>SZWC01000313.1:126571-189076 GCA_023375785.1 Penium margaritaceum | reverse complement strand
TCAGCCACGGTCAGAGTGTCCAATCACAGTGCAGATATAATGGGCATGATCTTGCAGGTACAAACAAGGTAGAATACTAGTGGCTCGGTGTGGGTATTTTTGCGCAATGCCTTTACAAAGTTGGCATGTGCCACTGACCATGACCACAAATGCATCCAAGTGACTTTTACTTCTATTGATCATAACACGAGTCAGCCACGGTCAGGGTATCCAATCACAGTGCAGATGTACTAGGCATGATTGTGCAGGTACAAAAAAGGTAGAATACTGGTGGCTCAGATTGGCTATTGTGCCCAATGCCTTGACAAAGTTGGCATGTACCACTGACCTTGACCACAAATGTATCCAAGTGACTTTTACTTCTATTGATCATAACACGAGTCAGCCACGGTCAAAGTGTCCAATCAAAGTGCAGATGTACTAGGCATGATCTTGCAGATTAAAAAATGTAGAATACTGGTGGCTCGGTGTGGCTATTGTGAGCAATGCCTTGACAAAGTTGGCATGTGCCAATGACCATGACTACAAAGTTTACCAAGTGACTTGAACCTCTACGAACCGTAACACGAGTCAGCCACGATCAGAGTGCCCAATCACAGTGTACATCTAATATGCATGACCTTACTGGTATAAACAAGGTAAAAAACCGGTGGCTTGGCATGGCTATTGCGCACAATGCCTTGACAAAGTTGGCATGTGCCACTGCTATGACCACAGAGTTTACCAAGCACATTAAACGGCTATGAATTATAACACAAGTCAGCCACTGTCAGAGTGTCCAATTTCAGTGTAGATATACTGGGCATGACCTTACATGTACAAACAAGGTAGAATACTGGTGGCTCGGTGTGGCTATTGTGTGTAATGCCTTGACAAAGTGGGCATGTGCTACTGACCATGACCACAAATATATCCAAGTGATTTTTACTTCTATTGATCTTAACACGAGTCAGCCACGGTCAGAGTGTCCTATCACAGTGAAGATGTACTAGGCATGATCTTGCAGGTGCAAACAAGGTAGAATACTGGTGGCTCAGTGTGGCTATTGTGCGCAATGCCTTGACAAAGTTGGCAGTGCCACTGACCATGACCACAACGTTTACCAAGTGACTTTAACTTCTACGAATCATAACAAGATTCAGTCACGGTCAGAGTGCCCAATCACAGTGCATATATAATATGCATGACCTTGCAGGTATAAACAAGTTAAAAACCATTGGCTTGACACGGCTATTGTGCACAATGCCTTGAAAAAATTTGCATGTGCCACATACCATGACCACAAAGTTTACCAGGTACCTTTAACGGCTATGAATCATAACACGAGTCCGCCACGGTCAGAGTGTCCAATCGTAGTGCAGATATACTGGGCATGACCTTACAGGTACAAACAAGGTAAAATACTGGTGGCTTGGTGTGGCTATTGTGCGCAATGCCTTGAGAAAGTTGGCATGTGCCACTGACCATGACCACAAATGTATCCAAGTGACTTTTACTTCTATTTATCATAACACGAGTCAGCCACTGTCAGAGTGTCTAATCACGGTGCAGATGTACTAGGCATTATCTTGCAGGTACAAACAAGGTAGAATACTAGTGGCTCGTTGTGGCTATTTTGCGCAATGCCTTGACAAAGTTGGCATGTGCCACTGACCATGACCACAAATGTATCCAAGTGACTTTTACTTCTATTCATCATAACACGAGTCAGCCACGGCCAGAGTGTCCAATCACAGTGCAGATTTACTAGGCATGAGCTTGCAGGTACAAACAAGGTAGAATATTGGTGGCTCCATGTGGCTATTGTGCGCAATGCCTTGACAAAGTTGGCATGTGCCACTGACCATGACCACAAATTTATCCAAGTGACTTTTTCTTCTATTGATCATGACACGAGTCAGCCACGGTCAGAGTGTCCAATCACAATGCAGATATAGTAGGCATGATCTTTCACGTGCAAATAAGGTAGAATTCTGGTGGCTCGGTGTGGCTATTGTGCGCAATGCTTTGACAAAATTGGCATGTGCCACTGACCATGACCACAAAGTTTACCAAGTGACTTTAACTTCTATGAATCGTAACACAAGTCATCCACAATCAGAGTGCGCAATCACAGTTCAGATGTACCATGCATGACCTTGCAGGTATAAACAAGGTAAAAAAAATTGGTGGCTTGGCACGGCTATTGTGCGCAATGCCTTGACAAAGTTGGCATGTGCCACTGACCATGACCACAAAGTTTACCAAGTACCTTAAATGGGTATGAATCATAACACGAGTCAGCCACGGGCACAGTGTCCAATGACAGTGCAGATATACTGGGCATGACCTTATAGGTATAAACGAGGTAGAATACTGGTGGCTCGGCGTGGCTATTGTGTGCAATGCCTTGACAAAGTTGGCATATGCCACTGACCATGACCACAATTGTATCCAAGTGACTTTTACATCTATTGATTCTAACACGAGTCAGCCACGGTCAGAGTGTCCAATCATAGTGCAGATGTACTACGCATGTTCTTGAAGGTTCAAACAAGATAGAATACTGGTGGCTCGCTATGGCTATTGTGCGCAATGCCTTGACAATGTTGGCATGTGCCACTGACCATAACCACAAAGTTTACCAAGTGATTTGAACTTCTACGAATTGTAACACAAGTCAACCACGGTCAGAATGCCCAATCACAGTGCACATCTGATATGCATGACCTTGCAGGTATAAACAAGGTAAAAAACTGGTGGCTTGGCATGGCTTTTGTGCGCAATGCCTTGACAAAGTTGGCATGTGCCACTGACCATAACCACAAAGTTTACCAAGTGATTTGAACTTCTACGAATTGTAACACAAGTCAACCACGGTCAGAATGCCCAATCACAGTGCACATCTGATATGCATGACCTTGCAGGTATAAACAAGGTAAAAAACTGGTGGCTTGGCATGGCTTTTGTGCGCAATGCCTTGACAAAGTTGGCATGTGCCACTGACCATGACCACAAAGTTTACCAAGTGACTTTAACTTCTACAAATTGTAACACGAGTCAGCCACAGTCAGAGTGCCAAATCAGAGTTCAGATGTACTAGGCATGACGTTGCAGGTATAAACAAGGTAAAAAACCGGTGGCTTGGTACAGATATTGTGCGTAATGCCTTGACAAAGTTGGCATGTGCCACTGACCATGACTACAACGTTTACCAAGTACCTTAAACGGCTATGACTCATAACATGAGTCAGCCACAGTCAGAGTGTCCAATCACAGTGCAGACATGCTTGGTATGACCTTGCACATATAAGCTAGAATACTGTTGGCTCGGTGTGGCTATTGTGCGCAATGCGTTGAAAAAGCTGGCATGCGCCACTGACCATGACCACAAATGTATCCGAGTGAGTTTTACTTCTATTGATCATAACACGAGTCAGCCACTGTCAGAGTGTCCAATCACAGTGCAGATGTACTAGGCATGATCTTGCAGGTACAAACAAGGTAGAATACTGGTGGCTCGGTATAGCTATTGTACGCAATGCCTTGACAAAGTTGGCATGTGCCACTGTGTCAGAGTTATTCTTGTAAACCTGACAGGACTCTCACTAGCTGGAAGAGAAATTCTCAAAAATGGTTCAATTGTAGCCTGAACCACATCGGTCGACACTAGCCGTTGTCGATGTACTAACCGTTGTGGACGCCTTAGCTGGCAAACGGCTATTTCACCGAGTGATCCCCTAATAAGTGGACACCCCGCAAGCGTGTCCGGCTAGCGCACAAGAAGCCGTTGCTCATATTGTCTTGATCAGTGTATATCCGGAGGATGTTCATTACGTCCAATTCAACCAGAACAGTTCTGTACATCCTGTTCCCCTTTGGTTCCGCGGCTTCGCCGCCGTGTCTTCGCTCTGCTCGCCCCTCGCATTCGCCACCTCTCAACGCTTCGTTCTGTCACTCTCGTTCCTTCGCTCAGCTCTCTCACTCCGCCAACCATCACTCACCTTGTCAGCTCTTTCTCTCGTGTCAACACGTCTACGGCCGCTACCTTGTGTCCCAGCCGCTACCAACTCCCGCGACTAACTCTCCAGACCGCTCTTGCTTATGTCACTCTGTTGACGTACTCCTGAACATTCCGCTGCTTCTGCCTGCTTCTGCTACCGCTGTTCTCGTATCTACATTCTTCTGACATGGTATCAGAGCTTCACGTATCATCACCTGGAGATCCGTGACCGCATCATCGCTCTGCCGTTGTCCCTGCTCCATCGCTTTTGCTCACATTCTCCTGCTGCCGCTACCGCCGTCTCGCGCCTCTGCTTCATCCTCAGCTGACATGTGCAGTTCTGCCCGACAAGCTCTCCACGCTGAAGAAACGCCTCATCGTCCTAAGAAGGCCCTGCGCCCATCTCTGCGCCCGTGGCTAACAATCGGTGACGTGTCGCCTACATCAGCTGCAAGTGACTCTCAAAGCCGCCGACTGCCGTCAACTACCAAGAAGCGTCCTTCCGCCTCCCATTCGCCGTCACCGCATTGCATCTGCCTCCGCTGCCACCTCCTCCCTTTCACCCAGCCTCAACATCTTCATCTGCTCCTCCGTCGCCGCCATCTTCATCCTGCGCGTATTCGTCATCTCGAGCCGCCTTCTCGCATCACCTTCTCGCCTCGACAGCAGCTGCAGCCAAAACTGCCGGTGCTAGGATATTGGACACCACCAGTCTTCCTGCTCCCATTTCCGAGCCAACTGGGGAACAAGGCGTCACTCTCCTGGCATCAGTAGCCCAATGTCTCTGCCCGCTGCCTGACTTCCCCCACCGTAACCAATCTTTCGGTTGACAGGATATCGGACACCACCAGTCTTCCTGCTCCCACTTCCGAGCCAACTGGGGAACAAGCCGTCACTCTCCTGAACGCCGAAAAGAAGCAGTTGTGTCGCTATGCCTTTCTACCGCATCACCTTCACCTGCCGCACCGCGTCTTATCTCCTCCGCTCGCGTCGCTCCCTGCCTCCCGCCTTCTCCATCATCATCTGCCTCCAGCCTTCACTTCTCGCATTATCCTCATCTGCCTCCTCCTCCTCGCTTTAGTCTCCTCAGCTTCATCACCCGCTTGCCTCTGCCTCATATTTATCTCTTCGTCTTCAGCATCATCAACACCGCCTCTGCATCGCCTCCTCCTCATCAGCATCCTCCGCGCCGCCATCCATCTTCAGCATCAGCATCATCAGCATCATCTCCTCGCACACGTGGTTCTGCCCCTGCGCCCACTCAGCAATCAATCTTCCGCTTCCGCAAATCGCTTTCATCTCGGCACAAGGATCCGCCCGGCCGTATCGCCTTTTTTGCGACGGCCTGCGCCCACGCCAAACCTTCCTTCAGCACACGTGGTTTCGCCCCTGCACCCACTCATCAAATCGCCTTCTCCGCTTCCGCAAATCGCTCTCAGCTCGACACAAGGATCCGCCCGGCCGTATCGCCTTTCCTGCGACATTCTGCGCCCACGCCGAAACTTCCTCAGCGCACGCGGTTCGCCCCTGCACCCACTCATCAATCAATCGCTTCCTCCGCTTCCGCAATCGCTTCAGCGCGGCACAAGGATCCGCCCGGTTGCATCGCCCTTTTCCCGCGACGACCTGCGCCCACATCGAAAACTTCCCTCAGCGGATGCGGTTCGCCCCTGCGCTCACTCCATCATCATCAGCCTCTGCTTCAGCAATCACTTGGCACAAGGATTTGTCCATTCACATCGGGAATCTCACAACGACCTGTGCCCAAGTGAAATCACTCTCAGCGCACAACAACACCAACTGCACTAACTCACAGTTCACCATCCACCTGACTCCCTACAGACCTCCCTCGTGACGTCTCGAGTTTACCTCCTTCTGCATCTCGCGGCCCACGAACCAACACATTCAACACTAGCATTCGGACTGCAGGGCCAAGCAAGTGGCAGTGCCTCTACAGAGGGACGTCGTGGCAGCGTCCTCCACTAACACCATCCTCAGACACCTCTGTCTCCCCTACTCCTTGCACGCCATGCATAGCCATTTGTCATAGGAATATTTCCATGACAACTAACTCCTGCACTCATCACCCGTCTGGTATGTCGCCAATACCAGTACTTCTTCCACTAGCTGAGAAAATAAGAGCACTATGTCACACATGCGACTGTGTCACACCTACAAGGAAAGACCTGTCACCCTGGAGTCCAACGGTCTACAGAATCCTGCGACCAGCTAAAGGCTTTGTACAGTATCTTCTACAAGGATTCCAAGGAAGCTCTCCATGTGAATCAACGGTTCCTCTTGACCCGGACCCTCAAGACCAAGATGATGACTTTCCTCTAGGTCGCTTCTCCGTCGACTGGATGTCTTCCCTACCCAGTCCTCCTCTCAGCTCTCTCCCTCTGCTTCCAGCCAAACTGCATTCTTGAGTCTTGTCAGTTTATGGGGGTGTGTCAGAGTTATTCCTGTAAACCTGACAGGACTCTCACTAGCTGGAAGAGAAATTCTCAATAATTGTTCAAATCTAGCCTGAACCACCTCGGTCGACACTAGCCGTTGTCGATGTACTAACCGTTGTTGGCGCCTTAGCTGGCAAACGGCTATCGGACCGAGTGATCCCCTAATAAGTGGACACCCCGCAAGCGCGTCCGGCTAGCGCACAAGAAGCTGTTGCTCAGTTTGTCTTGTTCTGTGTATATACGGAGGATTTTCATTCCCTCCAGTTCAACCAGAACAGTTGTGCACATCCTGTTCCCCTTTGGTTCCGCGGCTTTGCCGCCCTGTCTTCGCTCTGCTCGTCCCTCGCATTCGCCATCTCTCAACGCTTCGCTCCGTCACTCTCGTTCCTTCGCTCAGCTCTCTCACTCCGCCAACCATCACTCACCTCGTCAGCTCTCTCTCTCTTGTGTCAACCCGTCTACTGCCGCTACCTCGTGTCCCAGCCGCTACCAACTCCCGCGAGTAACTCTCCGGACCGCTCTTGCTTACGTCACTCTGTTGACGTACTCCTGAACGTTCCGCTGCTTTTGCCTGCTTCTGATACCGCTGTTCTCGTATCTACATTCTTCTGACACACTGATCATGACCACAAAGTTTACCAAGTGACTTTTACTTCTACGAATCATTACACAAGTCAGCCATGGTCAGAGTACCCAATCACAGTGCACATCTAATATGAATGACATTGCAGGTATAAACAGGGTAAAAAACCGGTGTCTTGGCACGGCTACTGTGCGCAATGCCTTGACAAAGTTGGCATGTGCCACTGACCATGACCACAAAGTTTACCAAGTACCTTAAACGGCTATGAATCATAACACGAGTCAGCCACGGCCAGAATGTCCAATCAAAGTGCAGATATATTGGGCATGACCTTACAAGTATAAACAAGGTAGAATACTTGTGGCTCGGTGTGGCTATTATGTGCAAGGCCTTGACAAAGTTGGCATGTGCCACTGACCACGACCACAGATGTATCCAAGTGACTTTTACTTCTATTGATCATAACACGAGTCAGCCACGGTCAGAGTGTCCAATCACAGTGCAGATGTAGTACGCATGATCTTGCAGGTGCAAACAAGGTAGAATACTGAAGGCTCGGTGTGGCTATTGTGCGCAATGCCTTGACAAAGTTGGCATGTGCCACTGACCATGACCTCAAAGTTTACCAAGTGACTTTAACTTCTACAAATCGTAACACGAGTCAACCACGGTCAGAGTGCCCAATCACAGTGAACATCTAATATGCATGACCTTGCAGGTATAAGGAAGGTAAAAAACTGGTGGCTTGGCACGGTTATTGTGCGCAATGCCTTGACAAAGTTGGCATGTGCCACTGACCATGACCACACTGTTTTACACCAAGTACCTGAAGCGGCTATGAATCATAACACGAGTCAGCCACGGTCAGAGTGCCCAATCACAGTGAACATCTAATATGCATGACCTTGCAGGTATAAGGAAGGTAAAAAACTGGTGGCTTGGCACGGTTATTGTGCGCAATGCCTTGACAAAGTTGGCATGTGCCACTGACCATGACCACACTGTTTTACACCAAGTACCTGAAGCGGCTATGAATCATAACACGCGTCACCTACGGTCAGATTGTCCAATCACAGTGCAGATGTACTAGGCATGATCTTGATGGTGCAAACAAGGTAGAATGCTGGTGGCTCGGTGTGGCTATTGTGCGCAATGCCTTGACAAAGTTGGCATGTGCCACTGACCATGATCACCAAGTTTACCGAGTGACTTTAACTTTTACGAATCGTAAGACAAGTCAGCCGTGGTCAGAGTGCCCAATCATTGTACACGTCTAATATGCATGACCTTGCTGGTATAAACAAGGTAAAAAACCGGTGGCTTGGCACGGCTATTGTGCGCAATGCCTTGACAAAGTTGGCATGTGCCACTGACCATGACCACAAAGTTTACCAAGTACATTCAACGGCTATAAATTTTAATACAAGTCAGCCACGGTCAGAGTGTCCAATCACAGTGCAGATATACTGGGCATGACCTTATAGGCATAAACAAGGTAGAATACTGGTGGCTCGGTGTAGCTATTTTGCGCAATGCCTTGACAAATTGGCATGAGCCACTGACCATGACCACAAAGTTTACCAAGTGACTTTAACTTCTACGAATCGTAACACGAGTCAGCCACATTCAGAGTGCCCAACAATAGTGCACATCTAATATTCATGACCTTACTGGTATGAAGAAGGTAAAAAACCGGTGGCTTGGCACGGCTGTTTTAGTACGGCACAATAGCCGTACTAAAACACCGGTTTTTTACCCTGTTTATACCTGTAAGGTCATGGACATTAGATGTGCACTGTGATTGGGTACTCTGACCGTGGCTGACTCGTGTAATCATTCGTAGAAGTTAAAGTCACTTGGTAAACATTGTGGTCATGGTCAGTGGCACATGCCAACCTTGTCAAGGCATTGCGCACAATAGCCACACTGAGCTACCAGTATTCTACCTTGTTTGCACATGCAAGATCCTTCCTAGAACATCTGCACTGTGATTGGGCACTCTGACCGTGGCTGACTCGTGTTATGATCCATCGAGGTAAAACTCACTTGGATACATTTGTGGTCATGGTCAGTGGCACATGCCAACCTTTTCAAGGCATGGTGCACAATAGCCACACCGAGCCACTTGTATCATAGCTTATAAGAGCAAGGTTATGCCCAGTATATGTGCACTTTGATTGGACACTCTAACCGTGGCTGACTCATGCTATGATTCATAGCCGTTTAAGGTACTTGGTAAACTTTGTGGTCATGGTCAGGAGCACATGCCAACTCTGTCAAGGCATTGCGCACAATAGCCGTGCCAAGCCACCGGTTTTTTAACTTGTTTATACCTGAAAGGTCATGCATATTATATATGCACTGTGATTGGGCACTATGACCATGCCTGCCTCGTGTTACGATTCCTAGAAGTTAATGTCACTTGGTAAACTTTGTGGTCATGGTCAGTGGCACATGCCAACTTTGTCGAGGCATTGCGCACAATAGCCACACCGAGCCACCAGTTTTCTATCTTGTTTGCACCTGCAAGATCATGCCTAGTACATCTACACTCTGATTGGACACTCTGACCGTGGCTGACTCGTGTTATGATCAATAGACGTAAACGTCACTTGGATACATATGTGGTCATGGTCAGTGGCACATGCCAACTCTGTCAAGGCATTGCGCACAATAGCCACACCCAGCCACCAGTATTCTACCTTGTTTATATATGTGAGGTCATGCCCAGTATATCTGCACTGTGATTGGACACTCTGACTGTGGCTCACTCGTGTTATAATTCATAGCCGTTTAATGTACTTGGTAAACTTTGTGGTCATGGTCAGTGCCACATGCCAACTTTGTCAAGGCATTGCGCACAACCGGTGCCAAGCCACCGGTTTTTTACCTTCTTTATACTTGCAAGGGCATGCATATTATATGTGCACTGTGATTGGGCACTTTGAATGTTGCTGACTCGTGTTACGATTCGTAGAAGTTAAAGTCACTTGGTAAACTTTGTGGTCACGGTCAGTGGCACATGCCACCTTTATCAAGGCATTGTGCACAATAGCCACACCGAGCCACCAGTATTCTACCTTGTTTATACATGTAAGGTCATGCCCAGTATATCTGCATTGTGATTGGACACTCTGACCGTGGCTGACTCGTGTTATGATTCATAGCCATTCAATGTACTTGGTAAACTTTGTGGTCATGGTTAGTGGCACATGCCAACTTTGTCAAATCATTACGCACAATAGCCGTGCCAAGCCACCGGTTTTTTATCTTATTAATACCAGCAAGGTCATGCATAGTAGATGTGTACTATGATTGGGCACTCTGACCGTGGCTGACTCGTTGCACGATTTGTAGAAGTTAAAGTCACTTGGTAAACTTTGTGATCATGGTCCGTGGCTGACTCGTGTTATGATTCATAGCCGTTTAAGGTACTTGGTAAACTTTGTGGTCATGGTTACAGGCACATGCCAACATTGTCAACGCATTGTGCACAATAGCCTTGCCAAGCCACTGGATTTTTACCTTGTTCATACCTGCAAGGTCATGCATATTAGATGTGCACTGTGATTGGACACTCTGACCGTGACTGACTCGTGTTATGATCAATAAAAGTAAACGTCACTTTGATACATTTGTGGCCATGGTCAATGGGACATGCGTACTTTGTCAAGGCATTGCGCACAATAGCCACACACCGAGCCACCAGTATTCTACCTTGTTTGTATCTGCAAGATCATGCCTAGTACATCTGCAATGTGATTGGACACTCTGACCGTGGCTGACTCGTGTTATGATCAATAGAAGTAAAAGTCACCTGGATACATTTGTGGTCATGGTCAGTGGCCCATGCCAACTTTATCAAGGCATTGCGCATAACAGCCACACCGAAACACTAGTATTCTACCTTGTTTATACTTGCAAGGTCATATCCAGTATATTTGCACTGTGATGGGACAATCTGACCGTGGTTGAGTCGTGTTATTATTCATAGTCGTTTAAGGAACTTGGTAAACTTTGTGGTCATGGTCAGTGGCACATGCCAACTTTGTCAAGGCAATGCGCACAATAGCCGTGCCAAGCCACCAGGTTTTTACCTTGTTAATGCCTGTAAGGTCATGCATATTAGATGTGCACTGTGATTGGGCACTCTGACTATAGCTGACTTGTGTTACGATTCGTAGACGTTAAAGTCACTTGGATACATTTGTGGTCATGGTCAGTGGGACATCCCAACTTTGTCAAGGCAATGCACACAATAGCCATACCGAGCCACCAGTAGTCTACCTTGTTTGTACCTGCAAGATCATGCCTAGTACATCTGCACTGTGATTGGACACTCTGACCGTGGCTGACTCGTGTTATGATCAATAGAAGTAAAAGTCACTTGGATACGTTTGTGGTCATGGTCAGTGGCACATGCCAACTTTGTCAAGGCATTGCGCGCAATAGCCACACCGAGCCATCAGTATTCTACCTTGTTTATACCTGCAAGGTCATGTCCAGTATATCTGCACTGTGAATGGACACTCTGACTGTGGCTGACTCGTGTTAGGATTCATAGCTGTTTAAGGTACTTGGTAAACATTGTGGTCATGGTCAGTGGCACATGCCAACTTTGTCAAGGCATTGTGCACAATAGCCGTGCAAAGCCGCCAGTTTTTTACCTTGTTTATACCTTCAAGGTCATGCATATTAAATGTGCACTGTGATTGGGCACTCTGACCGTGGCTGACTCGTGTTACAACTCGTACAAGGTAAAGTTACCTGGTAAAAGTTGTGGTCATGGTCTGTGGCACATGCCAACTTTGTCAAGGCATTGCGCAAAATAGCCACATCGAGCCACCAGTAGTCTACCTTGTTTGTACCTGCAAGATCATGCCCAGTGCATCTGCACTGTGATTGGACACTCTGACCGTGGCTGACTCGTGTTATGATCAATACAAATAAAAGTCACTTGGATACATTTGTGGTCATGGTCAGTGGCACATGCCAACTTTGTCAAGGCATTGCACACAATAGCCACACCGATCCACCGGTATTCTACCTTGTTTACACCTGTAAGCTCATGCCCAAATTATCTGCACTGGGATTGGACACTCTGACCGTGGCTAACTTGTGTTATGATTCATAGCCAAGTAAGGTACTTGGTAAACATTGTGGTCATGGTCAGCGGCACATGCCAACTTTGTCAAGGCATTACGCACAATAGCTATGCCTAGCCACCAAAATATTACATTGTTTATATCTGCAAGGTCATGCCTAGTACATCTGAGCTGTGATAGGGTATTCTGACTGTGGCTGACTAGAGTTACGATTCGTAGAAGTTAAAGTCACTTGGTAAACTTTGTGGTCATGGTCAGTGGCACATGCCAACTTTGTCAAGGCATTGCGTACAATAGCCGTGCCAAGACACCGGCTTTTTACCCTGTTTCTACCTGGAGGGTCATGCATATAAGATGTGCACTGTGATTGGGTACTCTGACCGTGGCTGACTCGTGTCATGATTCGTAGAAGTTAAAGTCACTTGGAAAACTTTGTGGTCATGGTCAGTGGCACATGCCAACTTTGTCAAGGCATTGCGCACAATAGCCACACCGAGCCACCAGTATTCTACCTTGTTTGCACCTGCAAGATCAGGCCTAGTACACCTACACTGTGATTGGACACTCTGACCGTGGCTGACTCGTGTTATGATCAATAGAGGTAAAAGTCACTTGGATACATTTGTGATCATGGTCAGTGGCACATGCCAACTTTGTCAAGGTATTGCACACAATAGCCACACCGAGCCACCAGTATTCTACCTTGTTTGCACCTGCAAGATCAGGCCTAGTACACCTACACTGTGATTGGACACTCTGACCGTGGCTGACTCGTGTTATGATCAATAGAGGTAAAAGTCACTTGGATACATTTGTGATCATGGTCAGTGGCACATGCCAACTTTGTCAAGGTATTGCACACAATAGCCACACCGAGCCACCAGTATTCTACCTTGTTTATACCTGAAAGGTCATGCCCAATATATCTGCACTGTAAATGGACTCTTACCGTGACTGACTTGTGTTATAATTCTTAGCCGTTTAAAGTACTTGGTAAACTTTGTGGTCATGGTCAGTTGCACATGCCAACTTTGTCAAAGAAATACACACAATAGCCACACAAAGCCACCAGTATTCTACGTTGTTTGAACCTGCAAGATCATGCCTAGTACATCTGCACTGTGATTGGACACTCTGATCGTGGCTGACTCGTGTTATGATCAATAGAAGTAAAAGTCACTTGGATACATTTGTGGTCATGTTCAGTGGCACATGCCAACTTTGTCAAGGGATTGCACACAATAGCCACATCGAGCCACCTGCAAGATGATGCCTAGTACATCTGCACTGTGATTGGACACTCTGACCGTGGCTGACTTGTGTTATGATCAGTATAAGTAAACGTCACTTGGGTACATTTGTGGTCATGTTCAGTGGCACATGTCAACTTTGTCAAGGCACTGCGCACAAAAGCGACACCGAGCCACCAGTATTCTATGTTGTTTGTATCTGCAAGGTCAGACTCAGTATATCTGCACTGTGATTGGACACTCTGACCGTGGCTGACATGTGTTATGATTCATAGCCATTTACGGTACTTGGTAAACTTTCAGGTTATGGTCAGTGGAACATGCCAACTTTGTCAAGGCATTGTGCACAATAGCCGTGCCAAGCCACCGGGTGTTTACCTTGTTTATACCTGCAATATCATGCATATTACATGTGCTTTGTGATTGGGCACTCTTACTGTGGCTGACTCGTGTTACGAATCGTAGACGTTAAAGTCACTTGGTAACCTTTGTGGTCATGGTCAGTGGCACATGCCAAATTCATCAAGGCATTGCGCACAATAACCACACCGAGCCACCAGTATTGTACATTGTTTGCACCTGCAAGATCATGCCTAGCATATTTGCATTGTTATTGGACATTCTGACCGTGGCTGACCTGTATTATGACCAATAGACGTATAAGTCACCTGGATACATTTGTGGTCATTGTCAGTTGCACATGCCAACTTTGTCAAGGCATTGCGCACAATAGCCACACCGAGCCACCAGTGTTGTACATTGTTTGTACATGCAAGATCATGCCTATTACATCTGCACTGTGATTGGACACTCTGACCGTGGCTGACCTGTGTCATGATCAATAGAAGTAAAAGTCACTTGGATACATTTGTGGTCATGGTCAGTGACACATGCTAACTTTGTCAAGGCATTGCGCACAATAACCACACCGAGCCACCAGTATTATACCTTGTGTATACCTGCAAGGTCATGCCCAGTATATCTGCACTGTGATTGGACACTCTTACCGTGGCAGACTCATGTTATGATTCATAGCCGATTAAGGTACTTGGTAAACTTTGTGGTCATGGTCAGTGGCACATGCCAACTCGGTGAAGGCATTGCGCACAATAGCCGTACCAAGCTACCAGTTTTTTTGCCTTGTTTATACATGCAATGTCATGCATACTAAGCGTGCACTGTGATTGGGTACTCGGACCGTGGCTGACGCTTGTTACAATTTGTAGAAGTTAAAGTCACTTGGTAGAATTTGTGGTCATGGTCAGTTGCACATGCCAACTTTGTCAAGACAATGCGCACAATAGCCACACCAAGCCACCAGTATTCTACCATGTTTGTACCTGCAATATCATGCCTAGTACATCTGGAATGTGATTGGACACTCTGACCGTGGCTGACTCGTGTTATGATCAATAAAAGTAAAAGTCACTTGGATACATTTGTGGTCATGGTCAGTGGCACATGCCAACTTTGTCAAGGCATTGAACACAATAGCCACACAGAGCCACGAGTATTCTACCTTGTTTATGCCTGTAAGGTCATGTCCAGTATATCTGCACTGTGCTTGGACACTCTGATCGTGGCTGACTCGTGTTATAATTCATAGCCGTTTAAGGTATGTGGTAAACATTGTGGTCATGGTCAGTGGCACATGCCAACTTTGTCAAGGCATTGTGCACAATAGCCTTGCCAAGCCACCGCTTTTTTACCTTGTTTTTACCTGCAACATCATGCCTAGTACATCTAAACTGTGATTGGGCACTATGACTGTGGCTGACTCGTGTTACGATTAGTAGAAGCTAAAGTCACTTGGTAATCTTTGTGGTCATGGTCAGTGGCACATGCCAACTTTGTCAAGGCATTGCGTACAATAGTCGTGCCATGTCACCGGCTTTTTACCGTATTTATACCTGCAGGGTTATGCATATTATATGTGCACTGTGATTGGGCACTCTGACTGTGGCTGACTCGTGTTACGATTAGTAGAAGTTAAAGTCACTTGGTAATCTTTGTGGTCATGGTCAGTGGCACATGCCAACTTTGTCAAGGCATTGCGTATAATAGCCGTGCCAAGTCACCGGCTTTTTACCCTATTTATACCTGCAGGGTTATGCATGTTAAATGTGCACTGTGATTGGACACTCTGACCGTGGCTGACCCGTGTTATGATTCATACCTGTTTAAGGTACTTGGTAAACATTGTGGTCATGGTCAGTGGCACATGCCAACTTTGTCAAGGAATTGCGCACAATAGCCGTGTCAAGCCACCGGTTTTTTACCTTGTTTATACCTGCAAAGTCATGCCTAGTACATCTTAACTGTGATTGGGCACTGTGACTGTGGCTGACTCGTGTTACGATCCGTATAAGTTAAAGTCACTTGGTAAACTTTGTGGTCATGGTCAGTGGCACATGCCAACTTTGTCAAGGCATTGCGTACAATAGCCATGCCAAGACATCGGCTTTTTACCCTGTTTATACCTGCAGGGTCATGCATATTAGATGTGCACTGTGATTGGGTACTCTGACCGTGGCTGACTCGTATTATGACTCGTAGAAGTTAAAGTCACTTTGTAAACTTTGTGGTCATGGTCAGTGGCACATGCCAACTTTGTCAAGGCATTGCGCAGAATAGCCACACCGAGCCACCAGTATTCTACCTTGTTTGTACCTGCAAGATCATGCCTAGTACATCTGCACTGTGATTAAACACTCTGACCTTGGCTGACTCCTGTTATGATCAATAGAAGTAAAAGTCACTTGGATACACTTGTGGTCATTGTCACTGGCACACAATAACCACACCGAGCCACCAGTACTCTACCTTGTTTATACCTGTAAAGTCAACGACGCAGAAGATAGGTATCCTTCTGTGAAAGGAGAATGTCTAGTGGTCTTATGGGCTATCCAGATCTACAGAGAGTACGTCAAGAGTGGGAAACCCTTCACCATCCGCATAGATCATCAGGCCCTTTAATGGCTGCTTATGACGCAAAACCACGAGGGAATTCTTGGCAAATGGGCCCTGCTTCTACAAGGACACAACCTCACGATCAAATATCAACCAACATTCGTGAACCGCAATGCAGATGCTCTTAGCCGATTACTACGTGAAGGATGGAAGGACCACAACTCCCACAAAACACCATCATATGAAGGTGGACCACCTCCGCACGAGCCCCCTCCTGATGGAAGTGTTCTGATTCAAGGCTAGGCGCACGATCTCACCGCTGATGAGTACCGCTGGGCATACCCTCTTGAGGACTTCCCTCAATACAACGTGAACGTAGGCCACATCAATGTGCGATGAAGAACTGACCTCTTCAAGAATGTGCCAGGATGGACGCACAAGGAATACGGGGATTGGCTTCAGCGTATGTAACACGACCCTGCCCCTGCACCCACGGCACACACTCCACCAGTTGTAACGCCGACGCCATCAAGTGGGGTCTGTTCATCAGAGGCGGACGCCATCCGGCAATTTTTCGAATGAACCCACCTCGTGCTGCCTTGGATGGAAGTCCTTACTCATCTGCCGGGGCAAATTACACAACTTGAGACTTTCGTTGGGGAGATTAACGCTGCGCTGGCACCATCCAGGTGGAGAGTGAACTGTAGGCTCAAATTGCCGGGTCACCGCATGATGAGGGATCATGTCGATGAAACTCGGCGGGCCGTTCACGACATTCTCGATGCGGGGGCCCTTGCATGGCGACCCATGACCCTGTGCCACCAACCGTTGCCGGAGAACATTAGTACATTGATCTCATGCACTGTATGGATCACCGGGGTGAAATTTGTTGCTATTGTGGATATGGGGGTGACGCATACCACAGTCGCCATGCCCGTCATTCGGCGGCATAATTGGTCAAACCTCATCCGAGCCATCGACCTCTGTTTTGGAACCGCGGAAGGGGAGATCACCCAATCTGAGGGCCATATCGATTTATTTCCCCTTCAGGTCGGAACAATTCACTGAAGCTTGCCGGTCCAAGTGTGTGAAACGTCCATGTACGATGTCCTCCTCGCGAACGACTGGTTGACGGCACGCGACGTGATCATTTTGCTCGGGGGAAAATGCATGACGTTGCACGACGATGACGGGGCGCCATCATACATCCCGATTCAATTTGAAGAAACGGAAGTTCCACGTCAGCAAGACACTCGATTGCTGACAGGCAGGCCTCCCCCACCAGCCGCTCAGCGCATGCGGGCGATCGATTCACCCAAGCACACTTCATGAGAATCGTCGTTGATGCACCGGCATCGTCCACGGATAGCAGCGACTCTCCAGAGGATCATGCACCGTATCCGACGGAGGTGCATGTCCGCATAACACGACGCAGGCAAACAACAACAAGAGCTTCAGAAGACATCGTCTTCTTAGGAGAATGCGTCTCCATGTGATCACGGGGGATTCAAGGTGAGCGTCCAACACATCAACGTGACCTGGAACCTGACATGCCCCTCGCCTTTGGACAACCACAGCGGCACGCCCATCCCGCCCAGCCGCCCTGGATCGCTCGGGCATCCTCTCGCGGATCGGGACGGTGGTCCTCAAATTCTTGTTCGCGAAGTTCACACCGTTTATGAAGCCGCCAGTCAACGACAGAGACAACCTCAGTTCTGGACACTCTGGAACACACTTACCACGCAACCACTACTGGAGAACAGCGACAGACCAACACCACCAGCCCCACGCCAGAGATGGCCCACACCGACTGGGCCCGGTACAATTACGTACTCGCTGAAGGCACTGTGAACGCGGCTGCTGCTTCTGAGGTCGAGGTCCGTGCGCTCGCAGCGTTTCTCACTATGGCGGAAGCAGAAGACCTTCTCCACACCTTGTGTATGGATTAACCCTGCCCGGCACCCCCACCCTCATCGGAAGTACCTGACCTTCATAGCAACGAGGCACTGTGGCAAGCATTCGCACTTCACATCACCCAGAATTGAGCATGGACAGTCAGAGTGGAGAGACTCTGGGAGCAGCATAGGACGTGGGTGAGGACGTACGCGGACCATGTATGCAGCTCTGCCGCCAACCTGGCTCAAGTGAGGAATGCCCTCGCTGCGTGCGAGTGCGCCCGCGCTGACAGACAGCAGCGAGTTCAGGTCCAAGAAAGTCGAGCAGCGGCAATCCAAGCAAGACTCCAAGAGGTGCGGCGCCTGTAAGATGAATGGAACAAGGCTGCGGACAGAGGTGACGAGCCACCCGCAGCGGAAGGGCAGCGTCTTATTGACCAAACAGCAGAGTTGGGCCGAACATGTCAGGAAACTGTAATGACAACCGGAGGCTACAAACGTGAAGATCAGGTTGAGGCGGAAGCGTCGGTGAAGTTGTGGAAGCTGACATCGTGCTGACATCACAGAGATAAGACAGCTGAGGATAAATCGACACAATGGATGATGAACTGAAGGATGCACTGATAGAAGCTGAGTAGTGGGCGCAGTGCCGAAGACACGGGCGCTTGGATGTGACTGAAGTGGAACGGGACCTCAGCACCGAGGCGCGGGCTGAAAGGCCGCAGTGGAGTGGTACGGGCACACTGAAGGAACGATACTGAGTAAAGTGAGATGGTGGTGCGGGCAAGCCAGCGGAGCAAGCCTCAGCACTGACACGAGTGAGCGGAAGCGAACGAGTGAGCAATAGTGCTGATGTGCCTCAGCCAGAATGGTGGGCAGTGGCGGCGAAGGCAGGAAGCAAGTGCCACAGCCCGAAGGCGGGCAGAAGCAAGGAAGGCAAGAGGCAAATGCCACAGCTCGAAGGCGGACAGGACGATGAAGGACTGAACTGATTAGTAGGAATGAGTATTGCAACTAGAAAGGATTCTAACTAGACACCTAAGTAGTACATAGATCATATCATAGGTCATAGCCACCAAGCTTAGGGTGGACGGAACGTGAGTAAGCGGTGCACGTATCCTGCGATGGCTGCCGCTGTGACTGCTTCTGCTATTGCTGAGGTTACCGTGCAGATTGGGCTGCGTCGGGCTGGTCTATATGAGGTAGTTTGCACGTCCGGGCAGCGATACGAGGCAGCGATGGGTGGAGGGCCGAGAACGTGGTGGCCTTCCTTCTCGTAGGATGCCGACAACCATCGCGTTGGTCCTGCCGTTGTCGCGACGTGGGTACCGAGTCGCGACCTGGCCGTTGGAGCTTGTAGTTGGCTAGTGGTGCGACGGCCGTTGGCCTGTCGGTCCGTCGAAGACTTGTGGAGCTCTTGCTCGGTTTTGAACTGGTGGCCGCAGGTTTTTGTACTTTCGGCAGGTAGTTTTGGCTGAGGGCTTGAGCTGGGTACCTTAGTATTTTCCTGGCAAACCCGGGTAGTGCAGACATATTGTGACATTAGAGAATATTTCCAACAGCCCCCCGTAATGTCACAAGGCTGAGGCGTTGAGGGAAGTGTCTGGCAGTCTGCTGAGTTTTGTGGGATCATGGCTGCTTAACTGGAGGGTGCCGTAGGTGGGTGTTGCAGTGTGATCCCGTAGCACTTGGTCATGAAAGTGTTGATTTATTCTTGAGTGAAGAGAGGTTCAGAACTGTAGTGAGGAATGTGACGGGAAGGAAGGAAGTCCAACAAGGAAGTCTCAACAGGTGTTGTCAGCTGGAGTTGCACAAGAGATTCTTGTGCGTCGGGGGGATGAGACAATATCTCAGAGGTCAAGACATCGATGCAAGATGGTTGAAGGGCTAAGGATGGTACTGTAGAGTTTGACCGGATGTATGCGTTTGCAAGTAGTTGGCGGCGTCGGTGGCATGATTTGCTCTTTGAGAGCCTGGACAGTTGGCTGATGTGGGAGGTGGATACGGAGGAAGAGAAATTTGGGTGAAGTGATCAACAAGAGGGAGTCACTGTGAATGCTTGTGTAGTCCGGCTCGGAGAATCCACAAAAAAGATGTTCCCAGAGAGAGAAGGACGAGGGGCTTGAATGGAAGAGTGTGGTGAGCTGCAGCTGAAACCTGTTGCTGGTCGACTGGCGGAGGCAGCAGATGTGGCAGTTTCTACATCACAGGTTGCTGCGAATGTGAGGAGATGGCAGGAGGAGCTAAGTTGTTGATCTGAGGAACAGTTGTCATCTTTGCGGGTCGTCACTTGTTCACATGTTGTTGAAGGGAGCAGGTACGGGAGTGAAGATTGTACCCAGGAGCTCTTCTGTTTGCGATGTTGAGCATGACCGAGCAGGCATGCTATTACGTAGCCAAGGAGGAAGGAAATCATTTTGTTCTGTTGGTGAATGACTGGTACATGATGAGGTTGACAGTGAAGTTTTTCAAATGGTCTGATAGTGTCAGTTGCAAGGAAGTGACCGTGCTGATGTTGCTAGTGGTGGGAGAAGCACTGAATGGCTGCTGCTACTGATGGTTGCTGCTGCTGCTGGCTGGATGATTGGTTGCTGTTATCGGCGACTATGACTGTTGCTTGTCTTTCTGCTTCTTCTGCAGGTGGATAACAGTACCAACACGTCACTGTACCCATACACAGTTAGGTGATGGTCCTGGTTCCTCTGTTACAGAGCGATGATGAGAGGAGACAACGGCTGCTACTGGATGCTGTAGAAGATGCGGAAGTGCGCTTCGTTGGAGTAGGTCGGCTTGACCAAGGATTTTGATGAATGGATGGATGGGATTGTATCTGTTCTTCTATTGAGAGTAGGGCTGATCATGGAGTGACCGGAGTGAGGTTGTGATGTCTGCAGTGAGAGAGAGGGTATTTTGGACTGTTGCTGCTGCTGTTGGAGATGCTGATGCTGGCGCATTGATAGGGCATGTCAGGCGGCTAGAAGAGGTGATGCTACTGCTACAATGTCTTCAGATAGTGTGCGCATACACAGTATCATCCACATTCTAGTAGAGCGAGTAACAGTGACTCGGTCGGCTTGGAGGGACGGCGCACCGCGGTATGGTGTTTCAGGCGTCAGAGTTGCAAAGGAGAGCGGAAGTGAATGCAGGTTCTTTCCCTGGGCTCTGATACCATGTTAAGAAACTGCAATGACAACCGGAGGCTATAGACGTGAAGATCAGGTTGAGGCGGAAACGTCCGTGAAATTGTGGAAGCTAACATCATACTGACATCACACAGATAAGACAGCTAAGGATATATCGACACAATGGATGATGAACTGGAGGATGCACTGATAGAAGCTGAGTAGTGGGCGCAGTGCCGAAGACAAGGGCGCTTGGATGTGACTGAAGTGGAACGGGGTCTTAGCACCAAGGCGCGTACTGAAAGGCCGCAGCGCACTGGTACGGGCACAATGAAGGAACGATACTGAGAAAAGTGAGATGGTGGTGCGGGCAAGCCAGCGGAGCAGGCCTCAGCACTGACACGAGTGAGTGGAATTAAACGAGTGAGCAATAGTGCTTATGTGCCTCAGCCAGAATGGCGGGCAGCGGCGGCAAAGGTAGGAAGCAAGTGCCATAGTCCGAAGGCGGGCAGAAGCGAGGAAGGCAAGAGGCGAATGCCACAGCCCAAAGGCGGGCAGAACGATGAATGAATGAACTGATTAGTAGGAATGAGTATTGCAACTATAACGCATTCTAACTAGACACCTAAGTAGTACCTAGATCCTATCCTAGGTCATAGCCACCGCACTTAGGGTGGACGGAACGTGAGTAAGCGGCGCAGGTATCCTGCGGCGGCTGCCGCTGTGATTGCTTTTGCTGCTATTGAGGTTACCGTGCAGGTTGGTCTACGTCCGGCAGGTCTCTCTGAGGTGGTTTGCACGCCCGGGGCGCGATACGAAGCAGCAACAGGGGGATGGCCAAGAACGTGGTGGCCTTCCTTCTGGTAGGATGCCGACAACCATCGAGTGGGTCCTGCCGTTGTGGTGATGTGGGTACCGAGTCGCGACCTGGCCGTTGGATCTTGCCGTTGGCTAGTTGTGCAACGGCCGTTGGCCTGTCGGTCCGTCGAAGACTTGCGGAACTCTTCCTCGGTTTTGAACTGGTGGCCGCAGGGTTTTGTACTTTCGGCGGGTAATTTTGGCTGAAGGCTTGAGCTGGGTACCTTAGTATTTTCCTGGCAAACCCGGGTGGTGCAGAGATCTTCTGACATTAGAGAATATTTCCAACAGAACCCTCCGGGCAACACGTGTAGAGATGGCTAATTTGATTCCGGGGCTGCAGCAGCTCGAGGCACAGTTGCCATATCTGCGGCAGCTACAAATCGAGTGTGAGGAGGAGTAAGCAGCCGATCGTGCGAGACTGCAGGATATGTCGCAGCAACGGACGAGGGTCCTGGCCCTCCATGAGGATGTCTCCCAGCAATACTGTACCATCTGCACGCTCGTTGATCAGGCCAAACAACTCATCGATGAGCGCGCGCAGTACCCACAACGGTAATTGATTCATGATGTGGCCCGCGTGTTCATCACCAGTGCCGTGCACATGCTGGATGATGAATGGGACGAGTTCCTCGAAGAATTGCGGCAGCTCTATCCGCCGGACTTTTCCACTGCTGCAAGACCACCAGCCTTCTGCTGTTTCCTACACTGGATCATGACCCCCACCCACCCATAACAAACCCAGCCCAACCTCCTTCCATTCCTCGCATGGAGTTTTCATCTGCACCATCACGACTTCCTCCGCTTTTTTTACCCCCTCGACCTCTCTCTTCACCGTGGAGCGCGAGCTTTCCGATGCTTTCTCAACTGGGCGGTGCAGTATCGTCCGCAAGGTCCTCTTCCTGCAAACCTGCATCCTTTTGCTCACCGTGGGATCATGCTGCGGGCTTCATACCGCAGTGTGGAGGCAGATCGTGCGGGCCTCACAGTTATCTTCCCGGTACAAACTGTCGACCCTCCCGACGCGATGGCAATGAGGGTGCTCATGCGCTGGCCTCACCGTCAGCGGCTCGGCCTTTCCTCCTCGGCATCTGATTCAAGCACCAGCGGCAAAGAATCGCCCCGCGACTGTGAGGAGCATTCCTCAGCTGACCGTCTACCATCGACTGCCGTCCCGCCCTCGATGTCCGCCCTTCCTCCCTTGACATCCACTCAGGTGGGGAGCATCGCGGGTCAGCCCCACCCTTGACCCGCACCGCCCGTGGCTGCTGCGACCACATTTCCAATGACTGCGTCACCTCCGGTGGATCAGCTACTGACTTCTCTTGCTTCCCCTCAACCCTCCTCTCCTCCTCTCCAAAGCGGGACTTTACTCGTACTTCCAGTCTTTGGACCTCTCCCCCGCCCGCTCTCCCCTCCCTCTTTCCCTACTTCTCCAGTGCCATTGGCATCCCCGGCGGCAGCGCTGCCGGTGGATCATCCACCGTCCCGAGGCAGACCGAGAGTTGCACCGGTCTCCCCTCCTTCCCGGATTCACCTGCCGCGCCTGGGACAACACCAGCTCCGGTGGATAATCCACCTGCCATCCTTGAGTTTGTGCATGCAGGAGTCCTCCCTACCGGGGCCCGCGGGCCATTGGTTGATGCAGTACCTGTCATGCCTCCAACACCGCGCGGCGCGCTTCCTCTCGTAGCCGGCGTCCAGTCACCACGACCTCCGCAGGCATGGCAGACCCAACCATCACACGCAGCTCCTCCACGCGCACATGGACTGACGCCCTCCCACCAGTGGAGGGTGACGAGTAGCACCAGGCTGAGTCTGCGGTTGGAAGAGCGCCCCACCACCGGAGACCTTTGAGGAAATGCGACGTCCCCTCTAGGCCCTGGCGCTCGGGGGCACCCTAGAGCACTGGCAGCAGGAGCCACCATTCAAACATACGAGTGGTCAGATTGGGCACGAGCCCAAGTCCTATCTGGTGATCGCACCATGGTGGAAATTTACCCGGACGTCCATGTTTGCTCCGATGCCAAAGCCACAATCGACAAGTTTGTGTGGCTGCAGGGGCGGCTCTGGAGGCGTGAGGATGACGTGTACCCACTGCGTTGGTGCACCCCGGTGATGCTGCGGGACAAACTCATCATGCAATAACACGACCGGATGCACGCACGCTCCGCCACCATATACGAGACTCTCGTCCCACAGGTCTACTAGGTGGGATTGAAGAAGCACATAGGGGAGGTTGTTGCCACATGTGGGACCTGCATCTGCCATCACCCTCGCCAATAGATCCACCAGCCCCGCTTCGTCAGCGCCCGCCTCGGCACACCAATGGAGAGGGTTGTAATTGACTTTCATGGCACCCTCCGTACCACCCAACACAAGAACATGTACTGGATTCTCGGCATCAACCACATGACCAAGTGGGTCATGGCTCGGGCGGTCCCCAAGGCCGACGCAACACACGCCGTAGTGTTCCTTAAGGAAGAAGTCATATATTGGGGAGGTGGATGCAAGATCATCCAGTGTGACAATGGCTCGCACTTCGCAGGGACATTCGCAGAAGTGGCGGCATACTTCAACATCAGGATTGAGAATGGAGCACCATACCGGCCGTAGGCGCAAGGCCAGGTCAAGCATATGGATGGGGCAATCACGTAGACCATCCGGAAGATGTCGGATGACAATGCACCATGGGACGAGCAGCTGGAAGACATCGTCTACAAATATAACATCACACCTCGTTCTTCTACGAGCTTCTCACCCTACATGCTTTGTCACGGCCAGCAACATTAGACCATGGCTACCATGTCGCTCATGCCTGACGCGCCGATGCCGCCACGGGAAGAGGGTGCGATGGGGTGGAATTCATGAAACAACGAGGTACCAGGCTTCAAAGGTACCTCAAAGAGGCTCAAACTCGGGGGTCTGTCGCAGCCCAGCGCGTGGTGGACCATGCTAACGCCGGCCTCGTGATTGATGACTTCCAGGTTGGTGACGGTGTGCGGCCAAAGCGGGAGGAGGTGGGTAGGGCGTGACAGAATGAAGCGACACTCCTGGACCAGTGTTACCAGGTTTGGACCGTAGATGGAGTCTATGTGTGGCTCGAGGGCCGCCATACTTCCAACATCATGGTGCGACGTGAGCGACTTGAGAAGCTCCCGGTCCGGAGAAGCGACACCCGCCCCGCATCAGTATCGATGACGACGTGGAGGAAGTGGTAGCTACGTTTGGAGGGATGCCTGAGTCTCCCCATCGCCCACACCGTCCTCCTCCACCAATCACCACAACTGTAGTTCCTGTGGCCGACAGGCTTGAGCCTTTGGCCGGGGGGACCCGGCTTCTTTTGTCGAGTATTGGGGTGCATTCCCCGGCACAACAAGACAAGGAAGTACACGAGCAGGAAGCTAGGGCAAGCGCAACACCACAACAGCAGGAACAGCAAGAAAGGGCAGCAGAGGAAGGGGCATGACGTGCTGTGGCAGAGATGGAAGGCATCACCAAGAAGCGACGTTGGGCCGGGAAAGATAAGCTCCCTACCCGGCGGCCCAAGACCACTGAGGAGGCACCGTCAGGGATTGTACCAGAAGTCCATCAACAGCTGCCTCCCTGCAGGGCCGCGGCAAATGTGGTGCCCGAGGCTCCGGGACAACCAGTGTCTGAAGCAAAGCAGGCACACTAGAGTCTTGGAGCGACACCTGGTGTAGCAACGACAGCCACGCGACAAAGGCGGGCGCAGCGGCCACATGCTGCAACAATACCACGTACAACAGATGATCAACGGTGGCAGACATTGAACATGGCCTGGACGTATTGCTATCTGCCGCGAAAACGTCAAGAGTGCACCCCGCGAGACCCCAACAGCAGAGATAGGAGGCGCTGCATTCTACGGCAGTTGCACCCGGCATGGCGCTCGGAGCGCCAACACCATTGGCAGTAGCGGCAGAGCAGCGGGAGCGGGAGGTGCTGCCTTCTGCGGCAACTGCACCCGGCGCGCTGCCCGGAGCGCCAGCGCCACCAGTAGCAGCAGCAGAGCAGTGGGTACAAGATGTGCTCCCTTCTACGGTAGCTGCATCTGGCGTGGCACCCAGAGCGCCAGCACCATCGGCAGCAGCAGAAGAGGAGCGGGAGCAGGAGGTGCTGCCTTCTATGACGGCTGCACCCGACGTGGTGCCTGAGGCGCAAGCACGACCAGTAGCAGCAGCAGAGCAGCGGGGACAGGAGGCAATGACTTCTACGGCATATGCACTTGGCGTAACGTCCAGAGCGCTAGCACCATCGGTAGCAGCAGCATAGCAGCGGGAGAAGGAGTTGCTCCCTTCTACGGCAGCTACACGCAGCGCAGTGCCCAAAGTGCCAGCGCCACTAGGAGCAACAACAGATCAGCGGGGATAGGAGGTGCTGCCTTCTGTGGTAGCTGCACCCGGCGCGACGCCCGGAGCACCAGCGCCACCACCAGTAGCAGCAGAGCAGCGAGGATATGAGGTGCTGCCTTCTACGGCAGCTGCATCTGGCGCGGCGCCCGAGGCGCAAGCACTAGCAGAAGCAGCAGCAGAGCAGCGAGGACAGGAGGCACTGCCTTCTGCGGCAGCCGCACTTGGCGCGGCGTCCGACGCGCCAATGCCTCCAGCAGGAGCAGCAAAGCAGCGGGGACAGGAGGCGCTGCTTTTTGCGGCAGCTGCACCTGGCATGGTGCCCGGAGCGCCAGCACCATCGGCAGCAGCAGCAGAACAGCGGGAGCAGGAGGTGCTGCCTTCTCCGGCAGCTGCACCCGACGTGGCACTCAAGGCGCAAGCACCACGAGCAGCATGGCAGAGCAACGGGGGCAGGAGGCGCTGCCTTCTACGGCAGCCGCACCCGGCACGATGCCCAGAGTGCCAGCGCCACCAACAGCAATAGTAGATCAACATGGACAGGAGGTGCTGCCTTCTGTGGCAACTGCACCTGGCGCGGCGCACAGAGCACCAGCACCATCGACAGCAGCAGCAAAGTAGCGGGAACAGGAGGTGCTGCTGTCTGCGGTAGCTACACCCGGCGCGGCGCCCGGAGCGCCAGCACCATTGGCAGCAGGAGCAGAGCAGCGGGAGCAGGAGGTGCTGCCTCCTACGGCAGCTACATCCGGCGTGGCGCCCAAGCGCCAGCCCCACCACCAGCAGCAGCATAGCAGTGGAGACAGGAGGCGCTGCCTTTTGTGGCAGCTGCACCTGGAATGGCGCCCGAAGTGCGAGCACCATCGGCAGCACTAGCAGAACAGCGAGAGCAGGAGATGCTGCCTTCTGCGGCAACTACACTCAGCATGGCACTTGAGACGCAAGCACCACCAGCAGTAGCAGCAGAGTAGCGGGGATAGGAGGCACTGCCTTCTGTGGCAGCCACACCCGGCCCGGCGCCCGGAGCGCCAGCGCCACCAGCAACAGAGTATCGGGGCCACAAGGTGCTGCCTCATGCGGCAGCTGCACCCGGCGCGGCGCCCGGAGTCCCCGCGCCACCAGCAGCAGTAGCAGAGCAACGTGGATAAGAGCCGATGTCTTCTGAGGCAGCTGTACCTGACGCAACGCCCGGAGCGCCAGTACCATCGACAGCAGTAGCAAAATAGCGGGAGCAGGAGGTGCTGCCTTCTATGGCAGCTGCACCCGGCGCGATGCCCGGAGCGCCAGCGCCACTAGCAGCAGCAGCAGAGGAGGGGGGACAGGAGGTACTGCCTTTTGTGGCAGCTGCACCCGGCGCGGCGTCCGGAGCGCCAGCGCCACCAGCAGCAGCAGCAGAGCAGCGGCGACAGGAATTGGTGCCTTTTGCGGCAACTGCACCCGGCGCGGCGCCCGGAGCGCCAGCGCCACCAGCAGCAGCAGACGAGTAGCGGGGACAAGAGGTGTGCCTTCTGCGGAAGCTGCATCCGGCAAGGCGCCCGAGGTGCAAGCACCACCAGCAGCAGCGATGGAGGAGCAGCAGGAGGAGCAACAAAAGAAGAAACAAAATGGACCCCGAAGAGCTGGACCGGGGGAAAACAAGCAACGAAAAGAGGCAGAGAAACAGGGAGAGGAAAAGGAGCCTGTACCCACGCGAGAAGAACACCACAACTTGCTCAATACTCCACCTTCAAGATGGGATCCAAATCCCCCTGATGACAGATCTTTATGGCCAACCAGTTCCCGGCTTGAAGCGCAAGCACACTCAGAACAACAGACACCCACGCATGGGGAAGAGGAGCAGCGGCATGAAGAGCTAGAATAAAGCATCAAGGCGGATGATCAGGATGAAGAGGAAGGAGAGGAGGAGGTGGCTCTGCAACTCTGTGCAACGTTTAAGAACCCGGTTGCCACTAAGGGAGAGGTAGTGTGCAAGGGATGCAAGGCCAGCCTACATTTGGCATGTTGCAACTTGGACTTGGACATCCTGCACGACATCAAGATGTGTCAGGTTTGTGCAGCGAATCTGAAGGAGAGCATGGGGGTAGACTGTGAGGAGGAATTGCGCAATGAAAGGAAGGAAGAAAGGATCCGCTCGGGAACGGGGGCCGCGGCTGGGAAATCCAGTGTGCTGCATGATGAGAAGGAACCCTACGATAGCTGTGAAGAGCCGATGGACGCTACCACTTTGTTCCGTTACTACGTGTGCAGACATCCTATGCATGCAGCCTGCCAGGATCCGACTATAAGGATGCAGCTGATGGTAATAAGATGTAAGAAGTGTGCACCCATCATGCTGGCAAAAGCGGCCAGAGAGGAAAGGAGGAAGAATAGGCCCGTGCCCAAGCGGTGTATTGAGAGGTGTGAAGCATGTGGAGAGCCACACGACTCACAAGAAGGCGAAGGGTGCAAATCAGGACACCAAGAAAGGTGACAAGAAGGGGGAGTGCTACAACTGTGGCAAACAAGGCCACTATGCACGCGACTGCCCCAACAAGAAGTCGGACCAGCCCGGGAAGGGCGGGAAGAAGGACATCCAAGCCATGATGGCCAAGGAGTCTACCGACTTGACGGATCCGGACGTCACAGTGATTGACTCCGGATCAGGCGGCCACATGCAATGCAACCGGGTGGCATTCGTCACCTACGGCGCCACTGAGCTGCGGATGAAATTCGCCAACGGCGAAACGGAGTTGGCCGCGGGCGAAGGCAATGTTCGCATCGAGTCAGTGGTGAACAGGAAAACCATTCCGTGTACCATCTACGGCGTGCTCCACATGCCCAACTTTATGGCAAACCTGCTGTCACTGAGCCGCCTTACCGACAAGGGGCTCGAGGTACTCTTCAACAAGAAGGATGCTATCATCGGGAAGGAGGGGGACGATGAGGTGATAGCATGTAGCAAGAGGGAGGAGGACCTGTACCTTCTCCGTACCAAGGTTCTTGCTGATGCGGTGAGGACCAACGCCGCCAACCTCGTGATGAAGGATGAAGGGGACCTGGACCTGTGGCGTCGCCGGTTGTGCCACATGGCTCCCTCAACGGTGAGGGACATGGCGAAGAAGGAAGTGGTGCGGGGTCTTGAGGTCAAGAGACTTGATGTAGCCAAGGACGCCGTGTGCGAGCCGTGCGTGGTTGGCAAGGCGACACGGCAGCCGTTTACAGGAAAGGGGACGCGTGCATCGGCAAATTGGAGGTAGTGCACACCGATACGTGTGGACCTTTCGAGCCCTCCATTGGTGGGGCGCACTACTTTGTCACCTTCATCAACAACCACAGCCGCAAGTTCTATCTCTACATCACCAAGAGGAAGAGCGATGTCTTGTCGTGCATGCAAGAGGTTGTGGCGGCTGTGGAGTGCCAAACGGAGTTCAAGATGAAGGCGTTCCGGAGTGACAACGGCGGCGAGTACGAGGGCTGCTCGGCATGGATGAAGAGCAAGGGGATCGCGTGGCAGAAAACTACGCCACATTCTCCGCAGCAGAATGGCGTCGCCGAGAGGGCGAACCGCACCATCCTCAACATGATCCGGTCCATGTTGAGTGATGCCGGCCTTGCGCAGCGGTACTGAGGCGAGGCGGCACGGACAGCGGCGTACATCATGAACCTGATGCCTACAAAGCCGCTAAAAGACGCGGAGTCCAAGGTGTGGAAGACGCCACAAGAAGTGTGGAGCGGGAGGAAGCCAGCCGTGGCTTACCTCCGTACATTCGGCTGTGGTGCACATGCTGTTGTGCAGGCATGGGAGGGGCGGGGCAAGCTGGATCCGCGGACTCGCCGGTGCATCTTCGTCGGGTACGGGAGCGAGAGCCAGGCGTACTGGCTCTTCGACCCGCGGAGACAGCACATTGTGAAGAGTCACGACGTCACGTTTGACGAGGCCAGCCGTCGGACGGACAAGGACACGGATCTCTCCAAGCGTGGGGAGTGGCTGCCTCTCCTTGAGGGGGAGACACCGGAGGACACAAAAGAGGGTGATGTTCCATCGGCTCCAACCGGCGAGAACCATCCGGGAGATGGGGGAGCGGCTGATGTGCGTTCATCCGAGTCGGACAATGAGTCCAAAGTGCCGACAGCAGTGGAGCTGAACGAGGAGGCGGGCAGTGAGCCCGCATCTCCACGGTCCCCAAGAGAGGGGGAGCAGGCCAGCGATGCAACTGGCACCGCGAGAGGGCAGCAGCAGTAGCAGCACCAGCGGCAGCAGCAGCAACAGCCTCAACAGCAGTAGTCCCGGAAAAGCGGACGCCCAAGGAGGACGGCAAAAACATACGATGCCGCGGATGGTATCTGGACCGGGCTCGCTCGAGCATTCTTTGTGCAAGAGGAGCCCGAGACCGTCAAGGATGCATTGCAGCGGAAGGATGGGGCTGAGTGGGAGGGAGCTATAAATCCCGAGCTTGCCTCCCACGAGGAGAATGGGACTTGGGAGCTGGTCGACAGGCCGGAGGGCAAGAAAATCATCGGCTCCAAGTGGATCTTCGAGAAGAAGCTCACCAAGGAGGGGAATGTCGAGCGGTACAAGACGCGGCTGGTGGCGAAGGGGTACGCCCAGCGGAAGGGTGAACACTACGACAAAACCTTCCCACCAGTGGCAAAGTTCGCCTCCATCTGCTCCATCCTTTCCGTGGCGGCAGCGCGTGACTACGAAGTCCACCAAATGGACGTGAATACCGCATTCCTCAATGGCGATCTGGACAAGGAGGTCTACGTGGAGGTGCCGCAGGAGGTTGACGCTGTTAGAAATACAGCAAGAACCAGACTCACTCCTCCCACCTCTTGGTGAATCCGAGTCTCGAGAAGGTTCAACTCTCAACGGAACCACCTTGACTCAACGGCTCCTCGGTCTCCCCACCGTTTGAATCGACACGTCAAGTGATCCTCTAATAAAGTGATAAACCAGTCACCCACGTCCGGCTAGCGGAAAGAAGCCGTTTTATCCCTGTTCTGTTGCATATATCGAGGACGTTCATGCCCTCGCAACTTAACCAGAACAGTTCTGCTCAGCCTGTTCCCTCTTGGTTCAGCGGATTCACCGCCGTGTCCTCACCTTGCTCACCGCTCACCTCGATTGCCTTTGCCCACCACTGTCTACCCACAGCTTTTCGCTTCGCCACCATCAACCTTTCGCTTCAGTCACCTCTCTCGCTTTGCTCTCATGTTCTTTCCTCCACACTCTGTCTACCCTGAAACTCCAGTGCCTCATGTCCTCTCGGGACCCTATGACTAACTCCTTGGGCCCGCATGCGCCGCTCTGCTCCTGTCTGCCCCATTGCTTCTGCTCGCTTTAACTCCTGCCGTCTTTGCTCACTGCATTCTTCTAACATGGTAGCAGAGCATCAGGCGACATCACCTGGTACCCCATGACCGAGTCTTACTCTGTTACCACCATTGCGTCCTCTCTCGGGTCTGCCCTCCTCTGCCACCGGCACATTGCGTCTCTGTGTTTCATCAGCAGCTGACATCAGCAGTACCGCTTGAAGTGCTCCTCGCGTCGAAGCACCGCCTCGTCATCCGAAGGAAGCCCTGTACCCATTCCGCGTCCGTGGCCAACAATTGATGACTTGCCAGGAGTAAAAGCCGCAAGCAGCTCCCGAGCCGCCGCCCACTGTCAACTTCCAAGAAGCTTCCTGCCGCCCGCCATCTGCTACCTCTCGTCACCTTAGTCACCACAATTGCCTCCGCCCTTCTCCTCTCCCCTCGTCAACCTCATATGCTCTATCTGCTCCATTGATATTAGTCTCCTTGCATCTGTTGTGTCACGCCGCATCCTCGCACCGCCTTCTTGCGTCGTCCGCAGCAGCAGCGGAACTGCCGCCGTCAGGATATCCGACACCACCAGTCTTCCTGCTCCCATTGCGAGCCAACTGGGGAACAAGTGGTCACTCTGCTGACATCAGCGGACCAGGGTCTCTGCCTGTCGTACGACCTCTTCTGCTGCAGCCACAATCCTCTTGCTGCCGGGATATCGGACACCACCAGTCTTCCAACCCGTCGGTCTCGGGCCAACTGGGGAACAAGCCGTCATTCTCCTGGAAGCAGAGGTTTGGTTATCGTGTGCCACCTCCTTCTTCCTCGCTAACCACTGCCTGCCGTAACATCCACCTTCCCACTTCGCTTCAGCCTCCTTCCTCAGACTCATCCACCTGTGACGAGCCGCCACCCTCTGCCTCCCGTGTCCTCCATCCTGCGCCTCTCCTACTTCCTCCTCATCTTCATCAAGCCTCCCTCGCATCATTATCACATTAATTCATCTACTGACCGCATTATCACTCCAGCTTCCTCCTCCAACTCAACTTTATCTGCCTTCCTCAAGCCACCCTCAGCATCAGCCGCACCGCCTTCTCATCATTCTTCATCATCCTTTTGCATCATCTGTGCACATGGTTCTGCCCCTGCGCCCACTCAGCCATCCGTTGCCTCCGCCTTCTTCTGCTTCGATTCAGCATCAGCTCGGCACAAGGATCCGCCTGGTTGCATCGCCCGTTCCGCAACGACCTGCGTCCACACCAAAATTTCCGCAGCGCACGTGGTTTTGCCCCTGCGCCCACTCCTCGTTTATCAGCTTCCGCCTCCCTCATCATCCGCATCTGTGACCAGCACAAGGACCTGCACGGGCACGCTGCCGCTTCACAGAAGCCTGCACCCAAGCCGGCAGCAGATTTCTTGTGGCGCGTTGGCTCTTGCCTTCCCCTTGCCGCATTCTACTACTCTACTTCGCCGCGCATGAGGTTTTGCCCCTGCGCCCACTCCATCATCCATCGTCCCTCCGCCATCCTCCGCTCCTACTCCGCTCGGCACAAGGACCCATCCGGTCGCATCGCTTGTTCTGTGACAACCTGCACCCATACCAAAACTTCCGCGCTGTATGTGGTTTCTTCCCTGAGCCCACTCTTTCAGCAGCAGTCCCTGCCTCCTCCTCCTCGCTTCGGTATCATTTACCCGGCATAAGGATCCGCCCGGTTGTATCGCCCATTGTACAACGATCTACGCCCATGCCGAAACTTCCACCGCGCATGAGGTCTCATCTTTGCGCCCACTTCACCATCGGTCACTCCTCCGGTTTCCCTCCACACGGCTCCGCCCGGTTCCGCTCATGACACGGCTCCGCCCGATCCCATCGCCCACTTTACAAATGGCCCGTGCCCACACCGAACACCCTCATTTAACGAGGGAGCACTTCCACACCAATACATCCTCCTCGTCTCCCTTCCATCACATCAGAAGCTTCATCAAGCGTTGTCTCCCTCTCCTTCACTCCTCAGCTGTAGCTCCCGTCTTCCTTCTCCAGCCTCCTCCCCGTCTCAGACCTCCTCGCGTTTCAGCCAGAACGACCATGTTCAGACCACCAAAACCTCCAAACCATGCTACATGGTGGCAAACCATGGTGTCAGAAGAATGCAGACACGAGAACTGCAGCGGCAGAAGCAGGCAGAAGCAGCATAACACACAAGCGTACGTCAGCAGAGTGACATAAGCGAGAGCGGTCCAAGGAGTTAGTGGCAGAAGCTGATAGGTTCAGCGGGCATGGCAGGTGCAAGTGGGAGAATGTTGAAGAATGGCTCCTCTGCATGCCCAAGTGCGGCGCCGGGAGGCGCCGACGAGCCGCCAGAGAGAGGAAATTCCTTGTCGACGGATCTGGCGACTTGAGGATTGCTCGGATCGTACAATACAGGATTGTCCCTGAAAGTTGACGAGTTGCTGAATCCGGTGGAAGTTATGTCACCGGAATCGGACTAGTATCGAGGGAGATATAGGCTTCCAAAGTTGGGGTGTGCGCGGCGGTTCTGGGAGCCGGCCGCGGTTGGACGTCCGGTTAATCGCCGATCGGAACGAGTAACAAAATGCCATCTGGGGAGTTTGCTCCGGAAGGTCTGCCGAGGCGTCTGGTGGATGATCCGCCGGATTTCAGGAGTGCAGTTTGTTACTGAGGGACTTAGCCAAAATCTGGCTCGGAGTCCGAAACTCAGGAGTACAGTTTGTTACTCGGGGACTTAGTCAAAATTCTGACTGGAGGTCCGCGAACAGGTTTCGACCAACATCAATCCCCATCACCAAACTCGATGATTGACTCATCGAAACAGACCCCAAAGGTGCGAGGGGCGCCGCTACTACACGTAGGGACATCTGCGCCTCCGGAATAGCGTTTTGATGGGTCTTTGATGTGTGAGGGCGCCTCGGCGGGCGACGTGGTGCACGTCGCCGACTGAGCGGCTGATTTGGGGTGCTGCGCTTCGGATGACGTAGCGGGAGCTACGGTGATCCGAATCACCCACGGTTTGGTGCGTTGGAGAGCTCATGACTAGCCCTACAAATGTTCAGATCATGTCAACAACTAATGCAAAATTGCTTTATTCCCTTCACAAAAGTGACTGTCTCGCAGATGCCTTCAACTCCCAGAAACATAGCGTGAGGCGACTAGAAAGCTCGCGCTTAGACTCAGAACCACCTGCACAAACATAGCCGTGAACATAGAAGACCAGTCAGGACACGTTGGAACTGCCTCCACCCGGGGGCCGGTTTATGACAGTGAGGTACAAGATGACCAGGGCTTGATATTCGGCAAGGAAGTAGTTACTCCAGTATTGCCGAATGTTAAGAGTGGAGAAGTCAACGTAGAAGTAGTCTGATTGTTTGTTGAAGATGTCCCAGAGTTCAAGGGTGCCGAAGCTCACATCTGCGTGTAGTTCGAGTGCAGTAATCCACTCGTCATGGTTGACTTCCCCTGCATCGTTGAATTGGAGAATGGGAATTTGGTGAGAGAGTTTGCCAATTCCTTGATTGATGGGTTTTCCATGCCTCCACCAAAGACTTCGTTGCCAAGGGGTTGATCCTTCCCTGGTCTCCATATATGAGGAACGACACAGAGAGTGATTTGAGACTTGTCAGGTCTCAGGAGAGACCGAAGGTCTTTGAAGCTGTAGATTTGCGTACTGAGTCGTGGACTTAGCCACATATCGTCACGAGATGCTCACTTTGAGCAGTTGAGACTTGTTGAAGATGATGGTGATGGAGTGCAGGATGAAGGATGCTGGAGATGGGAGTGGATGCAATACCGAGGACATGCGTGCAGCGAGCCTTTCTGGCCTTGGACGCAGGTCGTCGCAGAATAGGCGAATCAACCAGGCGGATCCTTGTGCTGAGCTGAAGGTGATGTAGATGACGAGGAACGATTGATGATGGAGTGGGCGCACGGACAAAACCACGTGCGTGACGGAAGTTGGCGGCGTGGGCGCAGGCCGTTGTGGAGCAGGCGATACGACCGGGCGGATCCTTGTGCCGAGCAGAGTGGAAGCGGATGATGGAGGAACGATGGATAATGGAGTGGGCGCAGGGGTGAGACCTCGTGCGCGATTTTAAATAGGGGAGTAGGATGTGGTAAGGGGAAGGCAGGTGCCAACGCGCTGCGAGAAATCTGCTTCTGGCGTGGGTGCAGGCTGCTACGGAAGCGGGCAGCTAGCTCGTGCAAATCCTAGTGCTGTTTACAGATGCTGATGATTGCTGATGATGGAGGCTGATGATGATGGCTGAGTGGGGGCAGGGGCGAACTGCGTACACAGAACAAAGTTTCAGCGTAAGCGCAGGTTGTAGTGGAAAAGGGCGATGTGACCGAGCGGATCCTTGTGCCGAGCTGAAAGCGATGCGAAGTGGATGAAGCAATTGATTGATGAGTGGGCGCAGGGGCGGAACCACGTGTGCGAAGAGACGATGTTGATGAGGATGATGGATGCGAAGGCGGCGCGGAGGATGCTGATGATGAGGAGAGACGGACAGATGAGGCAGGTACGAGCGGCTGATGAAGCTGAGGAGGCTGAAGCAAGGAGGCGGAGGAGGGACTGGTGGCAGCAGATGAGGATGACGCGAGGAGTGAAGGCAGAAGACTGACGATGATGCTGAAGAGGAGAGGTAAGGAGCGATGCGAGCGAAGGAAGGCGTGATGAGAGGCGACGCAGCAGAGAGGTCATAACCACTTCTTCTAGCATTCAGGAGAGTGACGGCTTGTTCCCCAGTTGGCTCGGAAGTGGGAGCAGGAAGACTGGTGGTGTCCAATATCATGTCAGCTATAAGAGATTGGTTGCGGCAGAGGGAGTCGGGCAGCGGGCAGGTCTACTGGACCGCTGATGTCAGGAGAGTGATGACTTGTTCCCTAGTTGGCTCGAAAGTGGGAGCAGGAAGACTGGTGGTGTCGGATATCCTCACGGCGGTAGTTTTGGCTGCAGCTGTTGACGAGGCAAGAAGGTGATGCAAGAAGGCGGCTCGAGATGATGGACGCGGGCGGGTTATGGGATGACGGCGAGGAAGGAGCAGATGAAGCTGAAAAGGCAGGATCAAAGACGAGGAGGTGCTTGCGAAGGCAGATGTGATGAGGGGCAGCGGATGGCAGACAACAAGAAGCTTCTTGGTAGTTGACGACAGGCAGCGGCTCAAGAGTTGCTTTGCAGCTGATGTGGGCGACACGTCACCGGTTGTTAGCCACGGGCACGGAAATGGGTACAGGGCCTTCTTAGGACGACGAGGCATTTCTTCAGCGTGGATAACTCGTCAGACAGGGCTACTGATGTCAAATGCGGACGAAGCGGAGAGGCGCGAGGTGACGGTAGCGGCGACAGAGGAGTGTGAGCTGAAGCGTTGGAGAGGAGAAGGCGTCAGGATGATGACGTAGTTACGGGGCACCAGGTGATGTTGCCTGATGCTCTGATACCATTTCAGAAGAATGCAGAGACGAGAACAGCAGCGGCAGAAGTAGGCAGAAGCGTAAGAACACGCAAGCGTACGTCAGCAGAGTGACGTAAGCGAAAGCGGTCGGAGGAGTTAGTCGTGGAATGTAATAGAAGCTGAGAGGCAAGGTAGCTAAGATAGACAGAAGATGTGAGAAAGAGTGCTGGCGAGATGAGTGATGGGTGGCGGAGTATGAGAGCTGAGCGAAGGAGCAATAGTGACGGAGCAAAGCGTTGAAAGGGGCTGGCGAAGACAAAGAATGTGAGGAGCGAGCAGAGCAAATACACGCCGGCGAAGCCGCGAAACCAAAGGGGAACAGGATGAGCAGAACTGTTCTGGTCAACTCGAGTGAATGAACATCCTCAGTATAAAAAGGTCAGAACAGAACAAAGAGTACTATCTAACGGCTTCTTTCTGCTAGCCGGACGCGAGTGACAGGTGTCACTTTATTAAGGGATAACTTGACAGTGGGGTCCAAATGGTCAAGTGATCAGAGACCTGTTAGTCTAGGTGATTTGGTGACGGGACCTGAACCATTATTCAGAAGGGATTTTCTCGGACTATACTTCTGCACTGAGTTTGTTCCATACGGGTATTCCGACACATGGTCCTTGCACAACAACTCCCACTCATCTACTTCAATGATAATGACACCTCCAAATTCAGCATCTGGCATGATGCTCTAGGCTCAACGATTGCCACCATCATGGTACGAGGATTCTCCTACCTCTCCCTCATGAGCGATGAACGAGAATACCCACAACAATACTCTCCCTTCGTTCATCGCCCTGATCGAGCATACTAGGACAATTGCTTCTATGTTACGCATCAGATGCGAGCCCTTCTCCACATCATCACCGACAAGGTGTTCCATTGCATCATTAAGTCGCACAGATACTCTCTTCAAAGGATTGTCTGCGACATAGGATTGCAATGCACTCAAGGGCGGCCGAAACCACTGAATGACACAAGAATACAAGCTGCTCGGCCAATCGGATTGATACCCTCTGAAATCCGAGCCTCTGCTCCCAGACCTCGCCGACTCCCACGGCCTCCTCCTCCAAGAAGACGACCAGAAGTTCCTCCAGTTGTCTCCTCGGATGATGAGGATCCCACCGAGTTAGAAATTCATGATGAGTCTGGTTCAGGGGGAGTGATAAAAATACAGTGAGAACCAGACTCACTCCTCCCACCTCTCGGTAAATCCGGGTCTCAAGAAGGTTCAACTCTCAAAGGAACCACCTTGACTCAACGGCTCCTCGGTCTCCCGACCGCTTGAACCGACACGTCAAGTGATCCCCTAATAAAGTGATAAACCAGTCACCCGCGTCCGGCTAGCAAAGAGGAGCCGTTTTACCCTTGTTCTGTTCTAAGTATCGAGGACGTTCATTCCCTCACAACTTAACCAGAACAGTTCTGCTCATTGTGTTCCCTCTTGGTTCTGCGGCTTCGCCACCGTGTCCTCGCCCTGCTCACCGCTCACCTTGATTGCCTTCACCCACCACTGTGTGCCCACTGCTCTTCACTTCGCCACCCTCAACCTTTCGCTTTCGTCACCTCTCTCACTTCGCTCTCAAGCTCTCTCCTCTGCACTCTGTCTATCCTGAAACTCCAGTGCCTCATGTCCTCTCGGGGCCCTACGACTAACTCCTTGGGTCCGCATGCGCCGCTCTGCTCCTGTCTGCCCCATTGCTTCTGCTTGCTTCTGCTCCTGCCGTCTTTGCCCACTGTATTCTTCAGGCAGACGCACCACCGGGGAAGGTGTGCCGGCTTCACAAGGCATCAGTAGCAGTAGCGCAAGGGTAGCTCATTCTTGCTTGCCTCTTTGAGCAATACTCCACTTTCATGTACTCAGACCCAGGTTTATCAAAGACATTCATCTACTCCCATCTGTGTTCTCAGCTCTCTGCCTCCCTTGTCTCCCATTGCTACCGGTGCCTTATCTGCGGTCTTGAGGACAAAAGTGCATGACAAACCGACAGCCTGAGTGAAGTGAGCTGCGGACAGAGCCCCTGCTTGCACATGGCCGCGGAACGAGGTTCCGCGGAAGAGAGCTGGAAACCACGGTGTGGTGGGCGCACGTGTGGCAAGAGGAGGACCGTGGAGCGTCATTCACCGGTGAGGTTGTGGCACTGAACTCCAGAGCAAAGGGACCGCAGAATTATCGTAGACTTTTAGGTGTTGGCCGCCGGCCACAGACATATCGCAAGTAGGGATAGCAGGTGAATGTACACACTCCGCGGATAGCACGGAACCACGTCGGCGTGGAGGAAGTTGAGGGCGTGGCAAACTTGGGGGCATCACATGGTCAGAGTGTCCAATCACAATGCAGATGTACTAGGCATGATCTTGCACGTACAAACAAGGTAGAATACTGGTGGCGCGGTGTGGTTATTGTGCGCAATGCCTTGACAAAGTTGGCATGTGCCACTGACCATGACCACAAAGTTTACCAAGTGACTTTAACTTATACGAATCGTAACACGAGTCAGCCACAGTCAGAGTGCCCAATCACAGTTTACATGTACTAGGCATGACCTTGTAGGCATAAACAAGGTAAAGAAATGGTGGCTTGGCACGGCTATTGTGCGCAATGCCTTGACAAAGTTGGCATGTGCCACTGACCATGACCACAAAGTTTACCAAGTGACTTTAACTTATACGAATCGTAACACGAGTCAGCCACAGTCAGAGTGCCCAATCACAGTTTACATGTACTAGGCATGACCTTGTAGGCATAAACAAGGTAAAGAAATGGTGGCTTGGCACGGCTATTGTGCGCAATGCCTTGGAAAATTTGGCATGTGCCATTGACCGTGACCACAAAGTTTACCAAGTACCTTAAACGGCTGTGAATCACAACACGAGTCAGCCACAGTGAGAGTGTCCAATCATAGTGCAGATATCTTGGGCATGACTTTACAGGTACAAACAAGGTAGATTACTGGTGGCTCGGTGTGGCTATTGTGTGCAATGCCTTGACAAAGTTGGCATGTGCCACTGACCATGACCACAAATGAATCCAAGTGAGTTTTACTTCTATTGATCATAACACGAGTCAGCCACGGTCAGAGAGTCCGATCACAGTGCAAATGTAATAGGCATGATCTTACAGATACAAACAAGGTAGAATACTGGTGGCTCGGTGTTGCTTTTGTGCGGAATGCCTTGACAAAGTTGGCATGTGCCACTGAGCATGACCACAAATATATCCATGTGACTTTTACTTCTATTGATCGTAACACAAGTCAGCCGGGGTCAGAGTGTCCAATAACAGTGCAGATTTAGTAAGCATGATCTTGCAGTTGCAAACAAGGTACAATACTGGTGGCTCGGTGTGGCTATTGTGCGCAATGCCTTGACAAAGTTGGCATGTGCCACTGACCATGACCACAAATGTATCCGAGTGATTTTTACTTCTATTGATCATAACACAAGTCAGCCACGGTCAGAGTGTCCAATCACGGTACAGATGTCCTAGGCATGATCTTGCAGGTACAAATAAGGTAGAATACTGATTGCTCGGTGTGGCTATTGTGCGCAAGGCCCTGACAAAGTTGGCATGTGCCACTGACCGTGACCACAATGTTTACCAAGTACCTTAAACAGCTGTGAATCATAACACGAGTCAGCCACAGTCAGAGTGTCCAAGCACAGTGCAAATATACTGGGCATGACCTTACAGGTACAAACAAGGTACAATACTGGTGGCTCAGTGTGACTATTGTGCGCAATGCCTTGATAAGGTTGGCATGTGCCACTGACCATGACCACAAAGTTTACCAAGTGATTTTAACTTCTATGAATCGTAACACGAGTCAGCCACGGTCAGAGTGCCAAATCACAGTTCTGATGTATTAGGCATGACCTTGCAGGTATAAACAAGGTAACAACCCGGTGGCTTTGCACGACTATTGTGCGCAATGCCTTGACAAAGTTGGCATGTGCCACTGACCATGATCACAAAGTTTACCAAGTACCTTAAACAGTTATGAATCATAACACGAATCAGCCACGGTCAGAGTGTACAATCACAGTTCACATATACTGGGCATGCCCTCACAGGTATGAACAAGGTAGAATACTGGTGGCTCGGTGTGGCTATTGCGTGCAATGCCTTGACAAAGTTGGTTTGTGCCACTGCTCATGACCAAAAATGTATCCAGGTGACTTTTACTTAAATTGATCATAACACGAGTCAGCCACGATCAGAGTGTCCAATCACAGTGTAGATGTACTAGGCATGATCTCGCACGTACAAAAAAGGTAGAATACTGGTGGCCCGGTGTGGCTATTGTGCGCAATGCCTTGACAAAGTTGGCACGTGCCACTGACCATGTCCACAATGTTTACCAAGTGACTTTAACTTCTACGAATCGTAACACGAGTCAGCCACAGTCAGAGTGCCCAATAACAGTACACATGTACTAGCCATGACCTTGCAGGTATAAACAAGGTAAAGAAACGGTGGCTTGGCACGGCTTTTGTGCACAATGCCTTGGCAAAATTGGCATGTGCCACTGACCGTGACCACAAAATTTACCAAGCTCCTTAAACGGCTATGAATCATAACACGAGTCAGCCACGGTCAGAGTATCCAAGCACAGTGCAGATATACTGGGCATGACCTTATATGTACAAACAGGGTAGAATACTGGTGGCTCGGTGTGGCTACTTTGTGCAATGCCTTGACAAAGTTGGCATGTGCCACTGACCATGACCACAAATGTATCCAAGTGACTTTTACTTCTATTGATGATAACACGAGTCAGCCACGGTTAGAGTGTCCAATAACAGTGCAGATTTAGTAGGCATGATCTTGCAGGTGCAAACAAGGTAGAATACTGGTAGCTCGGTGTGGCTATTGTGCGGAATGCCTTGACAAAGTTGGCATGTGCCACTGACCATGACCACAAATGTATCCAAGTGACTTTTACTTCTATTGATCATAACACGAGTCAGCCACAGTCAGAGTGTCCAATCACAGTACAGATGTACTAGGAATGATCTTGCAGGTACAAACAAGGTAGAATACTGGTGGCTCGGTGTGGCTATTGTGCGCAAGGCCCTGACAAATTTGGCATGTGCCACTGACCATGACCACAATGTTTACCAAGTACCTTAAACGGCTATGAATCATAACATGAGTGAGCCACAGTCAGAGTGTCCAAGCACAGTGCAGATATACTGGGCATGACCTTACAGGTACAAACAATGTACAATACTGGTGGCTCAATGTGGCTATTGTGCGCAATGCCTTTATAAAGTTGGCATGTGCCACTGACCATGACCACAAAGTTTACCAAGTAACTTTAACTTCTATGAATCGTAACACGAGTCAGCCACGGTCAGAGCACCCAATCACAGTTCTGATGTACTAGGCATGACCTTGCAGGTATAAACAAGGTGAAAACCCGGTGGCTTAGCACGACTATTGTGCGCAATGCCTTGACAAAGTTGGCATGTGCCACTGACCATGATCACAAAGTTTACCAAGTACCTTAAATGGTTATGAATCATAACACGAATCAGCCACGTTCAGAGTGTACAATCACAGTTCACATATACTGGGCATGCCCTCACAGTTATGAACAAGGTAGAATACTGGTGGCTCGGTGTGGCTATTGCGTGCAATGCCTTGACAAAGTTGGCATGTGCCACTGATCATGACCCAAAATGTATCCAGGTGACTCTTACTTCTATTGATCATAACACGAGTCAGCCACGATTAGAGTGTCCAATCACAGTGCAGATGTACTATGCATGATCTTGGAGGTACAAACAAGGTAGAATACTGGTGGCGTGGTGTGGCTATTGTGCGCAATGCCTTGACAAAGTTGGCATGTGCCACTGACCATGACCACAAAGTTTACCAAGTGACTTTAACTTCTACGAATCGTAACACGAGTCAGCCACAGTCAGAGTGCCCAATAACAGTTCACATGTACTAGGCATGACCTTGCAGGTATAAACAAGGTAAAGAAATGGTGGCTTGGCATGGCTATTGTGCGCAATACCTTGGCAAAATTGGCATGTGCCACTGACCGTGACCACAAAGTTTACCAAGTACCTTAAACGGCTATGAATCATAACACGAGTCAGCCACAGTCAGAGTATTCGAGCACAGTGCAGATATAGTGGGCAGGACCTTATAGGTTCAAACAAGGTAGAATACTGGTGGCTCGGTGTGGCTATTGTGTGCAATGCCTTGACAAAGTTTTCATGTGCCATCGACCATGACAACAAATGTATCTAAGTGACTTTTACTTCTATTGATCATAAAACGAGTCAGCAATGGTCAGAGAGTCCAATCACAGTGTACATGTACTGAGAATGATATTGCACATACAAACAAGGTAGAAAACTGGTGGCTCGGTGTGGCTATTGTGCGGAATGCCTTGACAAAGTTGGCATGTGCCACTGACCATGACCACAAATATATCCAAGTGATTTTTACTTCTATCGATCATAACACAAGTCAGCCACGGTCAGAGTGTCCAATAACAGTAGAGATTTAGTAGGCATCATATTGCAGGTGCAATCAAGGTACAATACTAGTGGGTCGGTGTGGCTATTGTGCGCAATGCCTTGACAATGTTGGCATGTGCCACTGACCATGACCAGAAAGTTTACCAAATGACTTTTACTTCTATTGATCATAACACGAGTCAGCCACGGTCAGAGTGTCCAATCGCAGTGCAGATATACTGGGCATGATCTTGCAGGTACAAACAAGGTAGAATACTGGTGGCTTAGTGTGGCTATTGTGCGCAAGGCCTTGACAAAGTTGGCATGTGCCACTGACCATGACCACGATGTATCCAAGTGACTTTTACTTCTATTGATCATAACACAAGTCAGTCCCGGTCAGGGTGTGCAATAACAGTGCATATTTACTAGGCATGATCTTGCAGGTGCAAACAAGGTACAATACTGGTGGCTCAGTGTGGCTATAGTGCGCAATGCCTTGATTAAGTTGGCATCTGCCACTGACCATGACCACAACGTTTACCAAGTGACTTTAACTTCTACGAATCGTAACACGAGTCAGCCACGGTGAGAGTGCCCAATCACAGTTCAGATGTACTAGGCATTACCTTGCAGGTATAAACAAGGGAAAAAACCGGTGGCTTAGCATGGCTATTGTGTGCAATACCTTGACAAAATTGGCATGTGCCACTGACCATGATCACAAAGTCTACCAAGTACCTTGAACGGCTATGAATCATAACACAAGTCAGCCAAGGGCAGAGTGTCCAATCAAAGTGCAGATATACTCGGCATGACGTTTTAGGTATAAACAAGGTAGACTACTGGTGGCTCGGTGTGGCTATTGTGCGCAATGCCGTGACAACGTTGGCATGTGCCACTGACAATGACCACAGATGTATCCAGGTGACTTTTACTTCTATTGATCATAACACGAGTCTGCCATGGTCAGAGTGCTCAGTCTCAGTGCACATCTAATATGCATGATCTTGCAGGTATAAACAAGGTAAAAAACCGGTGGCTTCGCACAGCTATTGTGCGCAATGCCTTGACAAAGTTGGCATGTGCCACTGACCATGACCACAAAGTTTACCAAGTACCTTAAACGGCTATGAATCATAACACGAGTCAGCCATGGTCAGAGTGTCCAATCACAGTGCAGATATACTAGGCATTATCTTGCAGGTGCAAGAAAGGTAGAATACTGGTGGCTCCATATGGCTATTGTGGGCAATGCCTTAACAAAATTGTCATGTACCACTGACCATGACCACAAAGTTTACCAAGTGACTTAAACGGCTATGAATCATAACTCGAGACAGGCACGGTCAAAGTGTCCAGTCACAGTGCAGTTATTCTTGGCATGACCTTACATTTATAAACAAGGTAGAATATTGGTGGCTCGGTGTGGCTATTGTGCGCAATGCCTTGACAAAGTTGGCATGTGCCACTGACCATGACCACAAATTTATCCAAGTGACATTTACTTTTATTGATCAGAACACGAGACAGCCACAATCAGAGTGTCCAATTGCAGTGCAAATGTAATAGGCATGATCTTGCAGGTTCAAAAAAGATAGACTACTGGTGGCTCGGTGTGGTTATTGTGTGCAATACCTTCACAAAGTTGGCATGTGCCACTGACCATGACCACAACGTTTACCAAGTGTCTTCAACTTCTACAAATCGTAACACGAGTCAGCCACGGTCAGAGTGCCCAATCACAGTGCAGATATATTGGGCATGATCTTGCAGGTACAAACAAGGTAGAATACTGGTGGCTCGGTGTGGCTATTTTTCGCAATGCCTTGACAAAGTTGGCATGTGCCACTGACCATGACCACAAATGTATCCAAGTGATTTTTACTTGTATTGATCATAACACGAGTCAGCCACGGTCAGAGTGTGTAATCACAGTACAGATGTAATATGCATGATCTTGCAGGTACAAGCGAGGTAGAAAACTGGTGGCTCGGTGTGGCTATTATGCGCAATGCCTTGACAAAGTTGGCATGTGCCACTGACCATGACCACAAATGTATCCAAGTGACTTTTACTTCTATTTCTCATAACACGAGTCAGCCACGACCAGAGTGTCCAATCACAGTGCAGATGTACTAGGCATGATCTTGCAAGTGCAAACAAGGTAGAATACGGGTGACTCGGTCTGCCTATTGTGCATAATGCCTTGACAATGTTGGCATGTGCCACTGACCATGACCACAAATGTATCCAAGTGTTTTTTACTTCTATTGATCATAATACGGGTCAGCCACGATCAGAGTGTCCAATCACAGTGCAGTTATACTGGGCATGAACTTGCAGGTACAAACAAGATAGAATACTAGTGCCTCGGTGTGGCTATTGTGTGCAATGCCTTGACAAAGTTGGCATGTGCCACTGACCATGACCACGAATGTATCCAAGTGACTTTTACTTGATTTTATCATAACATGAGTCAGCCACGGTCAGAATGTCCAATCACAGTGCAGCTGTTCTAGGCATCATCTTGCAGGTGCAAACAAGGTAGAATACTGGTGGCTCGATGTGGCTATTGAGAGCAATGCCTTGACAAAGTTGGCATGTTCCACTGACCATGATCACAAAGTTTACCAAGTGACTTTAACTTCTAGGAATCATAACACGAGTCAGTCACGGTCAGAGTGTCCAATCACAGTGCATATATACTAGCGTGATCTTGCACGTGCAAACAAGGTACAATACTGGTGGCTCAGTGTGGCTATTTTGCGCAATACCTTGACAAAGTTGGCATGTGCCACTGACCATGACCACAAAGATTACAAAGTACCTTAAACGGCTATGAATCATAACACGAGTCAGACACGGTCAGAGTGTCCAGTCACAGTGCAGATATACAGGGCATGACCTTGCAGGTATGAACAAGGTAGAATACTGGTGGCTCGGTGTGGCTATTGTGCGCAATGCCTTGACAAAGTTGGCATGTGCCACTGACCATGACCACAAATGTATCCAAGTGACTTTTACTTCTATTGATCATAACACGAGTCAGCCACGGTCAGAGATGCCAATCATAGTGCAGATATACTAGGCATTATCTTGCAGGTGCAAGCAGGTTAGAATACTGGTGGCTCGGTATGGGTATTGTGCGCAATGCCTTGACAAAGTTGGCATGTGCAACTGACCATGACCACAACGTTTACCAAGTGACTTTAAGTTCTACCAATCATAACACAAGTCAGCCACGGTGAGAGTGCACATCTAATATGCATGGCCTTGCAGGTATAAACAGGGTAAAAACTGGTGTCGTGGCACGGCTATTCTGCGCAGTGCCTTGACAAAGTTGGCATGTGCCAATGACCATGACCACAAAGTTTACCAAGTACCTAAAACGGCTATGAATCATAGCACGAGTCAGCCACAGTCAGAGTGTCCAGTCACAGTGTAGATATAATGGGCATGAAGTTGCAGGTATAAACAAGGTAGAATACTGGAAGCTCGGTGTGGCTATTGTGCACAATGCCTTGACAAAGTTGGCATGTTCCACTAACCATGACCACAAATGTATCCAAGTGACTTTTACTTCTATTGATCATAACACAAGTCAGCCACAGCCAGAGTGTCCAATCACAGTGAAGATGTACTAGGCATGATCTTGCAAGTTCAAACAAGGTAAAATACTGGTCTCTCGGTGTGGCTATTGTGTGCAATGCCTTGACAAAGTTGGCATGTGCAACTGACCATGACCACAACGTTTACCAAGTGACTTTAAGCTCTACCAATCATAACACAAGTCAGCCACGGTCAGAGTGCCCAATCACAGTGCACATCTAATATGCATGACCTTGCAAGTATCAACAGGGTAAAAACTGGTGTTGTGGCACCGCTATTGTGCGCAATGCCTTGACAAAGTTGGCATGTGCCACTGACCATGACGACAAAGTTTACCAAGTACCTTAAACAGCTACGAATCATAACACGAGTCAGCCACGGTCAGAGTGTCCAATCAAAGTGCAGATAAACTGGACGTGACCTTACAGGTATAAGCAAGGTAGACTACTGGTGGCTTGGTGTGGCTATTGTGCGCAATGCCTTGACAAAGTTGGCATGTGCCACTGACCATGACCACAAATGTATCCAAGTCACTTTCACTTCCATTGATCATAACACGAGTCAGCCACGGTCAGGGTGTCCAATCACAGTGCACATGTACCAGGCATGATCTTGCAGATTCAAACAAGGTAGATTACCGGTGGCTCGGTATGGCTTTTGTGCGCAATGCTTTGACAAAGTTGGCATGTGCCACTGACCATGACCACAAACTTTACCAAGTGACTTCAACTTATATGAATCGTAACACGAGTCAGCCACGGCCAGAGTGCCCAATCACAGTGCACATCTAATATGCATGACATTGCAGGTATGAACAAGGTAAAAAACCGGTGGCTTGGAAAGGCTATTGTGCGCAATGCCTTGAAAAGTTGGCAAGTGCCACTTACCATGACCAATAAGTTTACCAAGTAGATTAAAAGGCTATGAATCATAACACGATTCAGCCACGGTCAGATTATCCAATCACAGTGCAGATATACTGGGCATGACCTTACAGTTATAAACAAGGTAGAATACTGGTGGCTCGATGTGGCTATTGTGCACAATGCCTTGACAAAGTCGGCATGTGCCACTGACCATGACCACAAACTTTACCAAGTACCTGAAACAACTACGAATCGTAACATGAGTCAGCCACGGTCAGAGTACCCAATCACAGCGCACATCTATTATGCATGACCTTGCAGATATAAATAAGGTAAAAAACCGATGGCTTGGCACAGCTATTGTGCGCAATGTCTTGACAAAGTTGGCATGTGCCATTGACCATGACCACCAAGTTTACCAAGTACCTGAAACGGATATGAATCATAACACGAGTCAGCCACGGTCAGAGTATCCAATCACAGTGCATATATACTGGGCATGACCTTACAAATATAAACAAGGTAGCATACTGGTGGCTCAGTGTGGCTATTGTGCGTAATGCTTTGAAAAAGATGGCATGTGCCACTGACCATGACCATAAATGTATCCAAGTGACTTTTACTTCTATTGATCATAACACGAGTCAGCCACGGTCAGAGTATCCAATCAAAGTGTAGATATACTAGGCATGACCTTGCAGGTATAAACAAGGTAGAAATCTGGTGGTTCCGGGTAACTATTGTGCGCAATGCCTTGACAAAGTTGGCATGTGCCAATGACCATGACCACAAAGTTTACCAAGGGATTTAAACTTCTACGAATTGTAACATGAGTCAGCCACGGTCAGAGTATCCAATCACAGTGCACATCTAATGTCTATGACCTTGCAGGTATAAACAGGGTAAAAACCCTGGGCTTGGCACGGCTATTGTGCGCAATGCCTTGACAAGGTTGGCATGTGCCACTGACCATGACCACAACGTTTACCAAGTACCTTAAACAGCTACGAATCATAACACGAGTCAGCCACAGTCAGAGTGTCCAATCACAGTGCAGAGAAACTAGACGTGACCTTACAGGTATAAAAAAGGTAGAATACTGGTGGCTCGGTGTGGCTATTGTGCGCAATACCTTGACAAAGTTGGCATGTGCCACTGACCATGACCACAACGTTTACCAAGTACCTTAAACAGCTACGAATCATAACACGAGTCAGCCACAGTCAGAGTGTCCAATCACAGTGCAGAGAAACTAGACGTGACCTTACAGGTATAAAAAAGGTAGAATACTGGTGGCTCGGTGTGGCTATTGTGCGCAATACCTTGACAAAGTTGGCATGTGCCACTGACCATGACCACAAATGTATCCAAGTGACTTTTACTTCCATTGATCATAACACGAGTCAGCCACGGTCAGGGTGTCCAATCACAGTGCAGATGTACTAGGCATGATCTTGCAGGTTCAAACAAGGAAGAATACCGGTGGCTCGGTGTGGCTATTGTGCGCAATGCTTTGACAAAGTTGGCATGTGCCACTGACATTGACCACAAAGTTTACCAAGTACCTGAAACTTCTACGAATCGTAACATGAGTCAGCCATGGTCAGAGTGCCCAATCACAGCGCAAGTCTATTATGCAAGACCTTGGATGTATAAATAAGGTAAAAACACGATGGCTTGGCACAGCTACTGTGCGCGATGCCTTGACAAAGTTGGCATGTGCCATTGACCATGACCACCAAGTTTACCAAGTACCTGAAACGGCTATGAATCATAACACAATTCAGCCACGATCAGAGTGTCCAATCACAGTGCAGACATACTGGGCATCACCTTAGAGGTATAAACAAGGTAGCATACTGGTGGCTCGGTGTAGCTATTTTGCGCAATGCCTCGAAAACGATGGCATGTGCCACTGACCATGACCATAAATGTATCAAAGTGAGTTGTACTTCTATTGATCATAACACGAGTTTGCCACAGTCAGAGTGTCCAATCACAGTGCAGATATACTACGCATGACCTTGGAGGTATAAACAAGGTGGAATTCTGGTGGCTCTGCGTGGCTATTGTGCGCAATGCCTTGACAAAGTTGGCATGTGCCACTGACCATGAACACAAAGTTTACCAACTGACTTGAACTTCTACGAATTGTAACACGAGTCAGCCACGATCAGAGTACCCAATCACATTGCAGATATACTAGGCATGACCTTGCAGGTACAAACAAGGTAGAATACTGGTGGCTTGATGTGGCTATTGTGGGCAATGCTTTGATAAAGTTGGCATGTGCCACTGACCATGACCACAAAGTATACCAAGTACCTTAAACGGCTACGAATCATAGCACGAATCAGCCACGGTCAGAGTGTCCACTCAGAGTGCAGATATACTGGGCATGACCTTGCAGGTATAAACAAGGTATAATACTGGTGGCTCGGTGTGGCTATTGTGTGCAATGCCTTGACAAAGTTGGCATGTGCCACTGACCATGACCACAAATGTATCAAAGTGACCTTTACTTCTATTGATCATAACACGAGTCAGCCACGGTCAGAGTGTCCAATGACAGTGCAGATATACTGGGCATGACCTTGCAGGTAGAAACAAGGTAGAATACTGGTGGCTCGGCGTGCCTATTGTGCGCAATGCCTTGAAAAAGATGGCATGTGCCACTGACCATGACCATAAATGTATCCAATTTACTTTTACTTCTATTGATCATAACACAAGTCAGCCACGGTTAGAGTGTCCAATCACAGTGCAGATATACTCGGCATGACCATGCAGGTATAAACAAGGTATAATTCTAGTGGCTCTGTGTGGCTATTGTGCGCAATGTCTTGACAAAGCTGGCATGTGCCACTGACCATGACCACACTGTTTACCAAGTACCTTAAACGGCTATGAATCATAACACGAGTTAGCCATGGTCAGAGTGTTCAGGCAGAGTGCACTTATACTTGGCATGACCTTGCGAGTATAAACAAGGTACAACACTGGTGGCTCGGTGTGGCTATTGTGCGCAATGCCTTGACAAAGTTGGCATGTGCCACTGACCATGACCACAAATGTTTCCAAGTGACTTGTACTTCTATTGATCATAACACGAGTTAGCCATGGTCAGAGTGTCCAATCACAGTGCAGATATACTAGGCATGATCTTGCAGGTGCAAACAAGGTGGAATACTGGTGGTTCCGTGTGGCTATTGTGCGCAACGCCTTGACAAAGTTGGCATGTGACACTGACCATGACCACAATGTATCCAAATGACTTTTAGTTCTACAAACCCTAACACGAGTCAGCCACGGTCAGAGTGCCCAATCACAGTGCACATCCAATATGCATGACCTTGCAGGTATAAACAGGGTAAAAACTGGTGTCGTGGCACGGCTATTCTGCGCAATGCCTTGACAAACCTGGCATGTGCCACTGACCATGACCACAAAGTTTACCAAGTACCTTAAACGGCTATAAATCATAACACGAGTCAGCCACAGTCAAAGTGTCCAGTCACAGTGTAGATATAATGGGCACGACGTTGCAGATGTAAACAAGGTAGAATAATGGAAGCTCGGTGTGGCTATTGTGCACAATGCCTTGACAAAGTTGGCATGTGCCACTGACCATGACCACAAATGTATCCAAGTGACTTTTACTTCTATTGATCATCACACAAGTCAGCCACGGCCAGAGTGTCCAATCACAGTGTAGATGTACTAGGCATGATCTTGCAAGTTCAAACAAGGTAAAATACTGGTGGCTTGGTGTGGCTATTGTGCGCAATGCCTTGACAAAGTTGGCATGTGCAACTGACCACGACCACAACGTTTACCAAGTGACTTTAAGTTCTACCAACCATAACACAAGTCAGCCATGGTCAGAGTGGCCAGTCACAGTGCACATCTCATATGCGTGACCTTGCAGGTATAAACAGGGTAAAAACTGGTGTCGTGGCACGGCTATTGTGCGCAATGCTTTGACAAAGCTGGCATGTGCCACTGACCATGACGACAAAGTTTACCAAGTACCTTAAACAGCTACGCATCAAAACACGAGTCAGCCACGGTCAGAGTGTCCAATCACAGTGCAGATAAACTAGATGTGACCTTACAGGTATAAATAAGGTAGAATACTGGTGGCTTGGTGTGGCTATTGTGCGCAATGCCTTGACAAAGTTGGCATGTGCCACTGACCATGACCACAAATGTATCCAAGTGCCTTTCACTTCCATTGATCATAACACGAGTCAGCCGCGGTCAGGGTGTCCAATCACAGTGCAGATGTACTAGGCATGATCTTACAGGTTCAAACAAGGTAGAACACCGGTGGCTCGGTATGGCTTTTGTGCGCAATGCTTTGACAAAGTTGGCATGTGCCACTGACTATGTCCTTAAAGTTTACCAAGTGACTTCAACTTCTACGAATGGTAACACGAGTCAGCCACGGTCAGAGTGCCCAGTCACAGCGTACATCTAATATGCATGACCTTGCAGGTATGAACAATGTAAAAAACCGGTGGCTTGGAAAGGCTATTGTGCGCAATGCCTTGACAAAGTTGGCAAGTGCCACTGACCATGACCAATACGTTTACCAAGTACATTAAAAGGCCATGAATCATAACATTAGTCAGCCACGGTCAGATTATCCAATCACAGTGCATATATACTGGGCATGACCTTACATGTATAAACAAGGTAGAATACTGGTGGCTCGGTGTGGCTGTTGTACGCAATGCCTTGACAAAGTTGGCATGTGCCACTGACCATGACCACAAAGTTTACCAAGTACCTGAAACGTCTACGAATCGTAGCATGAGTCAGCCACGGTCAAAGTGACCAATCACAGCGCACATCTATTATGCATGACCTTGCAGATATAAATAAGGTAAAGAACCGATGGCTTGGTACAGCTATTGTGCGCAACGTCTTGACAAAGTTGGCATGTGCCATTGGCCATAACCACCAAGTTTCCCAAGTACCTTAAATGGCTATGAATCATAACACGAGTCAGCCACGGTCAGATTGTCCAATCACAGTGCATATATACTGGGCAGGACCTTACAAGTATACACAATGTTGCATACTGGTGGCTCAGTGTCAATATTGTGCGCAATGCATTGAAAAAGATGGCATGTGCCACTGACCATGACCATAAATGTATCCAAGTGACTTTTACTTCTATTGATCATAACACGAGTCAGCCACGGTCAGAGTGTCCAATCAAAGTGCACATATACTGGGCATGACCTTGCAGGTATAAAAAAGGTAGAAGTCTGGTGGCTCTGTGTAACTATTGTGCGCAATGCCTTGACAAAGTTAACATGTGCCACTGACCATGACCACAACGTTTACCAAGTGACTTAAACTTCTACGAATTGTCACACGAGTCAGCCACGGTCAGAGTACCCAATCACAGTGCACATCTAATATACATGACCTTGCAGGTATAAACAGGGTAAAAAACCCTGGGCTTGGCACGGCTATTGTGCGCAATGCGTTGACAAAGTTGGCATGTGCCACTGACCATGACCACAAAGTTTCCCAAGTACCTTAAATAGCTACGAACCATAACACGAGTCAGCCACGGTCAGAGTGTCCAACCACAGTGCAGATAAACTAGACGTGACCTTACAGGTATAAAAAGGGTAGAATACTGGTGGCTTGGTGTGGCTATTGTGCGCAATTCCTTGACAAAGTTGGCATGTGCCACTGACCATGACCACAAATGTATCCAAGTGACTTTTACTTCCATTGATCATAACACGAGTCAGCCGCGGCCAGGGTGTCCAATCACAGTGCAGATGAACCAGGCATGATCTTGCAAGTTCAAACAAGGAATAATACCGGTGGCTCGGCGTGGCTATTGTGCGCAATGTTTTGACAAAGTTGGCATGTGCAACTGACCATGACCACAAATGTATCCAAGTGACTTTTACTTCCATTGATCATAACACGAGTCAGCCGCGGCCAGGGTGTCCAATCACAGTGCAGATGAACCAGGCATGATCTTGCAAGTTCAAACAAGGAATAATACCGGTGGCTCGGCGTGGCTATTGTGCGCAATGTTTTGACAAAGTTGGCATGTGCAACTGACCATGACCACAAAGTTTACAAAGCGACTTAAACTTCTACGAATCGTAACACAAATCAGCCACGGCCAGAGTGCCTAGTCACAGCGCACATCTAATATGCATGACCTTGCAGGTATGAACAAGGTAAGAAACCGGTGGCTTGGAAAGGCTATCGTGCGCAATGCCTTGACAAAGTTGGCAAGTTCCACTAACCATGACCAATAAGTTAACCAAGTACATTAAAAGGCTATGAACCATAACACAAGACAGCCACGGTCAGAGTGTCCAATCACAGTGCAGATATACTGGGCATGACCTTACAGGTATAAACAATGTAGAATACTGGTGGCTCGGTGTGGCTATTGTGCGCAATGCTTTGACAAAGTTGGCATGTGCCACTGACCATGACCACAAAGTTTTCCAAGTTCCTTAAACATCTACGAATCGAAACACGAGTCAGCCACAGTCAGAATGCCCAATCACAGCGCACATCTATTAAGGTAAAAAGCCGATGACTTGGCACAGCTATTGTGCGCAATGCCTTGACAAAGTTGGCATGTGCCACTGACCATGACCACCAAGTTTACCAAGTACCTTAAACGGCTATGAATCATAACACGAGTCAGCCACGTTCAGAGTGTCCAATCACAGTGCAGATATACTGGGCATGACCTTACAGGTATAGACAAGGTAGAATACTGATGGCTCGGTGTGGCTGTTGTGCGCAATGCCTTGGAAACGATGGCATGTGCCAGTGACCATGACCATAAATGTATCCAAATGACTTTTACTTCTATTGATCATAACACGAGTCAGCCACGGTCAGAGTGTCCAATCACAGTGCAGATATACTAGGCATGACCTTGCAGGTATAAACAAGGTAGAATACTGGTGGCTTGATGTGGCTATTGTGGGCAATGCTTTGACAAAGTGTGCATGTGCCACTGACCATGACCACAAAGTTTACCAAGTACCTTAAACGGCTACGAATCATAACACGAATCAGCCACGGTAAGAGTGTCCACTCAGAGTGCAGATATACTGGGCATGACCTTGCAGGTATAAACAAGGTATAATACTGGTGGCTCGGTGTGGCTATTGTGTGCAATGCCTTGACAAAGTTGGCATGTGCCACAGACCATGACCACAAATGTATCCAAGTGACCTTTACTTCTATTGATCATAACACGAGTCAGCCACGGTCAGAGTGTCCAATCACAGTGCAGATATACTGGGCCTTGCAGGTAGAAACAAGGTAGAATCTGGTGGCTCGGCGTGGCTTTTATGCGCAATGCCTTGAAAAAGATGGCATGTGCCACTGACCATGACCATAAATGTATCCAAGTGACTTTTACTTCTATTGATCATAACACAAGTCAGCCACGGCTAGAGTGTCCAATCACAGTGCAGATATACTGGGCATGACCATGCAGGTATAAACAAGGTATAATTCTAGTGGCTCTGTGTGGCTATTGTGCGCAATGCCTTGAAAAAGCTGGCATGTGCCACTGACCATGACCACAACATTTACCAAGTACCTTAAATGGCTATGAATCATAACACGAGTTAGCCATGGTCAGAGTGTTCAGTCAGAGTGCAGATATACTTGGCATGACCTTGCGAGTATAAACAAGGTAGAACATTGGTGGCTCGGTGTGGCTATTGTGCGCAATGCCTTGACAAAGTTGGCATGTGCCACTGACCATGACCACAAATTTTTCCAAGTGACTTGTACTTCTATTGATCATAACACGAGTTAGCCATGGTCAGAGTGTCCAATCACAGTGCAGATATACTAGGCATGATCTTGCAGGTGCAAACAAGGTGGAATACTGGTGGTTCCGTGTGGCTATTGTGCGCAACGCCTTGACAAAGTTGGCATGTGACACTGACCATGACCACAAATATATCCAAATGACTTTTAGTTCTACAAACCGTAACACGAGTCAGCCACGGTCAGAGTGCCCAATCACAGTGCACATCTAATATGCATGACCTTGCAGGTATAAACAAGGTAAAACCTGGTGTCGTGGCACGGCTATTCTGCGCAATGCCTTGACAAACTTGGCATGTGCCACTGACCATGACCACAAAGTTTACCAAGTACCTTAAACGGCTATGAATCATAACACGAGTCAGCCACAGTCAGAGTGTTCAGTCACAGTGTAGATATAATGGGCATGACGTTGCAGTTGTAAACAAGGTAGAATAATGGAAACTCGGTGTGGCTATTGTGCACAATGCCTTGACAAAGTTGGCATGTGCCACTGACCATGACCACAAATGTATCCAAGTGACTTTTACTTCTATTGATCATCACACAAGTCAGCCACGGCCAGAGTGTCCAATCACAGTGTAGATGTACTAGGCACGATCTTGCAAGTTCAAACAAGGTAAAATACTGGTGGCTCGGTGTGGCTATTGTGCGCAATGCCTTGACAAAGTTGGCATGTGCAACTGACCACGACCATAACGTTTACCAAGTGACTTTAAGTTCTACCAATCATAACACAAGTCAGCCACGGTCAGAGTGCCCAATCACAGTGCACATCTAATATGCATGACCTTGCAGGTATAAACAGGGTAAAAACTGGTGTCGTGGCACGGCTTTTGTGCGCAATGCCTTGACAAAGTTGGCATGTTCCACTGACCATGACGACGAAGTTTACCAAGTACCTTAAACAGCTACGCATCATAACACGAGTCAGCCACGGTCAGAGTGTCCAATCACAGTGCAGATAAACTGGAATTGACCTTACAGGTATAAACAAGGTAGAATACTGGTGGCTTGGTGTGGCTATTGTGCGCAATGCCTTGACAAAGTTGGCATGTGCCACTGACCATGACCACAAATGTATCCAAGTGCCTTTCACTTCCATTGATCATAACACGAGTCAGCCACGGTCAGGGTGTCCAATCACAGTGCAAATGTACTAGGCATGATCTTACAGGTTCAAACAAGGTAGAATACCGGTGGCTCGGTATGGCTTTTGTGCGCAATGCTTTGACAAAGTTGGCATGTGCCACTGACTATGTCCTTAAAGTTTACCAAGTGACTTCAACTTCTACGAAAGGTAACACGAGTCAGCCACGGTCAGAGTGCCCAATCACAGCACACATCTAATATGCATGACCTTGTAGGTATGAACGAGGTAACAAACCGGTGGCTTGGAAAGGCTATTGTGCGCAATTCCTTCACAAAGTTGGCAAGTGCCACTGATCATGACCAATAAGTTTACCAAGTACATTAAAATGCTATGAACCATAACACGAGTCAGCCACGGTCAGGTTATCCAATCACAGTGCAGATATACTGGGCATGACCTTACATGTATAAACAAGGTAGAATACTGGTGGCTCGGTGTGGCTGTTGTGCGCAATGCCTTGAGAAAGTTGGCATGTGCCACTGACCATGACCACAAAGTTTACCAAGTACCTGAAACGTCTACGAATCGTAGCATGAGTCAGCCACGGTCAGAGTGCCCAATCACAGTGCATATATATTGGGCAGGACCTTACAAGTATAAACAAGGTAGCATACTGGTGGCTCAGTGTCAATGTTGTGTGCAATGCCTTTAAAAAGATGGCATGTGCCACTGACCATGACCATAAATGAATCCAAGTGACTTTTACTTCTATTGATCATAACACGAGTCAGCCACGGTCAGAGTGTCCAATCAAAGTGTAGATATACTGGGCATGACCTTGCAGGTATAAACAAGGTAGAAGTCTGGTGGCTCTGGGTAACTATTGTGCGCAATGCCTTGACAAAGTTGGCATGTGCCACTGACCATGACCACAACGTTTACCAAGTGACTTAAACTTCTACAAATTGTAACACGAGTCAGCCACGGTCAGAGTACCCAATCACAGTGCACATCTAATATACATGACCTTGCAGGTATAAACAGGATAAAAAACCCTGGGCTTGACACGGCTATTGTGCGCATTGCGTTGACAAAGTTGGCATGTGCCACTGACCATGACCACAAAGTTTCCCAAGTACCTTAAACAGCTACGAATCATAACACGAGTCAGCCACGGTCAGAGTGTCCAATAACAGTGCAGATAAACTACACTTGACCTTACAGATATAAAAAGGGTAGAATACTGGTGGCTTGGTGTGGCTATTGTGCGCAATGCCTTGACAAAGTTGGCATGTGCCACTGACCATGACCACAAATGTATCCAAGTGACTTTTACTTCCATTGATCATAACACGAGTCAGCCGCGGCCAGGGTGTCCAATCACAGTGCAGATGAACCAGGCATGATCTTGCAAGTTCAAACAAGGAAGAATACCGGTGGCTCGGCGTGGCTATTGTGCGCAATGCTTTGACAAAGTTGGCATGTGCCACTGACCATGACCACAAAGTTTACCAAGCGACTTTATCTTCTACGAATCGTAACACAAGTCAGCCACGGTCAAAGTGCCCAGTCACAGCGCACATCTAATATGCATGACCTTGCAGGTATGAACAAGGTAAGAAATCGGTGGCTTGGAAAGGCTATTGTGCGCAATGCCTTGACAAAGTTGGCAAGTGCCACTAACCATGATCAATAAGTTTACCAAGTACATTAAAAGGCTATGAACCATAACACCAGACAGCCACGGTCAGAGTGTCCAATCACAGTGCAAATATCCTGGGCATGACCTTACAGGTATAAACAAGGTAGAATACTGGTGGCTCGGTATGGCAATTGTGCGCAATGCTTTGACAAACTTGGCATGTGCCACTGACCATGACCACAAAGTTTACCAAGTTCCTTAAACATCTACGATTCGAAACACGAGTCAGCCACATTCAGAATGCCCAATCACAGTGCACATCTATTAAGGTAAAAAGCTAATGAATTGGCACAGCTATTGTGCGCAATGCCTTTACAAAGTTGGCATGTGCCACTGACCACGACCACCAAGTTTACCAAGTACCTTAAACGGCTATGAATCATAACACGAGTCAGCCACGTTCAGAGTGTCCAATCACAGTGCAGATATACTGGGCATGACCTTACAGGTATAAACAAGGTAGAATACTGATGGCTCGGCTTGGCTATTGTGCGCAATGCCTTGAAAACGATGGCATGTGCCAGTGACCATGACCATAAATGTATCCAAATGACTTTTACTTCTATTGATCATAACACGAGTCAGCCATGGTCAGAGTGTCCAATCACAGTGCAGATATACTAGGAATGACCTTGCAGGTATAAACAAGGTACAATTATAGTGGCTCTGTGTGGCTATTGTGCGCAATGCCCTGAAAACGTTGGCATGTGCCACTGACGATGACCACAAAGTTTACCAAGTACGTTAAACGGCTATGAATCATAACACAGGTTAGCCATGGTCAGAGTGTCCAGTCAGATTGCAGATATACTTGGCATGACCTTGCAGGTATAAACAAGGTATAATACTGGTGGCTGGACATGGCTATTGTGTGCAATGCCTTGACAAAGTTGGCATGTGACACTGACCATGACCACAAATGTATCCAAGTTACTTGTACTTCTATTGATCATAACACGAGTTAGCCACGGTCAGAATGTCCAATCACAGTGCAGATATACTAGGCATGATCTTGCAGGTGCAAACAAGGTATAATACGTGTGGTTTGGTGTGGCTATTGTGCGCAACGCGTTGACAAATTGGCATGTGACACTGACCATGACCACAAATGTATCCAAGTGACTTTTAGTTCTACAAAGTGTAACACGAGTCAGCCACGGTCAGAGTTCCCAATCACAGTGCAGATGTACCAGGCATGATCTTGCAGGTGCAAACAATGTAGATTACTGGTGGTTGGGTGTGGCTATTGTGCGCAATGCCTTGACAAAGTTGGCATGTGCCACTGACTATGACCACAAAGTTTACCAAGTGACTTTAACGTCTACGAACCGTAACACGAGTCAGCCACGGTCAGAGTGCCCAGTCACAGTGCACATCTAATATGCATGACCTTGCAGGCATATACAATGTAAAAAACCGGTGGCGTGGCACGGCTATTGTGCGCAATGCCTTGAAAAGGTTGGCATATGCCACTGTCCATGACCACAAAGTTTACCCAGTACATCAAACGGCTATGAATCATAACATGAGTCAGCCACGGTCAGAGTGTCCAATCACAGTACAGATATACTAGGCATGAACTTGCAGGTATAAACAAGGTAGAATACTGGTGGCTCGGTGGGGCTATTGTGCGCAATGCCTTGACAAAGTTTGCATGTGCCACTGACCATGACCACAAATGTATCCAGGTGACTTTTACGTCTATTGATCGTAACACAAGTCAGCCACAGTCAGAGTGTCCAATCAAACTGCAGATGTATTAGGCATGATCTTGGAGGTGCAATCAAGGTAAAACACCGGTGGCTTGGTCTGGCTATTGTGCGCAATGCCTTGACAAAGTTGGCATGTGCCACTGACCATGACCACAAAGTTTACCAAGTGACTTTAAACTTCTACGAATCGTAACACGAGTCAGCAACGGTCAGAGTGTCCAATCACAGTGAAGCTGTACTAGGCATGATCTTGCAGGTGCAAACAAGGTAGAGTACTGGTGGTTCGGTGTGGCTATTGTGCGCAATGCCTTGACAAAGTTGGCATGTGCCACTGACCATGACCACAAAGTTTACCAAGTGACTTTAGCTTCTACGAAATGAAACACGAGTCAGCCACGGTCAGATAGCACAATAACCGTGCACATCTAATTTGCATGACCTTGCAGGTATAAAAAAGGTAAAAACCCGGTGGCTTGGCACGGCTATTGTGCGCAATGCCTTGGCAAAGTTGGCATGTGCCACTGACCATGACCACAAAAGTTAACTAGTACCTTAAACGGCTATGAATCATAACACGAGTCAGCCACGGTCAGAGTGTCCAATCACAGTGTACATATAGTGGGCATGACCTTACAGGTATAAACAAGATAGAATACAGGTGGCTCAGTGTGGCTATTGTGTGCAACACCTTCACAAAGTTGGCATCTGCCACTGACCATGACCAAAAATGTATCCAAGTAACTTTTAATTCTATTGATCATAACACGAGTCAGCCACGGTCAGAGTGTCCAACCATAGTGCAGATGTACTAGGCGTCATCTTGCAGGTGCAAACAAGGTAGAATACTGGTGGCTCGGTGTGGCTATTGTGCGTAATGCCTTGACAAAGTTGGCATGCGCCAATGACCATTACCGCAAATGTATCCAAGTGACTTTTACTTCAATTGATCATAACACGAGTCAGCCACGGTCTGAGTGTCCAATCACAGTGCATATGTACTGGGCATGATCTTTCAGGTGCAAACAAAGTAGAATACTGGTGGCTCGGTGTGGCTATTGTGCGCAATGCCCGGACGAAGGTGGCATGTGCCACTGACCATGACCACAAAGTTTACCACATGACTTTAAATTCTACAAATCCTTACACGAGTCAGCCACGGTCAGAGTGCCCAACCACAGTGCAGATGTACTAGGCATTATATTGCAGGTATAAACAAGTGAAAACCCGGTGGTTTGGCCAAGCTATTGTGCGCAATGCCTTGACAAAGTTGGCATGTGCCGCTGCCCATGACCACAAAGTTTACCAAGTACCTTAAACGGCTATTGATCATAACACGAGTCAGCTACAGTCAGAGTGTCCAATCACAGTGCAGATATACTAGGCATGACCTTACAGGTATAAATTATGGTAGACTGGTGGCTCGGTGTGGCTATTGTGTGCAGTGCCTTGATCAAGTTGGCATGTGCCACTGACCATGACCACAAATGTATCCAAGTGATTTTTACTTCTATTGATCATAACACGACTAAGCCACAGTCATAGTGTCCAATCACAGTGCAGATGTACTTGGCATGGTCTCGCAGGTTCAAACAAGGTAGAATACCAGTGGCTTGGTGTGGCAATTGTGCGCAATGCCTTGACAAAGTTGGCATGTGCCACTGACAATGACCACAAATGTATGCAAATGACTTTTACTTCTATTGATCATAACACAAGTCAGCCACGATGAGAGTGTCCAATCACAGTGCAGATGTACTATGCATGATCTTGCAGGTGCAATCAAGGTAGAATACTGTTGGCTCGGTGTGGGTATTGTGCACAATGCCTTCACAAAGATGGCATGTGCCACTGACCATGACCACAAATGTATCCAAGTGACTTTTACTTCTATTGATCATAACACGAGTCAGCCACGGTCAGAGTG
>SZWC01000313.1:94917-126460 GCA_023375785.1 Penium margaritaceum | reverse complement strand
CACAAATGTATCCAAATGACTTTTACTTCTATTGATCATAACACAAGTCAGCCACGATGAGAGTGTCCAATCACAGTGCAGATGTACTATGCATGATCTTGCAGGTGCAATCAAGGTAGAATACTGTTGGCTCGGTGTGGGTATTGTGCACAATGCCTTCACAAAGATGGCATGTGCCACTGACCATGACCACAAATGTATTCAAGTGACTTCTACTTCTATTGACCATAACACGAGTCAGCCACGGTTAGAATGTCCAATCAGAGTGCAGATGTACTAGTCATGATCTTGCAAGTATAATCAAGGTAGAATACTGGTGGCTCGGTGTGGCTATTGTGCGCAATGCCTTGACAAAGTTGGCATGTGCCACTGACCATGACCACAAACGTATCCAAGTGACTTTTACTTCTATTGATCATAACACGAGTCAGCCACGGTCAGAGTGTCCAACCATAGTGCAGATGTACTAGGCATGATGTTGCAGGTGCAAACAAGGTAGAATGGTGGTGGCTTGGTGTGGCTATTATGCGCAATGCCTTGACAAAGTAGGCATGTGCCACTGACCATTACCACAAATGTATCCAAGTGACTTTACTTCTATTGATCATAACATGAGTCGGCCACGATCTGAGTGTCCAATCACAGTGCAGATGTACTAGGCATGATCTTGCAGGTGCAAACAACGTAGAATACTGGTGACTCGGTATGGCTATTGCGCGCAATGCCTTGACAAAGGTGGCATGTGCCACTGACCTTGACCACAATATTTACCAAGTTACTTTAACTTCTACGAATCGTTACACGAGTCAGCAACGGTCAGAGTGCCCACCTACAGTGTAGATGTACTAGGCATGATTGTGCAGGTATAAACAAGTAAACAACCGGTGGCTTGGCCCGGCTATTGTGCGCAATGCCTTGACAACGTTGGCATGTGCCGCTGATCATGACCACAAAGTTTACCAAGTACCTTAAACGGCTATTGATCATAACACGAGTCAGCCACAGTCAGAATGTCCAATCAAAGTGAAGATATACTAGGCATGACATTATAGGTATAAATAAGGTAGAATACTGGTGTCTCGGTTTGGCTATTGTATGCAATGCATTGACAAAGTTGGCATGTGCCCTTGACCATGACCACAAATGTATCCAAGTGACTTTTACTTCCATTGATCATAACACGAGTCAGCCACGGTCAGAGTGTCCAATCAGAGTGTATATGTACTAGACATGATTTTGGTGGTGTAAACAAGGTAGAATACTGGTGGCTCAGTGTGGCTATTGTGCGCAATGTCCTGACGAAGTTGGCATGTGCCACTGACCATGATCACAAAGTTTACCAAGTACCTTAAACGCTATGAATCATAACACGAGTCAGCCACGCTAAAAGTGTCCGATCACAGTGCAGATGTACTAGGCATAATCGTGCAGGTAAAAACAATGTAAAACACTTGTGGCGCGGTGTGGCTATTGTGTGCAATACCTTCACAAAGTTGGCATGTGCCACTGACCATGACCACAAATGTATCCAAGTGACTTTTACTTCTATTGATCATAACACAAGTCAGCCACAGTCAGATTGTCCAATCCCAGTGCAGATGTACTAGGTATGATCTTGCAGGTACAAACAAGGTAGAATACCGGTGGCTCGGTATGGCTATTGTGCGCAATGCCTTGACAAAGTTGGCACGTGCCACTGACCATGACCACAAAGTTTACCAAGTGAATTTAACTTTTACGAATCTTAACACAAGTCAGCCACAGTCAGGGTACCCAATCACAGTGCACATCTAATATGCATGACCTTGCAGGTATAAACAGGGTAAAAAACTGGTGCCTTGGCACGGCTATTGTGCGCAATGCCTTGACAATGTTGGCATGTGCCACTGACCATGACCAGAAAGTCAACCAAGTACCTTAAACGGCTATGAATCATAACCCGAGTCAGCCACGGTCAGAGTGTCCAGTGACTGGACTCCAGTCACAGTGCAGATATACTGGGCATGACCTTGCAGGTATAAACAAGGTAGAATACTGGTGGCTCGGTGTGGCTGTTATGGGCAACGGCTTGGCAAAGTTGGCATGTGCCACTGACCATGACCACAAATATATCCAAGTGACTTTTACTTCTATTGATCAGAACACGAGTCAGCCATGGTCAGAGTGTCCAACTACAGTGCAGATGTACTAGGCATGACCTTGCAGGTATAAACAAGGTACAATACTGTTGGCTCGGTGTGGCTATTGTGCGCAATGCCTTGACAAAGTTGGCATGTGCAACTGACCATGACCACAAAGTTTAACAAGCAACATCAACTTCTACGAATTGTAACACGAGTCAGCCTCGGTCAGAGTGCCCAATCACAGTGCACATATTATATACATGACCTTGCAGGTATAAACAAGGTAAAAAACCGGTGGCTTGGCACGGCTACTGTGCGCAATACCTTAACAAAGTTGGCATTAGCCATTCACCATGACCACAAATGTATCCAAGTGACGCTTACTTCTATTGATCATAACACAAGTCAGCCATGGTCATAGTGTCCAACAACAGTGCAGATTTACTAGGCATGATCTTGCAGGTGTAAACAAGGTAGAATACTGGTGGCTCGGTGAGGCTATTGTGCGCAATGCCTTGACAAAGTTGGCATGTGCCACTGACCATGACCACAAAGTTTACCAAGTGACTTTAACGTTTACAAATTGTTACACGAGTCAGCCACAGTCAGAGTACCCAATCACAGTGCACATCNGGTGGCTTGGCACGGCTACTGTGCGCAATGCCTTAACAAAGTTGGCATGTGCCATTTACCATGACCACAAATGTATCCAAGTGACGTTTACTTCTATTGATCATAACACAAGTCAGCCATGGTCATAGTGTCCAACAACAGTGCAGATTTACTAGGCATGATCTTGCAGGTGTAAACAAGGTAGAATACTGGTGGCTCGGTGAGGCTATTGTGCGCAATGCCTTGACAAAGTTGGCATGTGCCACTGACCATGACCACAAAGTTTACCAAGTGACTTTAACGTATACAAATTGTTACACGAGTCAGCCACAGTCAGAGTATCCAATCACAATGCATATCTAATATGCATGACCTTGCAGGTATAAAACGGGGAAAACACCGGTGTCTTTGCACGGCTATTGTGCGCAATGCCTTGACACCGTTGGTATGTGCCCCTGACCATGACCAAAAAGCTTACCAAGTACCTTAAACGGCTATGAATCATAACACCAGTCAGCTACAGTCAGAGTGTCCAATCACAGTGCAGATATACTGGGCATGACCTTGCAGGTTTAAACAAGGTAGAATACTGGTGTCTTGGTTTGACTATTGTGCGCAATGCCTTGACAAAGTTGGCATGTGCCACTGACCATGACCGCAAATGTATCCTAGTGACCTACACTTTTATTGATCATAACACGAGTCAGTCACGGTCAGAGTGTCCAATCACAGTGCAGATGTATCAGGCATGACCTTGCACGTTTCAACAAGGAAGAATACTGGTGGCTCGGTGTGGCTATTGTGCGCAATGCCTTGACAAAGCTGGCATGTGCCACTGACCATGACCACAAAGTTTACCAAGTGACTTTAACTTCTACGAATCGGAACACAAGTCAGCCACAGTTAGAGAACCCAATCACAGTGCACATCTAATGTACATGACCTTGCAGGTAGAAACAGGGTAAACAATGGTGTCTTGGCACGGCTATTGTGCGCAATGCCTTGACAAAGTTGGCATGTGCCACTGACTATGACCAGAAAGTTTACCAAGTACCTTAAACGGCTATAAATCATTACACGAGTCTGCCACTGTCAGAGTGTCCAATCACAGTGCAGCTATAGTGGGAATAACCTTACAGGTATAGACAAGGCAGAATACTGGTGGCTCGGTGTGGCTATTGTGTGCAATATCTTGACAAATTTGGCATGTTCCACTGAGCATGACCACAAATGCATCCAAGTGACTTCAACTTCTACGAATCGTGACACGAGTCAGCCACGGTCAGAGTGCCCAATCACAGTGCAGATGTACTAGGCATGATCTTGCAGGTGCAAACAAGGTAGAATAGTGGTTGCTCGGTGTGGCTATTGTGCTTAATGCCTTGACAAAGCTAGCATGTGCCACTGACCATGACCACAAAGTTTACCAAGTGACTTTAACTTGTACGAATCGTAACCCGAGTCAGCCACATTCAGAGTGCTCAATCAAAGTTCAGATGTACTAGGCATGACCTTGCAGGTGTAAACAAGGTAGAAAGCCGGTGGCTTGGCACGGCTGTTGTGCGTAATGCCCTGACAAAGTTGGCATGTGCCACTGACCATGACCACAAAGTTTACCAAGTACATTAAACGACGATGAATCAAAACACGAGCCAGACACGGTCAGAGTGTCCAATCACAGTGCAGATATACTGGGCATGACCTTGCAGGTATAAACAAGGTATATTACTGGTAGCTTGGTGTGGCTATTGTGCACAATGCCTTGACAAAGTTTGCATGTGCCACTGACCATGACCACAAATGTATCCAAGTGACTTCAACTTATACGAATCGTAACACGAGTCAGCCACGGTCAGAGTACCCAATCACAGTGCAGATGTAATAGGCATGATCTTGCAGGTAAAAACAAGGTAGAATAGTGGTGGCTTGGTATGGCTATTGTGCGCAATGCCTTGAGAAAGCTGGCATGTGCCACTGGCATGCCAACTTTGTCAAGGCATTGCGTACAATAGCCACACCAAGCCACCAGTATCTACCTTGTTTGAACCTAAAAGATCATGCCTAGTATATCTGCACTGTGATTGGACACTCTGACCGTGGCTGACTCGTGTTATGATCAATAGAAGTAAAAGTCACTTGGATACATTTGTGGTCATGGTCAGTGGCGCATGCCAACTTTGTCAAGGCAATGCGCACAATAGCCACACCGAGCCACCAGTATCCTACCTCGTTTATACCTGCAAGGTCATGCACAGTAAATCTGCATTGTGATTGGACACTCTGACCGTGGCTGACTCGTGTTATGATTCATAGCCGTTTAAGTTACTTGGTAAACTTTGTGGTCATGGTCAGTGGCACATGCCAACATTGTCAAGGCATTGCGCACAATAGCTATGCCAAGACATCGGTTTTTTACCCTTTTTATATTTGCAAGGTCATGCATATTAGACGTGCACTGTGATTTGGCACTCTGACCGTGGCTGACTCGTGTTACGATTCGTAGAAGTTAAAGTCACTTGGTAAACATTTTTGGTCATGATCAGTGGCACATGCCAACTTTGTCAAGACATTGCGAACAATAGCCACACCGAGCCACCAGTATTCTACCTTGTTTATTCCTGCAAGGTCATGCACAGTATATCTGTACTGTGATTGGACACTCTGACCGTGGCTGACTCGTGTTACGATCAATAGAAGTAAAAGTCACTTGGATACAATTGTGGTCATGGTTAGTGGTACATGCCAACTTTGTCAATGCATTGCGCACAACAGCCACACCGAGCCACCATTATTATACCTTGTTTATACCTGCAAGGTAATGACTAGTACATATTAACTGTGATTGGACACTCTGACCATGGCTGACTCGTGTTACGATTCGTAGAAGATAAAGTCACTTTGTAAACTTTGTGGTCATGGTCAGTGGCACATGCCAACTTTGTCAAGGCATTGCGCACAATAGCCACACCGAGCCACCCGTATTCGACCTTGTTTGTACGTGCAAGATCAAACCTAGTACATGTGCACTGTGACTGGACACTCTGACCGTGGCTGACTTGTGTTATGATCAATAGAAGTAAAAGTCACTTGGATACATTTGTGGTAATGGTCAGTGACACTTGCCAACTTTGTCAAGGCATTGTGCACAATAGCCACACCGAGCCACCAGCATTCTACCTTGTTTGCACCTGCATGATCATGCCTAGTACATCTGCACTGTGATTGGATACTTTGACCGTGGCTGACTCGTGTTATGATTCATAGCCGTTTAAGGTACTTCGTAAACTTTGTGGTCATGGTCAGTGGCACATGCCAACTTTGTCAATGCATTGCGCACAATAGCCGTGCCAAGCCACTGGATTTGTACCTTTTTTATACCTGCAAGGTCATGCCTCATACATCTGAACTGTGATTGGGCACTCAAACCGTGGCTGACTCGTGTTACGATTCGTAGAAGTTAAAGTCACTTGGTAAACGTTATGGTCATGGTCAGTGGCACATGCCAAACTTGTGAAGGCATTGCGGACAATAGCCACACCCAGCCACCAGTATTCTACCTTGTTTGTACCTGCAAGGTCATGCCTAGTACGTCTGCGATGTGATTGGACACTCTGACCGTGGCTGACTCGTGTTATGCTCAATAGAAGTAAAAATCACTTGGATATATTTGTGGTCATGGTCAGTGGCACATGCCAACTTTGTCAAGGCATTGTGCACAATAGCCACACCAATGCACCAGTATTCTACCTTATTTCCACCTGTAAGATCATACCTAGTACATCTGCACTGTGATTGGACACTCTGACCGTGGCTGACTCGTGTTATGATTCGTAGAAGTAAACGTCACTTGGTAAACTTTGTGTTCATGGTCAGTGGCACATGCCGACTTTGTCAAGGCATTGCGCACAATAGACATGCCGAGCCACCAGTATTCTACCTTGTTTGTACCTGCAAGATCATGCCTAGTACATCTGCACTGTGAATGGACACTCTGACCGTGGCTGACTCGTGTTATGATCAACAGAAGTAAATGTCACTTTGATACATTTGTGGTCATGGTCAGTGGCACATGCCAACTTTGTCAAGGCATTGTGTACAATAGCCACAGTGAGCCACCAGTATTCTACCGTTTTTGCACCTGCAAGATCATGCCTAGTACACCGGCACAATGATTGGACACTCTGACCGTGGCTGACTCGTGTTATGATCAATAGAAGTAATAGTCACTTGGATACATTTGTGGTCATGGTCAGTGGCACATGCCAACTTTGTCAAGGCAGTGCACACAGTAGCCGTGCCAAGCCACCAGTATTTTACCTTGTTTATACCTGCGAGGTCATGGATATTGGATGTACACTATGATTGGACACTCTGATCGTGGCTGACTCATGTTATGATCAATAGAAGTAACAGTCAATTGGATACATTTGTGGTCATGGTCAGTGGCACATGCAAACTTTGTCAAGGCATTGCGCACAATAGCCATAACAAGCCACCAGTATTCTACCTTGTTTATATCTGCGAGGTCATGCCCAGTATATCTGCACTGTGAATAGACACTCTGACCGTGCCTGACTCGTGATATGATTCATAGCCGTTTAAGGTACTTGGTAAACTTTGTGGTCATGGTCAGTGGCACATGCCAACTTTGTCAAGGCATTGCGCACAATAGCCACACCGAGCCACCAGTATTGAACATTGTTTGTACCTGCAAGACCATGCCCAGTACATCTGCACTGTAATTGGACACTCTGACTGTGGCTGACTTGTTTTATGATTCGTAAAAGTAAAAGTCACTTGGTAAACTTTGTGATCATGGTGAGTGGCACATGCCAACATTGTCAAGACATTGCACACAATTGCCACACCGAGCCACCAGTATTCTATCTTGTCTGTACATGCAAAATCATACCCAGTACATGTGCACTGTGATTGGACACTCTGACCATGGCTGACTTGTCTTATGATCAATAGAAGTACAAGTCACTTGGATACATTTGTGGTCATGGTCAGTGGCACTTGCCAACGTTGTCAAGGCATTGCGCACAATAGCCACACCGAGCCACCAGTATTCTACCTTGCTTACACCTACAAGATCATGCCTAGTACATATGCCACGTGATCGGATACTCTGACTGTGGCTGTCTTGTGTTATGATTCATAGCCGTTTAAGGTAGTTCGTAAACTTTGTGGTCATGGCCAGTGGCACATGCCTGTTTTGCCAAGGCATTGCGCACAATAGCCGTGTCAAGCCACCGGATTTTTACCTTGTTTATACCTGCAAGGTCATGCCTAGTGAATCTGAACTGTGATTGGGCACTCAAACCGTGGCTGACTCGTTTTATGATTCGTAGAAGTTAAAGTCACTTGGTAAACGTTGTGGTCATGGTCAGAGGCACATGCCAACCTTGTGAAGGCATTGCGTATAATAGCCACAGCGAGCTACCATAAATTTACCTTGTTTGTACCTGCAAGGTCATGTCTAGTATATCTGCAATGTGATTGGACACTCTGACCGTGGCTGACTCGTGTTATGATCAATAGAAGTAAAAGTCACTTGGATACATTTGTGGTCAAGGTCAGTTGCACATACCAACTTTGTCAAGGCATTCTGTACAATAGCCTCACCGAGTCACCAGTATTCTACCTTTTTTGCACCTGCAAGATCATGCCTAGTACATCTGTACTATGATTGGACACTCTGACCGTGACTGACTCGAGTTATGATCAATAAAAGTAATAGTCACTTGGATACATTTGTGGTCATGGTCAGTGGCACATGCCAACTTTGTCAAGGCATTGCACACAGTAGCCGTGCCAAGCCACCGGTTTTTTACCTTGTTTATATCTGCAAGGTCATGCATATTGGATGTACACTATGATTGGACACTCTGACCGTGACTGACTCATGTTATGATCAATAGAAATAACAGTCAATTGGATACATTTGTGGTCATGGTCAGTGGCACATGCAAACTTTGTCAAGGCATTGCGCACAATAGCCACATCAAGCCACTAGTATTCTACCTTGTTTATATCTGCAAGGTCATGCCCAGTATATCTGCACTGTTATTAGACACTCTGACCGTGCCTCACTCGTGATATGATTCATAGCCGTTTAAGGTACTTGGTAAACTTTGTGGTCATGGTCAGTGGCACATGCCAACTTTGTCAAGGCATTGTGCACAATAGCAACACCGAGCCATCCGTAGTCTATCTTGTTCGTACATGCAAGATCATACCTAGTACATGTGCACTGTGATTGGACACTCTGACCGTGGCTGACTTGTGTTATGATCAATAGAAGTAAAAGTCACTTGGATACATTTGTGGTCAAGGTCAGTGGCACATACCAACTTTGTCAAGGCATTGTGCACAATAGCAACACCGAGCCATCCGTAGTCTATCTTGTTCGTACATGCAAGATCATACCTAGTACATGTGCACTGTGATTGGACACTCTGACCGTGGCTGACTTGTGTTATGATCAATAGAAGTAAAAGTCACTTGGATACATTTGTGGTCATGGTCAGTGGCACTTGCCAACTTTGTCAGGGCATTGCGCACATGAGCCACACCGAGCCACCAGTAATCTACCTTGTTTGCACCTGCAAGATCATGCCTAGTACATCTGCACTGTGATTCGATTTTCTGACTGTGGCTGACTCGTGTTATGATTCATAGCCGTTTAAGGTACTTCGTAAACTTTGTGGTCATGGTGAGTGGCACATGCCAACTTTGTCAAGGCATTACGCACAATAGCCGTGCCAAGCCACCTGATTTTTACCTTGTTTACACCTGCAAGGTCATGCCTAGTACATCTGAACTGTGATTGGGCACTCAAACCGTGGCTGACTCGTGTTACGATTCGTAGAAGTTAAAGTAACCTGGTAAACGTTGTGGTCATGGTGAGTGGCACATGCCAACTTTGTCAAGGCATTGCGCACAATAGCCACACCAAGCCACCAGTATTCTACCTTGTTTATACCTGCAAGGTCATGCCCTGTATATCTGCACTGTGATTTGACACTCTGACCGTGCCTGACTCGTGATATGATTCAAAGACGTTTAAGGTACTTGGCAAGCTTTGTGGTCATCGTCAGTGGCACATGCCAACTTTGTCAAGGCATTGCGCACAATAGCCACACCGAGCCACCAGTATTGTACCTTGTTTGTACCTGCAACACCATGCCTTGACATCTGCACTGTGATTGGACACTCTGACTGTGGCTGACTTGTTTTATGATTTATATAAAAGTCACTTGGTAAACTTTGTGGTCATGGTCAGTGGCACATGCCAACATTGTCAAGGCATTGCACACAATATCCACACCGAGCCACCAGTATTCTATCTTGTTTGTACATGCAAGATCATACCTAGTACATGTGCACTGTGATTGGAAACTCTGACCGTGGCTGACTTGTGTTATGATCAATAGAAGTAAAAGTCACATGGATACATTTAGTGTCATGGTCAGTGGCACTTGCCAACTTTGTCAAGGCATTGCGCACAATAGCCACACCGAGCCACCAGTATTCTGCAATGTTTGCACCTACAAGATCGTGCCTAGTACATCTGCACTGTGATTGGATACTCTGACCGTGGCTGACTCGTCTGATGATTCATAGCCGTTTCAGGTACTTCGTAAACTCCGTGGTCATGGTCAGTGGCACATGCCAACTTTGCCAAGGCATTGCGCACAATAGCCGTGTCAACCCACCGGATTTTTACCTTATTTATACCTGCAAGGTCATGCCTAGTACATCTGAACTGTGAATGGGCACTCAGACCGTGGCTGACTCGTTTTATGATTCGTAGAAGTTAAAGTCACTTGGTAAACGTTGTGGTCATGGTCAGTGGCACATGCCAACTTTGTGAAGGCATTGCGGACAATAGCCACACCGAGCCACCAGAATTCTACCTTGTTTGTACCTGCAAGGTCATGTCTAGTACATCTGCAATGTGATTTGACACTCTGACCGTGGCTGACTCGTGTTATGGTCAATAGAAGTAAAGGTCACTTGGATACATTTGTGGTCATGGTCAGTGGCACATGCCAACTTTGTCAAGGCATTATGTATAATAGCCTCACCGAGCCCCCAGTATTCTACCTTTTTTACACCTGCAATATCATGCCTAGTACATCTGCACTATGATTGGACACTCTGACCGTGACTGACTCGTGTTATGATCAATAGAAGTAAGTCACTTGGATACATTTGTGGTCATGGTCACTGGCACATGCCACCTTTGTCAATGCATTGCACACAAAAGCCGTGCCAAGCCACCGGTTTTTTACCTTGCTTATACCTGCAAGGTCATGCATATTGGATGTACACTATGATTGGACACTTTGACCGTGGTTGACTCATGTTATGATCAATTGAAGTAAAAGTCAATTGGATACATTTGTGGTCATGATCAGTGGCACATGCCAACTTTGTCAAGGCATTGCGCACAATAGCCACACCAAGTGACCAGTATTGTACCTTGTTTGTACCTGCAAGACCGTGCCTAGTAAATCTCCACTGTGATTGGACACTCTGACTGCGGCTGACTCGTTTAATGATTCGTAGAAGTAGAAGTCATTTGGTAAACGTTGTGGTCATGGTCAGTGGCACATGCCAACATTGTCAAGGCATTGCACAAAATAGCCTCACCGAGCCACCAGTATTCTATCTTGTTTGAACCTGCACGATCAGGCATAGTACATCTGCACTGTGAGTGGACACTCTGACCGTGGCTGACTCATGTTATGATCAATAGAAGTCAAAGTCATTTGGATACATTTCTGGTCATGGTTAGTGGCACATGCCAACTTTGTCAAGGCATGGCGCACAATAGCCACACCGAGCCACCAGTATTCTACCTTGTTTATACCTACAAGGTCATTCATAGTACATCTAAAATGTGATTGGACACTCTGACCGTGGCTGACTCGTGTTATAATTTGTAGAAGATAAAGACACTTGGTAAGCTTTGTGGTCATGGTCAGTGGCACATGCCAACTTTGTCAAGACATCGGGCACAACAGCCACACCGAGCAACCAGTATCCAACCTTGTTTGTACATGCAAGATCATACCTAGTACACCTGCACTGTGATTGGACACTCAGACCGTGGCTGACTCGTGCTATGATCAATAGAAGTAAATGTCACTTGGATACATTTGTGGTCAAGGTCTGTGGCACATGCCAACTTTGTCAAGGCATTGTGCACAATAGCCACACCGAGCCACCAGTATTCTACCTTTTTTGCACCTGCAAGATCATGCCTAATACATCTGCACTCTGATTGGACACTCTGACCGTGGCTGACTCGTGTTATGAGTCATAGCCGTTTAAGGTACTTAGCAAAATTTGTGATCATGGTCAGTGGCACATGCCAGCTTTGTCAATGCATTGCGCACAATAGCCATGCCAAACCACCGATTTTTTTACCTTGTCTATACCTACAAGGTCATGCATATAAGATGTGCACTGTGTTTGGACACTCTGACCGTGGCTGACTTGTGTTATGATCAATAGAAGTAAAAGTCACTTGGATACATTTGTGGTCATGGTCAGTGGCACATGCCAACTTTGTCAAGGCATTGAGAACAATAGCCACACCGAGCCACCACTATTCTACCTTTCTTGTACATGTAAGGACATGCTAAGTATATATGCACTGTGATTGGAGACTCTGACCGTGGCTGACTCGTGTTATGATTCATAGCCGTTTAGGGTACTTGGTAAAGTTTGTGGTCGTGGTCAGTGGCACAGGCCAACGTTGTCAAGGCATTGCGCACAATAGCCACACCGAGCCACCAGTATTCTACATTGTTTGCACCATCAAGATCATGCCTAGTACATCTGCACTGTGATCACTCTGATCGTGGCTGACTCGTGCTATGATCAATAGAAGTAAAAGTCACTTGGATACATTTGTGGTCATGATCAGTGGCACATGCCAACCCTATCAAGGCATTGTGCACAATAGCCACACCAAGCCACCCATTTTCTACCTTGTTTATACCTGCAAGGCCATGCCCAATATATCTGCACTGTGACTGGACACTCAGACCGTGGCTGACTCGTGTTATGATTCATAGCCGTTTAAGGTACTTCGTAAACTTTGTGGTCATGGTCAGTGGCGCATGCCAGCTTTGTCAAGGCATTGCGCACAATAGCCATGCCAAGCCACCGGTATTTTACCCTGTTTATACCTGCAAGTTCATGCATATTAGATGTGCACTGTGATTGGACACTCTGACCGCAGCTGACTCGCGTTATGATCAGTAGAAGTAAAAGTCACTTGGATACATTTGTGGTCATGGTCAGTGGCACATGCAAACTTTGTCAAGGCATTGCGCACAATAGCCACACCGAGCCACCAGTATTCTACCTTGTTTATACCTGCAAGGTCATGCCCAGTATATCTGCACAGTGATTGGACACTCAGACCGTGGCTGACTCGTGTTATGATTCATACCCGTATAAGGTACTTGGCAAACTTTGTGGTCATGGTCAGTTACACATGCCAAATTTGTCAACGCATTGCGCACAATAGCCGTGCCAAATCACCGGTTTTTCACCTTGTTCATACCTGCAAGGTCATGCATATTAGATGTGTACTGTGATTAAACACTCTGACCGTGGTTAATCCTGTTATGATCAAGAGAACTAAAATTCACTTGGATACATTTGTGGTCATGGTCAATGGCACATGCCAACTTTGTCAATGCATTGCGCACAATAGCCACACCGAGCCACCAGTATTGTACCTTGTTTATACTTGCAAGGTCATGCCCAATATATCTGAACTGTGATTGGACACTCTGACAGTGGCTGACTCGTGTTATGATTCATAGCCGCTTAAGGTACTTGGTAAACTTTGTGGTCATGGTCAGTGGCACATGCCAACTTTGTCAAGGCATTATGCACAATAGCCGTGCCAACCCACCCGTTTTTACCTTGTTTGCACGTGCAAGATCATGCTTAGTACATCTGCACTGTGATTGGACACTCTGACCGTGGCTGACTCGTGTTATGGTCAATCGAAGTAAAAGTCACTTGGATACATTTGTGGTCATGGTCAGTGGCACCTGCCAACATTGTCAAGGCAATGCACACAATAGGCACACCGAGCCACCACCATTCTACCTTTTTTATACCTGAAGGTCATGCCAAGTATATCTGCATTGTGATTGGACACTCTGATCGTGGCTAACTCATGTTATGATTCCTAGCCGTTTATGGTACCTGGTAAACTTTGTGGTCATGGTCAGTGGCACATGCCAACTATGTCAAGACATTGCGCACAATAGCCGTGCCAAGCCACCAGTTTTTTACCTTGTTTGTACCTGCAAGGTCATGCCTACTACATGTGCACTGTGATTGGGTACTCTGACTTTGGCTGAATCGTGTTGCGATTTGTAGAAGTTAAAGTCACTTGGTGAACTTTGTGGTCATGGTCAGTGGCACATACCAACTTTGTCAAGGTATTGCACACAATAGCCACACCAAACAACCAGTATTCTACCTTGTTTGTACGTACAAGGTCATGCCTAGTACATCACCATTGTGATTGGATACTCTGACCGTGGCTGACTTGTGTTATGATCATTAGAAGTAAAGGTCACTTGGATATAAAAATGTGGTCATGGTTAGTGGCACATGCCAACTTTGTCAATTTATTGCGCACAATAGCCACACCGAGCCACCAGTATTCTACCTTGCTTGAGCCTTCAAGATCATGCCTAGTACATCTGCACTGTGATTGGACACTCTGACCGTGGCGGACTCCTGTTATGATCAATACAAGTAAAAGTCGCTTTGATACATCTGTGGTCATGGTCAGTGGCACATGCCAACTTTGTCAAGGCATTGCGCATAATAGCCACACCAAGCCACCAGTATACTACCTTGTTTGTACCAGCAAGATCATGCCCAGTAGATCTGCACTGTGATTGGACACTCTGACCGTGGCTGACTCGTGTTATGATTCATAGCCGTTTAAGGTACTTGGTAAACTTTGTGGTCATGGTCAGTGGAACATGCCAAATTTGTCAAGGCATTGCGCACAATAGCCGTGACAAACCACCGGTTTTTTACCTTGTTTATACCTGCAAGGTCATGCCTAGTGCATCTGAACTGTGATAGGGCACTCTGACTGTGGCTGACTTGTGTTACGATTCGTAGACCTTAAAGTCACTTGGTTAACTTTGTGGTCATGGTCAGTGGCACATGCCAACTTTGTCAGGGCATTGCGCACAATAGCTACACCAAGCCACCAGTATTCTACCTTGTTTGCACCTGCAAGATCATGCTTAGTACATCTGCACTGTGATTGGACACTCTGACCGTGGCTTACTCGTGTTATGATCAATAGAAGTAAACGTCACTTGGTAAACTTTGTGGCCATGGTCAGTGGAACATGCCAACTTTGTCAAGGCATTGCGCACAATAGCCACACCGAGCCACCAGTATTTTACCATGTTTGAACCTGCAAGATCATGCCTAGTACATCTGCACTTTGATTGGACACTCTGATCGTGGCTGACTCGTATTATGATCAATTAAAGTAAAAGTCACTTGGATACATTTGTGGTCATGGTCAGTGGCACATGCCATTTTTGTCAAGGCATTGTGTACAATAGCCACACCGAGCCACCAGTATTCTACCTTGTTTATACCTGCAAAGTCATGCCTAGCATATCTGCTCTGTGACTGGACACTCTGACCGAGGCTGACTCGTGTTATGATTCATAGCCGTTTAAGGTACTTGGTAAACTTTGTGGTCATGGTCATTGGCACATGCAAACTTTGTCAAGGCATTGCGTACAATAGCCATGCCAAGCCACCGGTTTTTTACCTTATTTATACCTGCAAGGTCATGCGTACTATATGTGCACTATGATTGGACACTCTTGTCAGAAGAATGTAAACACGAGAACACCAGCTGCAGAAGCAGGCAGAAGCGTCAGAACATGCAAGCATACGCCAGCAAAGTGACCTAGGCAAGGGCGTTTTGAGGAGTTAGTCGCGGAAGCGGATAGAGGCAAGGACGCGAGGTAGTCGAGGTAGACAGGTTGATGTGAGAGAGTGCCGAGGAGATGAGTGATGGTTGGCCAAGTAAGAGAGCTGAGCGAAGGAACAAGAGTGACGGAGCGAACAGTCGAGAGAGGCTTGCGAAGATAGGAAATGCGAGGCGCGAGCAGAGTGAAGACACGGCGGTGAAGCCGAGGAACCAACAGGGAACAGGATGGGCAGAACTGTTCTCTTTAACTCGAGGGAATGAACCTCCACGGTAGATATGGACAGACCCGGACAAAGGCATGTGCAACGGCTTTTTTCCACTAGCCGGACGTGGATGACACGTGTCACTTCATTAGGGGATGACTCGGTCTTTGTTGGTTCAACGGTCATGAGATCCTACCGTTGGTGACCAAGGTGGTTCGGACTTGAGCCTGAACCGTTATTGGGAAAGACCCATCTTTTCCTGGCTGAGTGACCAGAGTGAGTTTCTTTGATGCCAATTTCTGACACCCCCCTTGAAACTCACAATGGTTATTCAAGCAGTTCAGATAAGATGATCCATGAGTACTTTTAGTCCTCTTCTGTTGAGGGTGTGGCCACTGATGGTAGGGAAGGAGGACTAGGAAGATAGTCAGTGAGCGACCCTCAGTGGTGCTGGGAGATCTCTGACCCTCATGCGTTGTGGACGACTGAGCCATCGATGCGCTCCTCTTGTTTCGCTGACTTCTCTCAGTTCCAGAGTTGGAGCGTAGATGTCAGATACCTAAACATCATAGTGTCCAAGAGATGATCGGAAGGGATCTTCAGTGGTGAGCCAGAGAATGAGAAGTGCCTGATACTCAGCATAGAAATGGTCTTGCCAGTATCGGGTAACTTCCCGATTGTCGTTGAGGTTGTAGTGGTCAAAGTGTAAGTAGCCTCTTCACTGAGAGAAGATGGTCCAGATGCCAGAAAATAAAAGACTCCGACAGAGGTCACTCCTCACGAAAACACCGAGCTCTCAATAGAGGTTCAGGTCCCCACCTGAATCACCTTGGCAACGGTCTCTCAGTCGAGCTGACCGTTACGTCCGACAGTCCAAGTCATCCCCTAATAAAGTGAAACCTGTCACCCGCGTCCGGCTAGTGGAAAGAAGCCGTTGCTTTGGTATTTTGTCCTGTTCTGCTCTTCTTATACCGAGGATGTTCATTCCCTCGAGTTAACCAGAACAGTTCTGCTCATCCTGTTCCCCCTTTGGTTCCGCGGCTTCGCTGCCGTGTCTTCGCTCTGCCCATCCTTTGCACTTGCTGTCTTTGCCAACTTTCAACGCTTCGCTCCGTCACTCTCGCTCCTTCGCTCAACTCACAATCTCCGTCAGCACTCTCTCTTACATCAACCTGCCTATTTGCGCTACCTCGCATCTCAGCCCTCATCAGCTCCCGCGACTAACTCCTCGAAGCACCTTCGCTCACGTCACTATGCTGACGTACATCTGCATGCCCCGCTGCTTCTACTTGCTTCTGCTACTGTCGTCCTCGTACTTGCATTGTTCTGACATGATATCAGAGCTTCAGGCAACATCACCTGGAGATCCGTGGCCGCGTCATCGCTCTGCCGCCGCCCCCGGTTCATCGTTTCTGCTCTATCGCCGCTGCCGCCGCTTCGCGGCTCCTCGCTTCATTCGCAGTTGACATCAGTAGCTCTACCTGACGAGTTTCTCACGCTGAAGAAGCGTCTCGCCAACCTAAGAAGGCCTTGCGTCCATTTCTGCACCCCTGGCCAACTCCCGGTGACGAAGCCGCCCACATCAGCCGCAAGCAACTCTCTAGTCGCCACTTGCCGTCAACTGCCACGAAGCTTCCTGCTCTCTGCCTTTTGCCGTCCCTCATCAACGTTTGCCTCCACCAGCATCTCTCTCCCTATCTCCCCTCACCTCACCGGCCTCATCTGCTCCTTCCTCGCTGTCATCCTCATCGTGCCCGCATCTAGCTTCCCGAGCCGCCCTCTTGCATCGCATCCTCGTCTCGTCAGCAGCTCCAGCCAAAGACTGTCACTGCCAGGATATTGGACACCACCAGTCCTCCTGCTCCCATTTCCGAGCCAACTGGGGAACAAGCCGGCACTCTCCTGGCATCAGCAGTCTAAGTCCCTGCCCGTTGCCTGGCCTCCTCTACCGCAGCCAGCTCCTTCCAGCCGACAGGACATCGGACACCACCAGTCTTCGTGCTCCCACGTCCAAGCCAACTGGGGAACAAGCCGTCACTCTCCTGAACGCGAGAAGAAGTGGTTGTGTCGCCCTCACCTGCCGCGTTGCGTCTCATCTCTGCTTTCTCAGCCCGCGTCGCTCTTTGTCTCCCGCCTTCTCTACCATCATCAGTCTTCGCTCTACGTCCTCAGTCGCCTCCATCACTCCTCCTCCTCCTCGCTGAACTTCATCAGCCGCCCGTTCCTGCCTCATCTCCGTCTCTTCGCCATCAGCTCCATCCGTGTCGCCTCCGCATCGTCTCTTCCTCATCATCAGCGTCCTCCGTACCGCCATCCTTCATCAGCATCAGCATCATCAGCATCGCTTTATCGCGCACGTGGTTCCGCCCCTGCGCCCACTCATCAAATCAATCGCTTCCTCCGCTTCCGCTATCGCTTCCATCCTGGCACAAGGATCCGCCCGGTCGCATCGCCTTTTTCCGCGACGACCTGCACCCACGCCAAACCTGTCTGCAGCGCACAAGGTTTCGCCCCTGCGCCCACTCATCAATCAATCGTCTTCCTCACCTTCCATCATCTGCTCGGCACCCGGATCCGCCCGATCGCATCGCCTGTTCCGCGACGACCTGCGTCCACGCCGAAACTTCGCAGCGCACGTGGTTCCGCCCCTGCACCCACTGTCGCCTCCTTCTCCTCGCATTCCGGCACACCTGCTCGGCAAAAGGATCCGCTCGGCCGCATCGCCCATTCCGCGACGGCCCGCGCCCACGCCAACACATTATCAGCGCACGAGGTTCCGCCCCTGCGCCCACACAGCCATCCGTCATCTCCGCCATCATCGCTTTCAGCATCAGCTTCCGCTCGGAACCAGGACCCGCTCGGCCGCATCGCTTCAGTCGCGACGACCCGCGCCCACGCCGAAAACGTCCATCAGCGCACGAGGTTCTGCCCCTGCGCCCACTCAACCATCCGTCATCTCCGCAATCATCGATTCCTCCACCTTCACCTCCACTCGGCATAAGGACCCGCCCGGTTGCGTCGCCGATTCCACGACAACCTGCAGCCACAAACTGTTCAAGTGCAAGTGGATTCCTCTCCAACATCTGCTCCACACCCTTGTCTCCCTCCTTCATCATCAGCCGTTGTGCATCAGTGATCTCCACAGTATCCCACCTACCTTTCAAACTCCGGCTCTTCCCCAATCCACCTCATCCCCTACAGCATCCTTTCAAACTAGAAATCATGGCCCAGCATGCTCCTGCAATTCTTGTCCTCGCTGCCAACGGTACAAATGCTACAGCATGGGAGTTTGCTGTCATCAAGCACGCACAACAATGGACTCTAGATGCCCATCTGGGTGATTGTATGCTCCTTGGGTACCATGAACGCCATCGCCCAGGTGGTGGACAGTCACCATCATACGAGAGATCTCTTTTGACTAGCTGTGATCAACTTCGTCCTCACCTTGATCATTCCTACCATCACCATCTGCTGGAACCTTGCACTAGCCCTCTCCTTTGGGAACGGACTCTTCAGCAAGCCTCATGGAGGAACTGGATTGACAGGACATGCTATAATGCAACCTATACTGTCCCTGCCCCAGTACACGTTCCCATGCTCACCACACAAGCTGGAGAAAGCAATGGACGACCACTTCCAGCTTCCTCACGCGACTGGATGGATCGGGTTCTTCAATGGCTATTTCCTTCTTTTCTGCATGGCTTTGGTGTGACTAACTGCCTGCTTGGAGATCGCCTCAACCTTGACCGACTGTCAGAGGAAGAGTCAAACGCTCTCTATGCATCAGTTGACAGCCAAGTCAGAACCAGACTCAAGGAAATAGTCCCTGCTCGCCTACACGCTCTGGTGGACACCCATCCAGGAGACCTTGGAGCCATGTGGAGTCACCTCCTTTCCTCCTGCGGAGTGACCATGACAACAATTGACAGAAAACAATACTCCCATCGACAGACAACCATGTGACCTCTGTCTGATTCAAGGGGGGTGTCAGAAAATAAAAGACTCCGACAGAGGTCACTCCTGAGGAAAACACCGAGCTCTCAATAAAGGTTCCGGTCCCCACCTGAATCACCTTGGCAACGGTCTCTCGGTCGAGCTGACCGTTACGTCCGACAGTCCAAGTCATCCCCTAATAAAGTGACACCTGTCACCCGCGTCCGGCTAGTGGAAAGAAGCCGTTGCTTTGGTATTTTGTCCTGTTCTGCTCTTTTTATACCGAGGATGTTCATTCCCTCGAGTTAACCAGAACAGTTCTGCTCATCCTGTTCCCCCTTTGGTTCCGCGACTTTGCCACTGTGTCTTCGCTCTGCCCATCCTTCGCACTTGCTGTCTTCGCCAACTTTCAACGCTTTGCTCCGTCACTCTCGCTCCTTCGCTCAGCTCACACTCTCCGTCAGCACTCTCTCTTACATCAACCTGCCTACCTGTGCTACCTCGCATCTCAGCCCTCATCAGCTCCCGCGACTAACTCCTTGAAGCACCTTCGCTCACGTCACTATGCTGACGTACATCTGCATGCCTCGCTGCTTTTGCTTGCTTCTGCTACGGACATCCTCGTACTTGGATTGTTCTGACACCAGAGATTGATATGACGCATCTCTACATTCGTAGTTCTTCGCAGAGCAGTGTGCCGGATGTGGTAGTTGTGGATTCTTGTTGAGTTGAAGTGAAGGATTGGAATCCGTATGGAAATGGCGAACGTTTCAGGAGAGATTTGTCGTTGTTCCTGCCAGGAGGTTGAATGTCGTCCCGCCGTATGGGTTTGGTTGAAGGGATGGAGGCAGATTTGACAGAAACTGGCAGGAGAGGAAGTCATTGAAGGATGAAGCGGGAGCAAAGACTGATTGAGTGTGCTGATGGAGGTTTCGACGTGAGGGCAGGTCGTCGCGGAGCAAGCGATATGACTGGGCAGATCCTTGCGCCGAATTGAAGATGATGCAGATGACGAGGGACGATTGATGATGGAGTGGGTGCAGGGGCGGAACCACGTGCGCGACGGGAGTTGGTGGCGTGGGCGCAGGCCGCCGCGGAACAAGCGATACGACTGGGTGGATGCTTGTGCCGAACAGAGTGGAAGCGGATGATGGAGGAATGATGGATAATGGAGTGGACGTAGGGGCAAGACCTCGTACGCGATTGAAATAGGGGAGAAAGATGTGGCAAGGGGAAGGCAGGTGCCAATGCGCCGCGAGAAATCTGCTTCTGGCATGGGTGCAGGCTGCTGCGGAAGCGGGCAGCTAGCTCGTGCAGATCCTAGTGCCGCTCACAGATGCTGATGATTGCTGATGATGGAGGCTGATGATGATGGCTGAGTGGGCACAGGGGCGAACCGCGTGCGCTGAACAAAGTTTTGGCGTGGGCGCAGGTCGTCGCGGAAAAAAAGGTGATGCGACCGGGTGGATCATTATTCCGAGTTGAAAGCAATGCGAAGCGGAGGAAGCGATTGATTGATGAGTGGGTGCAGGGCGAGAACCACGTGCACGAAGAGATGATACCAATGAAGAGAATGGATGCGAAGGCGGCGCGGAGGATGCTGATGATGGAGGAATGGCACATATCAGGTGGGGACACGCGGCTGATGGAGCTAGGGAGACCTGAACGAGGAGGAGGAGGAATAATGGAGGCAGATGAGGGTGACGCGAGGAGTGAGGGTAGAAGACTGGCGATGATGCCGAAGGAGAGAGATGGCGAGCGATGCGAGCGGAGGGAGATGTGATGAGACGCATCACGGCAGGGAGATGGAGTGACACAACTACTTCTTTCTGCGTTCAGGAGAGTGACGGCTTGTTCCCCAGTTGGCTCGCAAGTGGGAGCAGGAAGACTGGTGGTGTCCGATATCCTGTCAGCTGGAAGAAATTGGTTGTGGCAGAGGGAGTCAGGCAGCGGGCAGGTCCACTAGACCGTTGATGTCAGGAGAGTGACGGCTTGTTCCCCAGTTGGCTTGGAAGTTGGAGCAGGAAGACTGGTGGTGTCCGATATCCTGACGGCGGCAGTTTTGGCTGCAGCTGTTGATGAAGCGAGAAGGTGGTGCGAGAAGGCGACTCAGAATGAGTGATGCAGACGGATGGAGGATGACAGCGTGGAAGGAGCAGATGAGGCCCATGAGACAAGATGAATGAAGAGGAGATGCTCGTGAAGGCAGATGAGGGGTAGGGGATGGCACACAGCGGGAAGTTTCTTGGTAGTTGACGGCATGCGGTGGCTCGAGAGTTGCTTGCGACTGATGTGGGCGACAAGTCACCGGTTGTTGGCCACGGGCGCGGAAATGGACGCAGGGCTTTCTTGGGATGACGAGGCGTTTTTCTCAGTGCGGAAAACTCGTCAGGCAGAGCTGCTGATGTCAGCTGTTGGCGAAGCGGCGACGCGTGGAACGACGGTAGCGGCGGCAAGGGATTGCAGGCAAAGGCGATGGAGGGAAGATGGCGGCGGAGCGATGACGTAGTTACGGGGCACTAGGTGATGTTGCCTGATGCTCTGATACCATGTCAGAAGAATGCAGACACGAGAACAGTAGTAGCAAAAGCAGGCAGAAGCGTCAGAACACGCAAGCATACGTCAGCAGAGTGACGTAGGCAAGGGCGGTCCGAGGAGTTAGTCACGGAAATGGATAGAGGCAAGGACGCAAGGTAGTCGAGGTAGACAGGTTGATGTGAGAGAGTGCCAAGGAGATGAGTGATGGTTGGCCGAGTAAGAGAGCTGAGCGAAGGAACAAGAGTGACGGAGCGAAGAGTTGAGAGAGGCTTGCGAAGACAGGAAATGTGAGGAGCAAGCAGAGCAAAGACACGGCGGCGAAGCCGTAGAACCAAAGGGGAACAGGATGGGCAGAACTGTTCTGGTTAACTTACGGGAATGAACCTCCTCGGTATGTATGGACAGAACAGGACAAAGGCATGTGCAACGACTTCTTTCCACTAGCCAGACGTCAGTGACAGGTGTCAATTTTTTAGGGGATGACTCGGTCTCTGTTCGTTCAACGGTCTTGAGATCCTACTGTTGGAGACCGAGATGGTTCGGACTTGAGCCTGAACCGTTATTGAGAAAGGCTGATCTTTTTCTGGCTGAGTGACCGGAGTGAGTTTCTTTGATGCCAATTTCTGACAACTTTGACCGTGGCTGACTTGTGTTATGATCAATAGAAGTAAAAGTCACTTGGATACATTTGTGGTCATGGTCAGTGGCACATGCCAACGTTTTCCAGGCATTGCGCAGAATAGCCACACCGAGCCACCAGTATTCTACCTTGTTTATACCTGCAGGGTCATGCCCCGTATATCTGCTCTGTGATTGGATACTCTGACTGTGGCTAACTCGTATTATGATTCATAGCCACTTAAGGTACTTGGTAACCTTGTGGTCATGGTCAGTCGCACATGCCAACTTTGTCAAGGCATTGCGCACACTAGCCACACCGAGCCACCAGTATTCTACCTTGTTTGTATTTGCAAGATCATGCCTAGTACATCTGCACTGTGATTGGACACTCTGACCGTGGCTGACTCGTGTTATGATCAATACAAGTAAAAGTCAATTGGATTCATTTGTGGTCATGGTCAGTGGCACATGCCAACTTTGTCAAAGCACTACGCACAATATCCACACTGAGCCACCAGTATTCATCTTGTTCATACCTGCAAGGTCATGTCCAGTATATCTGCACCGTGGTTGGAGAGACCGTGGCTGACTCTTGTTATGATTCATATCTGTTTACAGTACTAGGTAAACGTTTTGGTCATGGTCAGTGGCACATGCCAACTTTGTCAAGGCATTGTGCACAATAGTCGTGCCAAGCCACCGGTTTTTTACCTTGTTTATACCTCCAAGATCATGCCTAGGACATCTGAATTGTGATTGGGCACTCTGACCGTGGCTGACTCGTGTTACGACTCGTAGAAGTTAACGTCACTTGGTAAACTTTGTGGTCATGGTCAGCGGTACATGCCAACGTTGTGAAGGCATTGCGCACCATTGCCACACCGAGCCACCAGTGTTTTACCTTGTTTGTACCTGCAATATCATGCCTAGTACATCTGTACTGTGATTGGACACTCTGACTGTGGCTGACTCGTGTTATCATCAATAGAAGTAAGTGTTACTTGGATACATTTGTGGTCATGGTCAGTGGCACATGCCAGCTTTGTCAATGCATTGCACACAATAGCCACACGTAGCCACCAGGATTCTACCTTGTTTGCACCTGCAGGATCATGCCTTGTACATCTGCACTGTGATATGACACTCTAACCCTTGCTGATTCGTCTTATGATTCCTAGAGGTTAAAGTCACTTGGTAAACTTTGTGGTCATGGTCAGTGGGGTTGGAAATACAGCAAGAACCAAACTCGCTCCTCCAACCTCTTGGTAAGTCCGAGCCTCGAGAAGGTTCAGATATCATTGGAACCACCGTGACCCAATGGCTCTTTGGTCTCCCGACCGTTTGAACCGACGCATCAAGTGATCCCCTAATAAAGTGATAAAACTGTCACCCGCGTCCGGCTAGCAGAAAAAAGCTGTTTACCCCTGTTTTGTTGTATACAACAAGGATGTTCATTCCCTCGCAAACTAAACCAGAACAGTTCTCTTCATCCTATTCCCTTTGATTTTGCGTCTTCGCCGCCGTGTTCTCCATTTGCTCGCTTCTTGTTTCCATTGCCTTCGCCCACCACTGTCTCCTCACAGCCCTTCGCTTCGCCACCATCAACCTTTCGCTTCCGAAGCCTTCCTCGCTTCATCCTCAAGTTCTCACACCTGCACTCTGTCTACCTTGGAGCTTCAGTGTCTCGCTTCCTTTCACAAACCTACGTCTAACTCCTAGGGCCCGCACTCACCGCTCTACTTCCGTCACTCCACGACGTCAATTCTGTGTGCTTCATTGCTTGTGCTTGCTTCTGCTCCTGTCGTTTTCTCTCATTGCATTCTTCAGACTTGGTATTAGAGCATCAGGCGACATCACCTGGTGCCTCATGACTGAGTCATCGCTCTACCACCACCATTGCATCCCTTCTCGAATCTGCACCCCTACGCCACCGTCATCGCCACATCGCGCCTCTTCGCTTCATCAGCAGCTTATATCAGTAGCACCACTTGAAGTTCTCCTCGCGCTGAAGCAATGGCTCGTCATCCTAAGGAAGCCCTGTGCCCATTCCGTGCCCGTGGCCAACAATTAGTGACTCGATGTGTACAACAGTTGCAAGCAGCTCCCGAGCCGCCGCCCGCTGTCAACTTTTGAGAAGCTTCCTAAGGTCTACAATCTGCTGCCTCCCATCATCTCACCCGCCGCAAGCACCTCCATCCTTTGCCTTTTCCCTTCATCAGCCTCATCTGCGCCGTCTGTCCCATCAACATCAGCCTCTTCTGACTTGTTGTGCCGTGCCGCATCCTTGCACCGCCTTCTCGCATCGTCAGCAGCAGCAGTGCAACGTCCGCCATCAGGAAATCTGACACTACCAGTCTTCTTGCTCCCATTACGAGCCAACTGGGGAACAAGCCGTCACTCTCCTGACATCAGTTGACAGGAATCTCTGCTCGCTGCATGACTACCTTTGTTGCAATCAGTCTCCTCCAGCCAACAGGATCTCGGACACCACCAGTCTTCCTGTCCGTCGGTCTCGGGCCAACTGGGGAACAAGCCATCACTCTCCTGAAAAGCAGAGTACTTGGTTACTTCATCTCACCGCCATAGTGTCCCTACCGTTATGTTCATCTTCTGCATTCATCACGCTTGCATCATCTTCAACAGCCTTCCCTTCTTTTCATCTTCGTGTCATCATCACCTTCATCTCCTGTCCCCAGTCCTTCTCATATGTCTTCTTCAAGCCGCCCTCTGTCCTCTTCCTCATCTCAGCTTCATTAGACCTCCTCGAACAGCTCCTCATCAGCATCGCCATCCTCGCCAATCATCCACATCATCCCTGCATCAGTTCTCCTCATCAGTCTCTACAGCGCACGTGGTTCTGCCCCTGCACCCACTCAGTCATCAGCCGCCTCCTCCTCCTCCCGCTTTGTTTCCGCATCATCTTCCGCTCGGCACAAGGATCCGCCCGGTCGCATCGCCCGCTTCGCGACAACCTGCGCCCACACCGAAAACGTTTGCAGCGTACGTGGTTTCACCCCTGCACCGACTCCTCTTTCATCAAGCTCCCACTTGATCATCATCCACATCTGTGGCTAGCACAAGGATCTGTACGAGCTCGCTGCCCACTTCGCAGTAGCCTGCACCCAAGCCGGCAGCAGATTTCTCACGGCGCGTTGGCACCTGCCTTCCCCTTGCCGCATTCTACCACGTCCACTTCAGAAGCGCACGTTGTTTCGCCCCTGTACCCACTCCATCACCCATCATTCCTCCGTCATTATCCTCTTACGCTCCGCTCGGCACACCGACCCGCCCGGTCAAATTGCCCTGTCTGCAACGACCTGCGCCCACGCCGACCCTTCCTCAGTGCACGTGGTTCCGCCACTGTGCCCAATCAACGATTCGTCATTTCTGCCATCATCGCTTCCTCCGCCTCAACTTCCGCTTGGCGCAAGGATCCACCCGGTCGTATCGCCCGTTTCATGATGACCGGCGCCCACGTCAACAACTGCAGCAGCGCATGTGGCCTCGCCTTTGTGCCCACTCATCATCTCGTTCTCATCATCCAGCATCATCATCCTCGTCCTCTTTTCATCACGTCATCAACAGCATCATGAATCTCTCTCCTCCTCTTCCTCATCCCTCAGCTGCATCAGCTGTCCTCCTCCTTCACCCTTCCGCCTCCTCTCCGCGTCCTTGACCTCCTCAGGATCCCTGTCCGGACGACAATGTTCAGGCCACCAGAACCTCCAAATCATGCTGCCTGGTGGCCCACTATGGTTCTCGCACAGCGACTCCCACTCCTCTACTTCAATGATGATGACACCTCAAACTTCAGCATCTGGCATGATGCCCTGCGATCAACGATTTGCACCATCATGGTACGAGGGTTCTCTTACCTCTCCCTCATGAGCGATGAGCGAGAACACCCACGACAGGATTCTCCATTCGTTCATCGTCTTGACCGAGCATACTAGGATGATTACTTCTATGTCACCCATCAAATCCGAGCCCTCCTCTATATCATCACAGACAAGGTGTTCCATTGCATCATTCAGTCGTACAGATACTCCCTCCGGAGGATTCTGCGTGACATAGGATTGCAATGTGTCCAAGGGCGGCCGAGACCACTGGATAACACAACAGTACAAGCTGCTCGGCCAAACGGATTGATACCTTCTGAAATCCCAGCCTCAGCTCCCAGACCTCGCCAACTCCCACGGCCTCCTCCTCCAAGACGACGACCAAAAGTTCCTCCAGTTGTCTCCTCAGAGTGTTAGAAATACATTAAGAACCAAACTCGCTCCTCCCACCTCTCGGTATATCCGAGCCTCGAGAAGGTTCAGGTATCGTTGGAACCACCTTGACTCAACGGCTCTTCGGTCTCCCGACCGTTTGAACCGACACGTCAAGTGAGCCCCTAATATAGTGATAAAACTGTCACCCGCGTCTGGCTAGCGGAAAGAAGCCAATTACCCCTGTTCAGTTGTATATAACGAGGATGTTCATTCCCTCGCAAACTTAACCAGAACAGTTCTGTTCATCCCGTTCCCTTTGGTTCCGTGGCTTTGTCACCGTGTTCTCGCTCTGCTTGCTTCTCGCTTCCATTGCCTTTACCCACCACTGTCTCCTCACGGCCCTTCGCTTCCCCACCCTCAACCTTTCGCTTCCGACGCCTTCCTCGCTTCATCCTCAAGTTCTCTCACCTGCACTCTGTCTACCTTGGAGCTTCACTGTCTCGCGTCCTTTCACGAATCTGCGCCTAACTCCTAAGGCCCGCACTCACCGCTCTACTTCCCTCACTCCACGACGTCACTTCTGCCTGCTTCATTGCTTTTGCTCGCTTCTGCTCTTGCCGTCCTCTCTTATTGCATTCTTCTGACAAGTGGCACATGCCAACTTTGTAAAGGCATTGCGCAATATAGCCACACCGAGCCACCAGTATTCTACCTTGTTTGCACATGTAAGATCATGCCTAGTACATCTGCACTATGATTGGACACAGTGACCGAGGCTGACCCGTGTTATGATTCATAACCGTTTAAGGTACTTGGTAAACTTTGTGATCATGGTCAGTGGCACATGCCAACTTGGTCAAGGCTTTGCGCACAATAGCTGTGCCAAGCAACCAGTTTTTTACCTTGTTTTTACCTGTAAGGTCATGCACATTAGATGTGAACTGTGACTGGGTACTCTGACTGTGGCTGACTTGCGTTATGATTCGTAGAAGTTAAAGTCACTTGGTAAACTTTGTGGTCATGGTCAGTGGCACATGCCAATTTGTCAATGTATTGCGCACAATAGCCCCACTGAGCCACCAGTGTTCTACCTGTTTTATACCTGCAAGGTCATGCCCAGTATATCTGCACTGTGATTGGACACTCTGACTGTGGCTGACTCGTGTTATGATTCATATCCGTTTAAGGTACTTGGTAAACTTTGTGGTCATGGTCAGTGGCACATGCCAACTTTGTCCAGGCATTGCGCACAATAGCCGTGCCAAGCCACCGGTGTTTTACCTGGTTTATACCTGCAAGGCCATGCCTGGTACATCTGAACTTTGATTGGGCACTCTGACTGTGACTGACTCGTCTTACGATTCGTAGAAGTTAAAGTCACTTGTTAAACTTTGTGGTCATAATTAGTTTCACATGCCAACTTTGTCAAGGCATTGCGCACAATAGCCACACCGAGCCACCAGTATTCTACAGTGGTTTATACCTGCAAGGTCATGCCCAGTATGTCTGCATTGTGATTGGACACTATGACCGTGGCTGACTCATGTTATGATTCATACCCGTTTAAGGTACTACGTAAACTTTGTCGTCATGGTCAGTGGCACATGCCAACTTTGTCAAGGCATTGCACACAAAAGCCGTCTTAAGCCATCATTTTTTTACCTTGTTTATACCTGCAAGGTCATGCCTAGTGCACATGAACAGTGATTGGGCACTCTGAATGTGGCTGACTTGTGTTACGATTCGTAGACGTCACTTGGTAAACTTTGTGGTCATGGTCATTGGCACATGCCAACTTTGTCAAGGCATTGCACACAATAGCCACACCGAGCCACCAGTATTCTACCTTGTTTATACATCCAAGGTCGTGCCCAGTATATCTGCACTGTGATTGCACACTCTGACCGTGGCTGACTCGTGTTATGATTCATGGCCGTTTTTGGTACTTGGTAAACTTTGTGGTTATGGTCATTGGCACATGCCAACTTTGTCAAGGCATTGCGCACAAAAGCCATGCCAAACCACCGGTTGTTTACCTTGTTTATACCTGCAAGGTCATGCCTAGTACAATTGAACTGTAATTGGGCACTCTGACCGTGGCTGACTCGTGTTATTATTCGTAGAAGTTAAAGTCACTTGGTAAACTTTGTGGTCATGGTCAGTGGCACATGCAAACTTTGACAAGGCATTGCGCACAATAGCCACACCGAGCCACCAGTATTCTACCTTATTTGTACATGCAACATCATGCCTAGTACATCTGGACTTTGATTGGACACTCTGACCGTGGCTGACTTGTCTTATGATTCATAGCCGTTTAAGGTACTTGGTAAACATTGTGGTAATGGTCAGTGGCACATGCCAACTTTGTCAATGCATTGCGCACAATAGCCGTGCCAAGCCACCGGTTTTTTACTTTGTTCATACCTGCAAGGTCATGCCTATTACATGTGCACTGGGATTGGGCACTCTGACTCTGGCTGACTCGTGTTACAACTCGTAGAAGTTAAAGTCACTTGGTAAACTTTGTGGTTATGGTCAGTTGCACATGCCAAGTTTGTCAAGGCATTACGCACAATAGCCACACCGAGCCACAAGTATTCTACCTTGATTACACCTGCAAGGTCATGCGCAGTATATGTACACTGTGATTCGACACTCTGACCGTGGCTGACTCGTGTTATGATTCATAGCCGTTTAAGGTACTTGGTAAACTTTGTGGTCATGGTCAGTGGCACATGCCAGCTTTGTCCTGGCATTGCGCACAATAGCCGTGCCAAGCCACTGGTTTTTTACCTGGTTTATACCTGAAAGGTCATGCCTAGTACATCTCAACTTTGATTGGGCACTCAGACTGTGGCTGACTCGTGTTACCATTCGTAGAAGTTAAAGTCACTTGGTAAACGTTTTGGTCATGGTCAGTGGCACATGCCAAATTTGTCAAGGCATTGCGCACAATAGCCACACCAAGCCACCAGTATTCTACCTTGTTTGTAACTGCAAGATCATGCCCAGTACATCTGCACTATGATAGGACACTCTGTCCATGGCTGACTCGTGTTATGATCAATAGAAGTAAAAGTCACTTGGATACATTTATGGTCATGGTCAGTGGCACATGCCAACTTTGTCAAGGCATTGCGCACAATAGCCAGACCTAGCCACTAGTATTCTACCTTTTTTGTACCTGCAAGATCATGCCTAGCACATTTGCACTGTGATTGGACACACTGACAGTGGCTGACTCGTGTTATCATTCATAGAAGTTAAAGTCACTTGGTCAACTTTGTGGTCATGGTCAGTGGCACATGCCAACTTTGTCAAGGCATTGCGCACAATAGCCACACTGAGCCACTAGTATTCTACCTTTTTTGCACCTGCAAGATCATGCCTAGTACATCTGCACTGTGACTGGACACTCTGACCGTGGCTGACTCATGTTACGATCAATAGAAGTACAAGTCACTTTGATACATTTGTGGTCATGGTCAGTGGCAAATGCCAACTTTGTCAAGGAATTGTGCACAATAGGCACACCAAGCCACCAGTTTTCTACATTGTTTATACCTGGGAGGTCATGCCCAGCATATCTTCACTGTAATTGGACACTCTGACCGTGGCTCACTCGTGTTATAAAACATAGCCGTTTAAGGTACTTGGTAAACTTTGTGGTCATGGTCAGTGGCACATGCCAACTTTGTCAAGGCATTGCGCACAATAGCCATGCCAGGCCACCGGTTTCTTACCTTGTTTATACCTGCAAGGTCACGCATATTGGATGTGGGCTGTGATTGGGCACTCTGACTGTGGCTGACGCGTGTTACAATTCGTACAAGTGAAAGTCACTTGGTAAACTTTGTGGTCATGGTCAGTAGTACATGCCAAATTTTTCAAGGCATTGCGCACAATCGCCACACCAAGCCACCAGTACTCTATCTTGTTTGCACCTGAAAGATCATGCCTAGTACATCTGCACTATGATTGGACACCCAGACCGTAGCTGACTCGTGTTATGATCAAAAGAAGTAAAAGTCTCTTGAATAAATTTGTGGTCATGGTCAGTGGCACATGCCAATTTTGTCAAGGCATTGCACACAATAGCCACACCAAGCCACCAATATTCTACCTTGTTTGTACATGCAAGGTCATGCCTAGTATATCTGCACTGTGATTGGGCACTCTGACCGTGGCTGAATCGTGCTATGATCAATAGAAGTAAAAGTCACTTGAATACATTTGTTATCATGGTCAGTGGCACATGCCAACTTTGTCAAGGCA
>SZWC01000313.1:66499-82144 GCA_023375785.1 Penium margaritaceum | reverse complement strand
TCACTTGGATACATTTGTGGTCATGGTCAGTGGCACATGCCAACTTTGTCAAGGCATTGCGCACAATAGCCGTGTCAAGCCACCGGTTTTTTACCTTGTTTATACCTGCAAGGTCATGCATATAAGATGCACGCTGTGATTGGGCACTCTGACCGTGGCTGACTCGTGTTACGATTCGTAGACGTTAACGTCACTTGGTAAACTTTGTGGCCATGGTGAATGGCAGATGCCAACTTTATCAAGGCATTGCGCACAATAGCCACACCGTGCCACCAGTATTCTGCCTTGTTTGCACCTGCAAGATCATGCCTAGTACATCTGCACTGTGATTGGACACTCTGACCGTGGCTGGCTCCTGTTATGATCAATAGAAGTAAAAGTCACTTGGATACATTTGTGGTCATGGTCAGTGACACATGCCAACTTTGTCAAGGCATTGTGCACAATAGCCACACCGGGCCACCGGTATTCTACCTTATTCATACATACAAGGTCATGCGCAGTAAATCTGCACTGTGATTGGACACTCTGACCGTGGCTGAAACGTGTTATGATTCATAGCCGCTTAAGGTACTTGGTAAATTTTGTGGTCATGGTCAGTGGCACATGCCAACTTTGTCAAGGCATTGCGCACAATATCCGTGCCAAGCCACCGGTTTTTTAACTTGTTTATACCTGCAAGGTCATGCCCAGTATACCTTCACTGTGATTGGACACTCTCTCCGTGGCTGACTCGTGTTACGATTCATAGCCGTTTAAGGTACTTGGTAAACTTTGTGGTCATGGTAAGTGGCACATGCCAACTTGGTCAAGGCATTGCGCACACTAGCCGTGTCAAGCCACCAGATTATAACCTTGTTTATACCTGCAAGGTCATGCCTAGTACATCTGAACTGTGATTGGGCCCTCTCACTCTTGCTGACTCGTGTTACAATTCGTAGAAGTTAAAGTCACTTGGTAAACTTTGTGGTCATGGTCTGTGGCACATGCCAACTTTGTCAAGGCATTGCACACAATAGCCGTGCTAAGACACCGGTTTGTCTCACCATTTATACCTGCAAGGTCATGCATATTAGATGTGCACTGTGATTGGGTACTCTGACCGTGGCTGACTCGTGTAATGATTCGTAGAAGTTACATTCACTTGGTAAACTTTGTGGTCATGGTCAGTGGCACATGCCAACCTTGTCAAGGCACTGCGCACAATAGCCACACCGAGCCACCATTATTCTACCTTGTTTGTACCTACAAGATCCTGCCTAGTGCATCTGCACTTTGATTAGGCACTCTGACCGTGGCTGACTCGTGTCGTGATCAATAGAAGTAAAACTCACTTGGATACATTTGTGGTCGTGGTCAGTGGCACATGCCAACTTTGTCAAGACATTGCGCACAATAACCACACTGAGCCACTTGTATTATAGCTTATACGTGCAAGGTCGTGCCCAGTATATCTGCACTGTGATTGGACACTCTGCCTGTGGCTGACCCGTGTTATGATTCATAGCCGTTTAATGTACTTGGTAAACTTTGTGGTGATGTTCAGTGGCACATAACAACTTTGTCAAGGCATTGAGCACAATAGCCGTGCCAAGCCACCAGTTTTTTACCTTGTTTATACCTGTAAGGTCATGCCTAGTACATCCGAACTGTGATTGGGTACTCTGACTGTGGCTGACTTGTGTTATGATTCATAGAAATGTAAAGTCACTTTGTAAACTTTGTGGTCATGGTCAGTGGCACATGCTAACTTTGTCAAGGCATTGCGCACAATAGCCACACCGAGCCACCAGTATTCTACCTTGTTTGTACCTGCAAGATCATGCCTAGTACATCTGCACTGTGATTGGACACTCTGACTGTGGCTCACTCGTATTATGATCAATAGAAGTAAAAGTCACTTGGATACATTTCTGGTCATGGTCAGTGGCACATGCAAACATTGTCAAGGCATTGCGCACAACAGCCACACCGAACCACCAGTATTCTACCTTGTTAATACTTGCAATGTCTTGCCCACTATATCTGCACTGTGATTGGACACTCTGACCGTGGCTGTCTCGTAATATGATTCATAGCCGTTTAATGTACTTGGTAAATTTTGTGGTCATGGTCAGTGGCACATGCCAACTTTGTCAAGGCATTGCGCACAATAGCCGTGCCAAGCCACCGGTGTTATAGCTTGTTTATACCTGGCAGGTCCTGCATATTAGATGTGCACTGTGATTGGACACTTTGACCGTGGTTGACTCGTGTTATGATTCGTATATGTTAAAGTCACTTGGTAAACTTTGTGGTCATGGTCAATGGCACGTGCCAACTTTGTCAAGGCATTGCGCAAAATAGCCGTGCCAAGCTACTGGTTTCGTACCCTTGTTTATACCTGCAAGGTCATGCATACTAGATGTGCACTGTGATTGGACACTCTGAATGCGGCTGACTCGTATTAAGATTCGTAAAAGTTCAAGTCACTTGGTAAACTTTGTGGTCATGGTCAGTGGCACATGCCAAATTTGTCAAGGCATTGCGCACAATAGCCGTCCCAAGCCACTGGTTTTTTACCATGTTTATGCCTGCAAGGTCATGCTTATTAGATGTGCACTGTGATTGGGCACTCTGACCGTGGGTGACTCGTGTTGCGATCCGTAGGAATAAAGTTACTTGGTAAACTTTGTAGTCATGGTCAGTGGCACATGCCAACTTTGTCAATGCATTGCGCACAATAGCCACACCGTGCCACCAGTATTCTACTTTGTTTGTACCTGCAAGATCAGGCCTAGTACATCTGCACTGTGGTTAAACATTCTGACCGTGGCTGACTCGTGTTATGATCAATAGAATTAAAAGTCACTTTGATACATTTGTGGTCGTGGTCAGTGGCACATGCCAACTTTGTCAAGGGATTGCGCACATTAGCCACACCGAGCCACCAGTATTCTATCTTGTTTGCACCAGCAAGATCATGCACAGTACATCTGCACTGTGATTAGAAACTCTGACCGTGGCTGACTCGTGTTATGATTCATAGCCGTTTAAGGTACTTGGTAAACTTTTAGGTCATAGTCAGTGGCACAAGCCAACTTTGTCAAGGCATTGCACACAATCACCGTGCCAAGACACCGGTTTTTTACCCTGTTTATACCTACAAGGTCATGCATATTAGATGTGCCCTGTGATTGGGCACTCTGACTGTGGCGGACGCGCGTTACGATTCGTACAAGTTAAAATCACTTGGTAAACTTTGTGCTCGTGGTCAGTGGCACATGCCAACTTTGTCAACGCATTGCGCACAATAGCCGTGCCAAGCCACTGGTTTTTTACCTTGTTTATACCTGCAAGGTCATGCATGTTAGATGTGCGCTGTGACTGGGCACTCTGACCGTGGCTGACTCGTGTTACGATTCGTAGACGTTAATGTCACTTGGTAAAACTCTGTGGTCATGGTCAGTGGCACATGCCAACTTTGTCAAGGCATTGCGCACAATAGCCACATCAAGCCACCAGTATTATACCTTGTTTGTACCTGCAAGATCATGCCTAGTACATCTGCACTGTGATTGGACACTCTGACCGTGGCTGACCTTGGATACATTTGTGGTCATGGTAAGTGGCACATGCCAACTTTGTCACGGTATTGCGCACAATAGCCACACCGAGCCACCAGTATTCTACCTTTTCTTTACCTGCAAGGTCATGCCCAGTATATCTACACTGTGATTGGACACTCTGACCGTGGCTGACTCGCATTATGATTCATGGCCGTTTACGGTAGCTGGTAAACTTTGTGGTCATGGTCAGTGGCCTATTCCAACTTTGTCAACGCATTTCGCATAATAGCCATGCCAAGCAACTGGTTTTTTACCTTGTTTATACCTGCAAGGTAATGCATATTAGATGTGCACTGTGGTTGGCACTCTGACCATGGCTGACTCGTGTTACGATTCGTAGAAGTTAAATTCAATTGGTAAACTTTGTGGTCATGGTCAGTGGCACATGCCAACTTTATCAAGGCATTCCGTACAATAGCCACACCAAGCCACCAGTATTCTACCTTGTTTGAACCTGCAAGATCATGCCTAGTACATCTGCACTGTGATTGGACACTCTGACCGTGACTGACTCGTGTTATGATCAATATATGTAAAGTTAACTTGGATAAATTTGTGGTCATGGTCAGTGGCACATGCCAACTTTGTCAAGGCATTGCGCACAATATCCACACCGAGCCACCAGTATTCTACCTTGTTTATACCTGCAAGGTCATGCCTAGTATATCTGCACTGTGATTGGACACTCTGATAGTGGCTAACTCGTGTCATGATTCATAGCAATTTCATGTACTTGGTAAACTTTCTGATCATGGTCAGTGGCACATGCCAACTTTGTCAAGGCATTGCGCACAATAGCCGTGTCAAGCCACCGGTTTTTTACCTTGTTTATACCTGCAAGGTCATGCATATAAGATGCACGCTGTGATTGGGCACTCTGACCGTGGCTGACTCATGTTACAATTCGTAGACGTTAACTTCACTTGGTAAACATCGTGGCCATGGTGAATGGCAGATGCCAACTTTATCAAGGCATTGCGCACAATAGCCACACCGTGCCACCAGTATTCTACCTTGTTTGCACCTGCAAGATCATGCCTAGTACATCTGCACTGTGATTGGACACTCTGACCGTGGCTGGCTCGTGTTATGATCAATAGAAGTAAAAGTCACTTGGATACATTTGTGGTCATGGTTAGTGGCACATGCCAACTTTGTCAAGGCATTGCGCACAATAGCCATACCGAGCCACCGGTATTCTACCTTATTCATACATACAAGGTCATGCGCAGTATATCTGCACTGTGATTGGACACTCTGACCATGGCTGAAACGTGTTATGATTCATAGCCGCTTAAGGTACTTGGTAAAGTTTGTGGTCATGGTCAGTGGCACATGCCAACTTTGTCAAGGCATTGCGCACAATATCCGTGCCAAGCCACCGGTTTTTTAACTTTTTTATACCTGCAAGGTCATGCGTATTAGATGTACACTGTGATTGGGCACTCTGAATGTGGCTAACTTGTGTTACGATTCGTAGAAGTTAAAATCACATGGTAAACTTCATGGTCATGGTCAGTGGCGCATGCCAACTTTGTCAAGGCATTGCGCACAATAGCCATGCCAAGCCACCGGTTCTTAACGTAGTTTATACCTGCATGGTCATGCCTAGTACATCTGAACTGTGATTGGGTACTCTGACTATGGCTGACTCGTGTTACGATCCGTAGAAGTTAAAGTCACTTCGTAAACTTTGTGGTCATGGTCAGTGGCACATGCAAACTTTGTCAAGGCATTGCGCACAATAGCCGTACCAAGACACCAGATTTCTACCCTGTTTATACCTGCAAGGTCATGCATATTAGATGTACACTGTGATTGGGTACTCTGACCGTGGCTGACTTGTGTTATGATTCGTAGAAGTTAAAGTCACTTAGTACACTTTGTGGTCATGGTCAGTGGCAGATGCCAACTTTGTCAAAGCATTACGCACTATAACCATGCCAAGCCACCGATTTTTGTACCTTGTGTATACCTGCAAGGTCATGCCTAGTACATCTGAGCTGTGATTGGGCACTCTGACTATGGCTGACTCGTGTTACAATTCGTAGAAGTTAAAGTCACTTGGTAAACTTTGTGGTCATGGTCAGTGGCACATGCCAACTTTGTCAAGGCATTGCGCACAATAGCCACACCGAGCCACCAGTATTCTACCTTGTTTGCACCTGCAAGNACCAATTTTTTTACCTTGTTTATACCTGCAAGGTCATGCCTAGTACATCTGAGCTGTGATTGGGCACTCTGACTATGGCTGACTCGTGTTACAATTCGTAGAAGTTAAAGTCACTTGGTAAACTTTGTGGTCATGGTCAGTGGCACATGCCAACTTTGTCAAGGTATTGCGCACAATAGCCACACCGAGCCACCAGTATTCTACCTTGTTTGCACCTGCAAGATCATGCCTAGTACATTTGCACTGTGATTGGACACTCTGACCGTGGTTGACTCGTGTTATGAGCAATATAAGTAAAAGTCACTTGGATACATTTGTGGTCATGGTCAGTGGCACATGCCAACTTAGTCAAGACATTACGCACAATAGCCGTGCCAAGCCATCGGGTTTTTACGTAGTTTACACCTGAAAAGTCATGCCTAGTACAGCTGAAATGTGATTGGGTACTCTCACTGTGGCTTACTTGTGTTACGATTCGTAGAAGTTAAGGTCACTTGGTAAACGTTGTGGTCATGGTCAGTGGCACATGCCAACTTTGTCAAGGCATTGCGCACAATAGCCGTGCCAAGACACCGGTTTTTTTAATTTGTTTATACCTGCAAGGTCATGCATATGAGATGTGCACTGTGATTGGGCACTCAGACTGTGGCTGATTTGTGTTACGATTCGTAGAAGTTAAAGTCACTTGGTCGCTTTGTGGTCATGATCAGTGGCACATGCCAACTTTTTCAAGGAATTGCACACAATAGCCATGCCAAGCCACCAGTTTTTTACCTTGCGTATACCTGCAAGGTCATGCCTAGTACATCTGAACTGTGATTAAGCACTCTGACTGTGGCTGACTCGTGTTACGATTTGTAGAAGTTAAAGTCACTTGATAAACTTTGTGGTCATGGTCAGTGGCACATGCCAACGTTGACAAGGCATTGCGCACAATAGCCACACCGAGCCACCAGTATGCTACCTTGTTTGCACCTACAAGATCATGCCTAGTACATCTGCACTGTGATTGGACACTCTGACCGTGGCTGACTTGTGTTATGATCAATAGAAGTAAAAGTAACTTAGATACATTTGTGGTCATGGTCAGTGGCACATGCCAACTTTGTCAAGGCATTACGTACAATAGCCACGCCGAGCCACCAGTATTCTACCTTGTTCATACCTGCAAGGTCATGCACAATATATCTGCACTGTGATTGGACACTGTGACCGTGGTTGACTCATGTTATGATTCATAGCCGTTTAATGTACTTTGTAAACTTTGTGGTCATGGTCAGTGGCACATGCCAACTTTGTCAAGGCATTGCGCACAATAGCCGTGCCAAGTCACCAGTTTTTTACCTTGTTTATACCTGCAAGGTCATGCATATTAGATGTGCACTGTGATTGAGCACTCTTACCGTGGCTGACTCTTATTACGATTTGTAGACGTTAGAGTCACTTGGTAAACTTTCTGGTCATGGTCAGTCGCACATGCCAACTTCGTCAAGGCATTGCGCACAGTAGCCACACCAAGCCACCAGCATTCTATCTTGTTTGCACCTGCAAGATCATGCCTAGTACATCTGCACTGTGATCGGACACTCTGATCTTGGCTGACTCGTGTTATGATCAGTAGAAGTAAAAGTCACTCGGATACAATAGTGGTCACGGTCAGTGGAACATGTTAACTTTGTCAAGGTATTGCACACAATAGCCACACTGAGCCACCAGTATTCTACCTTGTTTATACCTGCAACGTCATGCCCAGTATATTTGCGAGTACATCTGAACTGTGATTGGGCACTCTCACAGTGGCTGACTCGTGTTACGGTTCGTAGACATTAAATTCACCTGGTAAACTTTGTGGTCATGGTCATTGGCACATGCCAACTTTGTCAGGGCATTGCGCAGAATAGTTGTGCCAAGCCACCGGGTTTTTTCCTTGTTTATACCTGCAAGGTCATGCATGTTAGATGTACACTGTGTTTGTGCACTTTGACCGTGGTTCTCTCCTGTTACGATTCGTAGAAGTTAAAGTCACTTGGTAAACTTTGTGGTCATGGTCAGTGGCACATGCCAACTTTGTCAAGGCATTGCGCACAATAGTCATTCCGAGCCACCAGTATTCTACCTTGTTTGAATCTTCAACATGATGCCTAGAACATCTGCACTGTAATTGGACACTCTGACTGTGGCTGACTTGTGTTATGATCAATAGATGTAAAAGTCACTTGGATACATTTATGGTCATGGTCAGTGGCACATGCCAACTTTGTCAAGGCATTGCACACAATAGCCACACCCATCCGCCATTATTCTACCTTGTTTATACCTGCAAGGTCATGCCCATTATATCTGCACTTTGATTGGACACTCAGACTGTGGCTGACTTGTGTTATCATTCATAGTCCTTTAATGTACTTGGTAAACCTTGTGGTCATGGACAGTGGCACATGCCAACTTTGTCAAGGCATTACGCAAAATAGCCGTGCCAAGCCACCGGTTGTTTTCCTTGTTTATACCTGCAAGGTCATGCATATTAGAGGTGCGTTTTGATTGGGCTCTCTGACCGTGGCTGACTTGTGTTATGATTCGTAGAAGTCAAAGTCACTTGGTAAACTTTGTCGTCATGGTCAGTGTCACATGCCAAATTTGTCAAGGCATTGCGCACAATAGCCACACAGAGCCAAAAGTATTCTACCTTGTTTGCACCTGCAAGATCATGCCTAGTACATCTGCACTGTGATTGGACACCCTGCCCGTGGCTGACTCGTGTTATGATTCATAGCCGTATAAGGTACTTGGTAAACTTTGTGGTCATGGTCAATGGCACATGCCAACATTGTCAAGGCATTGCGCACAATAGCCGTGCCAAGTCACCGGCTTTTTACCTTGTTTATACCTGCAAGGTCATGCATATAAGATGTGCATGGTGATTGGACACTCTGACCGTGGCTGACTCGTGTTATGATCAATAGAAGTAAAAGTCACTTGCATACATTTGTGGTCATGGTCAGTGGCACATGCCAAATTTGTCAAGGCATAGCGCAAAATAGCCACACCAAGCCACCAGTATTCTACCTTGTTTGTACCTTTAACATCATGCCTAGTACAGCTGTATTGTGATTGGACACTCTGACCATGGCTGTCTCGTGTTATGATCAGTAGAAATAAACGTCCCTTGGATATATTTGTGGTCACGGTCAGTGGCACATGCCAACTTTGTCAAGGAGATGCGCAGAATAGCCACACCGAGCCACCAGTATTCTACCTTGTTTATACCTGCAAGGTCATGCCCAGTATATGTGCATTGTGATTGGACACTCTGACTGTGGCTGACTTGTGTTATGATCCATAGCCGTTTAATGTACTTGGTAAACTTTGTGGTCATGGTCAGTGGCACATGCCAACTTTGTCAAGGCATTGCGCACAATAGCCGTGCCAAGCCACCGGTTTTTTACCTTGTTTATACCAGCAAAGGTCATGCATATTATATGTGCATTTTGATTGGGCACTCTGACCGTGGCTGACTCGTGTTATGATTCGTAGAAGTCTAAGTCACTTGGTTAACTTTGTCGTCATGGTCAGTGGCACATGCCAACTTTGTCGATGCATTGCGCACAATGGCCACACCGAGCCACCAGTATTTTACCTTGTGTATACCAGTAAGGTCATGCCCAGTATATCTGCACTCTGATTGGACACTCTGACCGTTGCTGACTCGTGTTATGATTCATAGCCGTTTAAGGTACTTGGTAAACTTTGTGGTCATGGTCAGTGGCACATGCCAATTTTCTCAAGGCATTACGCACAATAGCCGGGCCAAGCCACCAGTGTTTTAACTTGTGTATACGTGCAAGGTCATGCATATTAGATGTGCACTGTGATTGGGTACTCTGACCGTGGCTGACTCGTGCAATGATTCGTAGAAGTTAAAGTCACTTAGTAAACTTTGTGGTCATGGTCAGTGGCACATGCCAACCTTGTCAAGGCATTGCACACAATAGCCATCCCAAGCCACCAGTAATCTACCTTATTTGCACCTTCAAGATCTTGCCTAGTACATCTGCACTGTGATTGGGCACTCTGACAATGGCTGACTCGTGTTATGATCAATCGAAGTAAAACTCACTTGGATACATTTGTGGTCATGGTCAGTGGCACATGCCAACTTTGTCAAGGCATTGCGCACAATAGCCACACCGAGCCACTTGTATTATAGCTTATACGTGCAAGGTCATGCCCAGTATATCTGCACTGTGATTGGACACTCTGACCGTGGCTGACTCGTGCAATGATTCGTAGAAGTTAAAGTCACTTGGTAAACTTTGTGGTCATGGTCAGTGGCACATGCCAACTTTGTCAAGGCATTGCGCACAATAGCTGTGCCAAGCCACTGGTTTTTTAACTTGTTTATACATGCACGGTCATGCATATTAGATGTGCACTGTGATTGGGTACTCTGACCGTGACTGACTCGTGTTACGATTCGTAGAAGTTAAAGTCACTTGGTAAACTTTGTGGTCATGGTCAGTGGCACATGCGAACTTTTTCCAGGCATTGCTTAAAATACCGTGCCAAGCCACCAGTTTTTTACCTTATTTATACCTGCAAGATCATGCATGTTAGATGTGCACTGTGATTGGGCACTCTGACCATGGCTGACTCGTGTTACGATTCATAGAAGTTAAAGACACTTGGTAAACTTTGTGGTCATTACGCAAAATAGCCACACCAAGCCACCGGTGTTTTACCTTGTTAGCACCTGCAAGATCATGCCTAATATATCTGCACTCTGATTGGACACTCTGACCGTGGCTGACTCGTGTTATGATCAATAGACGTAAACGTCACTTGGATACATATGTAGTCATGGTCAATGGCACATGCCAACTTTGTCAAGGCATTGCGCACAATAGCCACACCGAGCCACCAGTATTCTAACTTGTTTATACCTGTAAGGTCATGCCCACTATATCTGCACTGTGAATGGACACTCTGATCGTGGCTGACTCGTGTTATAATTCATAGCCGTTTAATGTACTTGGTAAACTTTGTGGTCATGGTCAGTAGCACATGCCAACTTTGTCAAGGCATTGCGCACAATAGCCACACCGAGCCACCAGTATTCTAACTTGTTTATACCTGTAAGGTCATGCCCACTATATCTGCACTGTGAATGGACACTCTGATCGTGGCTGACTCGTGTTATAATTCATAGCCGTTTAATGTACTTGGTAAACTTTGTGGTCATGGTCAGTAGCACATGCCAACTTTGTCAAGGCATTGCGCACAACAGCCGTGCTAAGCCACCGGTTTTTTTACCTTGTTTATATAAGCAAGGTCAGGTATATTAGATGTGTACTATGATTGGGCACTCTGACCGTGGCTGACTCGTGCTACGATTCGTAGAAGTTGAACTCACTTGGTAAACTTTGTGATCATGGTCAGTGGCACATGCCAACTTTGTCAAGGCATTGTGCACAATAGCCACACCGAGCCACCAGTATTCTACCTTGTCTATACCTTGAAGATCAAGCCTAGTACATCTGCACTGTGATTGGACACTCTGACCGTGGGTGACGCGTGTTATGATTCATAGCCGTTTAAGGTACTTGGTAAACAGCGTGGTCATGGTCAGTGGCTCATGCCAACTTTTTCAAGGCATTGCGCACAATGGCCGTGCCAAGCCACTGGTTTTTTACCTTCTTTATACCTGCAAGGACATGCATATTAGATGTGCACTGTGATTGGGCACTCTGAATGTGGCTGACTCGTGTTACGATTCGTAGAAGTTTAAGTCACTTGGTAAACTTTGTGGTCATGGTCAGTGGCATATGCCAACTTTGTCAAGGCATTGCACACAATAGCCACACCGAGCCACCAGTATTCTACCTTGTTTATGTCAGAGTAAAGCGAAGATGACCACAACCAGGTCATGGTACCTTACTGGGATGTTCGAGGGAATACTCTCAATAAAGGTTCAGCTTCGGCACGATGGTTCGTGCCAAAGCTGAACCACCTCGGTGATAGCTCCGAAGAATCCGTCAACGGTCACCAACCGACCAACGGACACTCGATCGAGTCATCCCCTAATAAAGTGACACCTGTCACCCGCGTCCGACTAGCGGCAAGAAGCCGTTGTCTCGTTCGTTAGGTCTATTGTGCCTTTTATACAGAGAATGTTCATTCCCTCAAGTTAACAAAAACAGCTATGCCCATCCAATTCCCCTCTGGTTCCACGGCTTTGCCACCGTGTCTCCGCTCTGCTCGTACTTCGCATCTCCTGCCTTCACTAGCCTCTCACAACTCTCAACTCTTCGCTCTGTCACTCTCACTCCTTCGCTCAGTCCGCAACCAGTCATCACTCATTTTACTCTCAGGCTCCCTCTCCCTCTCTCTCTACCCCATCTCGGCCCCTATCAAGCTCCGCACTAACTCCTTCGGACCGCTCTCGCTTACGTCACTTTGGTGACGGCCTTGTACTTGATCCGACGCTTCGGCTTGCTTTTGCCACTACTGCTCTCATGCCTGTATTCTTCTGACATGGTATCAGAGCATCAGGCGACATCACCTGGTGCCCCGTGACCAAGTCATTGCTCTGCCATCAGCGTTGTGTCCTCTTTTGAGTCTGCCCACCTCTGCCGCCGTTACCACCACTTCGCGCCTCTTCGCTTCATCAGCAGCTGTCATCTTCAGTACCGCTTGAAGTGCTCCTCGCGCTGAAGCACGGCCTCATCATCCCAAGGAAGCCCTACGCTTAGTCCGCGTCCGTGGCCAACAATTGGTGACCAGCCGAACATAACACCCGCAAGCAGCTCCCGAGCCGTCGCCTACAATCAACTTCTGAGAAGCTTCTTGCCGCCCGCCATCTGCTACCTCTCATCACCTTGGTCGTTGCAAGTGCCTCTGCCCTTCTCCTCTCCCCTCGTCAACCTCATCTGCTCCATCTGCCCCATCGGCATCAGTCTCCTCGCATCCGTTGTGTCACGTTGCATCCTCACATTGCCTTCTCGTGTCATGAGCAGCAGTAGTACAACTCTCGCCGTCACGACATCGGACACCTCCAGTCTTCCTGCACCCATTGCAAGCCAACGGGGGAACAAGCCGTCACTCTCCTGACATCAGCGGGCCAGTGTCCCTGCTCGCCGTATGACTTTCTTTGCTGCAACCGACTTCCTCTAGCTGCCAGGATATCGGACACCACCGGTCTTCTTGCTCTTCGGTCTCGGGCCAACAGGGGAATAAGCCGTCACTCTCCTGATTAGCGGAGTACTCGGTTGCCTCACCCGTGCTTCCCATCGCGTCACCATCCTCTGCCGCCCGCACCCTCCATCCTCCTCCTCCGGACGTCCTCCTCATCATCACCAGCCTTCCCCTCTTTCATCCTTGTGTCATCACCACCTTCCTCTCCTGTCCTCACCCCTCCTCCTCAACGTTCTTCTTGGAGCCACCCTCAATATCATCCGCGTCGCCTTCACCTCAGCCTTCATCATCAGCGCACGTGGTTCCGCCCCTGCGCCCACTCAACCATTCGTTGCCTTCGCATTCTTTTGCTTCGCTTCCGCATCAGATCGGCACAAGGATCCACCCGGTCGCATCGCCCTTTTCGCGACGACCTGCACCCACACCGAAAGCTTTCTCAGCGCACGTCTTTTCGCCCCTGCGCCCACTCTTATTTCATCAACTTCCACCTTTTCAGCATCCGCATGTGTGACGAGCACAAGGACATGCACGAGCTCGCTGCCCGCTTCGCATCAGCCTGCACCCAAGCCGGCAGCAGATTTCTCGCGGCGCGTTGGCTCCTGCCTTCCCCTTGCTGCATTCTACTCCTCTAATCCGCAGCGCACGTGATTTTGCCCCAGCGCCCACTCACTTGTAAGCCGTCTCCACCTCCTTCTGATCGCTCCAGTATCGTTAGCTCGGCACAAGGATCTGCTCGTTCGCTTCGCTCGTTCTGTGACAACCTGCGTCCATGCCGAAACTTCCGCGATGCACGGGGTTTGCCCCTGCGCCCACTCCATCTGCATCATTTTGTCGCTCAACATCAGCTCAGCCCCTCCGCTCAAAACAGGACTCCACTCAGTCACATCAGTGCCGCTTCATCAGCCCTTCCCCTTTCCATTCCAACACCATCAGCTCTGCTCCACTACCTCTGCCAGAAACTTTTGCCCTCCTCCTTAATACTCATCCACATCTGCCAGCTACGTCCTGCCAACCGCACGATGCCCCCATGAATGCATCTAGCTCTCTCCATCATCGCACCTCTCATCCCCACCTCCAGCATCCTCTATCTCAACGACCGCGGGCAACACAACTATGCAGAATGGAAAGAATTTTGTCTACCCATGATTCATTGTGCTGTCCCTCTTCACCCCAAGCTAGAGGACTTCCTGCACNTTAATACTCATCCGCATCTGCCAGCTACGTCCTGCCAACCGCACGATGCCCCCATGAATGCATCTAGCTCTCTCCATCATCGCACCTCTCATCCCCGACTCCAGCATCCTCTATCTCAACGACCCAGGCAACACAACTATGCAGAATGGAAAGAATTTTGTCTACCCATGATTCATTGTGCTGTCCCTCTTCACCCCAAGCTAGAGGACTTCCTGCACTTTCAGCCCTTTGTCGGACAAACACAAGCCCAGTATCCCACCATTACCTCACTAGATTGCTACTGGTGGTTGTGGTTCAGCGCAGAAGAGATGATCCTTGGCATCCATTACCTCTCCACTGACCCTGTATTCCATGACATTCATCAAGCTCATACTCCTGGTGTGGAAACACTGCAATCGGTCCTCGACACCATTGAGCAACGCTGCAACAAGGGATATCTGCTTCCTCATATCACCACCAACAACACACAACAGATCACCCTGGTGGAGATTCCTCCCTTTCCACCTCGACCTCCTCTCATTGGACTACCACTCCTGCCGGCATTCTCCACGACTCCCTCCTCAGAGACAAACTCATGAACTAATGTGGGTGGTTATCTTCACGGGGGGTGTCAGAATAAAGCAAAGATGACCACAACCAGGTCATGGTACCTCACTGGGATGTTCAAGGGAATACTCTCAATAAAGGTTTTGCTTCGGCACGAACCACCTCGATGATGGCTCCGAAGAATCCGTTAACGGTCACCGACTGACCAACGGTCACTCCACCGAGTCATCCCCTAATAGAGTGACACCTGTCACTCGCGTCCGGCTAGCGGCAAGAAGCCATTGTCTCGTTCGTTAGTTCTGTTCTGCCTTTTATACAGAGGATGTTCATTTGCTCAAGTTAACCAGAATAGTTCTGCCCATCCTGTTCCCCTTTCGTTCCACGACTTCTCCACCGTGTCTTCGCTCTGCTCGTACTTCGCATCTCCTGCCTTCGCTAGCCTCTCACATCTCTCAACTCTTCACTCTGTCACTCTCGCTCCTTCGCTCTGTCCGCAACCAGTCATCACTCATTTTACTCTCAGGCTCCCTCTCCCTCTCTCTCTACCTGATCTCGGCCCCTATGAAACTCTACGACTAACTCCTTGGGACCGCTCTCGCTTACGTTACTTTGGTGAGGGCCTTGTGCTTGTTGCGACGCTTCTGCTTGCTTCTGCCACTACTGCTCTCATGCCTCCATTCTGCTACCAGTTTATACCTGTACGGTCATGCCCAGTATATCTGCACTATGATTGGACACTCAGACCGTGGCTGACTCGTGTTATAATTCATATCCGTTTAATGTACTTGGTAAACTTTGTGGTCATGGTCAGTGGCACATGCCAACTTTGTCAAGGCATTGCGCACAATAGCCGTGCCAAGCCATCGGTTATTTACCTTGTTTATACCAGCAATGTCATGCATGTTAGATGTGTACTATGATTGGGCACTCTGA
>SZWC01000313.1:26014-36590 GCA_023375785.1 Penium margaritaceum | reverse complement strand
TGCGTGGAAACTGGTTGCGAACACCTCCGTACAGTTGTACGGAGCTGTCCGTAATTGTACAGGGATGTAGCGAGTCGTACGAAGATGTACGGATTTGTACGGATTTGTACGGGGTTGTACAGAGTTGTACAATGTTGTACAAAGTTGTACGTAGTTGGAAAGATTTGTACAGAGTAATACGGAGTTGTACAGAGTTGGATTGAGATGTACGGAGTTGTACAAAGTTTTACAAAGTTGTACGGAGTTGTATGGAGTTGTTCGAAGTTGTACGGAGCTATACGCAATTGTACAGAGTTGTTGTAATTTGTACGGAGTTGTATAGAGATGTACGGATTTTTACGGAGTTGTACAGAGTGGTATAGAGTTGTAAAGAGTTGTACAGGATTGTACGGAGTATTGGCTAGTTGTACGTTGTTGTAGCAGGCTGTACGGATTTGTATGGAGTTGGATGGAGCTGTACAGAGTTTGACATAGTTGTTTGAGTTAAACGGAGTTGTACGATGTTGTACAGAGTTGTACGGAGCTCTACGGAGTTGTACGAATCTGTACGGAGTTGAAGGGAGTCGTTCACAGTGAAGGGAGTCGTACAGAATTGGAACGGAGTTGTACGGAGCTGTACATAGTTGTACAGCGTTGTACAGAGCTGTACGTAGTTGTACGAAGTTGTACGGATTTGTAGCAAGTAGTAGCAAATCTGTTCAGAATTGTATTATGCAAGGAGTTGTATGGGGTTGTACGGAGTTGTACAGAGCTGTACGTAGTTGCAGCAAGTTGTAGCAAGATGAACGGAGCTGCACGGAGGTGTACGGAGTTGTACAGAGTTGCACAGAGTTGTACAAAGTTGGAAAGAGTTGTATAGAGCTGTACGACATTGTACGGAGTTGTACGGAGCTGTATGGAGTTGTACGTAGCTGTACAGAGTTATACAAAGTTGTATGGAGTTGTTCATACTTGTATGGGATTGTACGTAGTTGTACGGAATAGTACAGAGCTGTACAGAGTTGTACGGAGTTCTACATAGTTGTGCGGATTTGTACGGAGTTGTAGCAATTTGTACGGAGTTGTACGGAGTTGTTCATAGTTGTACGGAGTTGTACAGACTGTACGGATGTGAACACAGTTGTCGGAGTTTTACAGAGTTGTACGGAGTTGTAGCGAGTTGTAGCGAGTTGTAGCACGTTGTACGGAGTTGTACGGAGATGTACAGATTTGTACGGGGTTTTCTGGAGTTGAACAGAGTTGGACGGAGTTGTACGGGGTTGGACGAGGTTGTACAGAGTTGTATGGAGCTGTATGGAGTTGTATGAAGTTGTATGGAGTTGTACGGAGTTCTACGAAGTTTTAGTAAATCGTATGGAGTTGTACGGAGTTCTATGTAGATATAGCGTATTATAAGGAGTTTTACATAGTTAAAAGAAGTTCTTAGGATTTATACAGAGCTGTACAGAGTTGTATTGATCTGTACGCATTTTATGGAGCTATACATGGTTGTACGGAGTTGAACGGTGTTGTCGGGGTTGTCCGGAGTCGTACAGAGATGTAGCGAGTCGTACGGAGTTGTAAAGGATTGTACTGAGTTGTACACTATTTTACAGAGTTGTACAAAGTTGTACAGAGTTGTACGGAGTTGTAGCAATTTGTACAGAGGCGTACGGAGTTATACGGAGGTGTAATTTGTTGTACGGAGTCGTACAAAGTTTTATAAAGTTATACGAAGTTGTACGCAACTGTACGGAAGTGTACGGAGCTGTATAGATTTGTACATGGTTGTAGCAATTTGTACGAATGGTACAGAGATGTACGGAGTCGTAAATAGTTGTACAAAATTGTACAAAGTTTTACAGAGTTGTACAAAGTTGAAGCGAGCAGCAAGCTCTACGAAGTTGAATGGAGTTTTACAGAGCTGCACAGCGTTGTACGGAGTTGTACGGTGTTTTATGGAGTAGTACGGAGTTGTTCAAAGTTTTATGAAGTATTACAAAGTTGTACATAGTTGTACAGAGTTCTACAGAGTTATACAGAGTTGTATGGAGTTACACGGAGTTGTACGTAGCTAACTATAGTTTTACGAAGTTACACAGAGTTGTAGTCATTTAAACAGAGTTATACAGAGTTGTACGGAGTTGTACGTAACTGTACAATATTTTACAGAGCTGTACAGAGGTTTACAGAGTTACAAAGAGGTATACAGAGTTCTACGGAGGTATACGGAGTTGTAGGGAGTAGTGCAAAGTTGTACGGAGTTGTACAGAGTTGTACATAGTTATACAAAGATATAAAGATTTGTATGGAATCGTACAGCGTCATAGGGAGTTGTAGAGAGTTGTACGGAGTTGAACGGAGTTGTGCAAAGATATACAGAGCTCTACGGAGTTGTAAGGAGTTGTATAAATTTGTACAAATTTGTAGAAAATTGTAGAAACGTTGTATAGAGTAGTATGGAGTTGTACGGAGTCGTATGGAGTTTTACGGATATGTACAAAGATGTACAGAGTTGTACGGAGTTGTACGAAGCTGTAAGGAGTTGTATGGTGTTGTACAGAGTTGTACGGAGGTATACAGAGTTGTAGCGAGTAGTACATAGTTGTACGGAGGTGTACGTAGCTGTACAAAGTTGTATCGAGTTGTACGGAGTTGGACGGAGTTGTACAGTTTTAGACCGAGCTATACAGGCTTGTACAGAGGTGTACCGAGCTGTAAGAAAGGGTACACAGTTGTATGGATTTGTAGCTAGTTGTAGGGAATGGTAGGGAGTTGTATGGAGTTGTACGGAGTTGTACGGAGATGTATCAAAATGGCCAGAGTTCTACGGAGTTGTATAGAGTTGTACGGAGTTGTACAGAGTCGTGGGGTGTTGTACAGAGTTATAGTGATTTTTACAGAGCTGTACATAGCTGTAGGAGTTGTACGGAGTTTTACGGAATTGTACAGAGGTGTACAAAGGTATACAGAGTTTTATGGAGTTGTATATTGTTCTACGGAGTTGTAGCAAGTTGTAGCAAGTTGTAAGGAGTTGTACAGAGTTGTACAGAGTTATAAGGTATTCAAAAGAGTTGAACAAAGATATACAGAGTTTACGGAGTTATATGGAGCTGTCGCAAATTGTAAGGAGTCTTACAGAGTTGTAAAGCGTTGTACGGAGTTGTACCGAGTTGTACAGAGTTGTACAGAGTTGTGCAGAGTTCAACAGAGTTGAATAGAGTTGTACGGAGCTGTACGGGATTTCACAATTTGTACAGAGTTGTACGGAGCTGTATGGAAATGTACTGAGTTGTACGGAGTTATACGAAGCTGCACGGAGTTGTACAAAGTTGTCCTGAGCTTTACACGGTTGTACGGTATTATACGGAAGTTTTTGGAGTTGTACAGAGTTGTACGCGTTGTATGGAGTTGTACGCAGTTGGACGGAGTTGGACAGAGTTGTACGGAGTTCTACGAAGTTGTAGCGAGTTGTACGGAATTGTAGCGAGTTGTACGGAGTTTTACAGATTTGAACGAAATTGTAGGGCGTTGTACGGAGTTGGACGGAGTTGTACGGAGTTGTACAGAGTTGAACAGATTTGTACGGATCTATATAGGGATGGAGAGAGCTGTAACGAGCTGTACGGAGCTGTACGGAATCGTAGGGAGTTATACTAAGACATAAGGAGATGTACAGAGCTGTACAAAGTTGTACCGAGCTTAAATGAGTTGTGCAGAGTAGTACAGAGTTGCACTGAGTAGTACGGAGTTGTACACAGTTATAGCAATTTGTACAGAATTGTATTGAGTTGTATGGAGTTGTACGGAGCTGTACCGAGTTGTAAAGAGTCTTACAGAGTTGTACGGAGGTTTGTGGAGTTTTACGGATTAGTATGGGTATGTACCGAGTTGTACAGAGTTGTACGGAGGTTTACAGAGTTGTACGGAGTTGTAGAAAGTTGTACGGACTTGTACGGAGTTGGACGGAGTTGTACACGGTTATTCAAAGTTATAGAGGGTTGTATAGAGTTGTACAGAGTTGTACAAAGTAGTACACAGTTGTACCAAGTTGTACAGAGTTGTACGGAGTTGTACATAGATGTACGGAGTTGTGCGGAGTTGTACAAAGTTGTCCAGAAATGTAGCACATTGTATGGACTTAAATGAAGTTGTTCAGAGTTATACGGAGTTTAATGGAGTTGTACATTTTTGTATGGAGTTGTATAGAGTTGTAGAGAGTTGTACAGAGGTATAACAAACAGTAAGGTGTTTAATAAAATTGTACAAAGTTTTACGGGAGTGTACTGAGTTCTACAGAGTTGTACTGAGTTGTACACATTTGTACGGAGTTGTACGGAGTTGGACGAAGTTTGTAGGAGTTGTACGGAGTTGTACAGAGTTGTAGAGAGTTGTACGGAGTTGTACGGGGTAGTAGCGCGTTGTACTGAGCTGTACAAAGATGGATAGAGTTGTATAGAATCTTACAGAGGTGTACGGAGATGTATGGAGTTGTACAGAGTTTAACGAGCAGGTGCAGAGAGAGTGGGTGGAGAAGCAAGTAGAGGCAATGCAGTATGCAAAAGCGCCAAAGGGAGAAATCTAGAGGAGAGAGCCTTGAGGCAAGCCAATGACATGGCCAGAAGCACGGAAAAGGACGTTGTAGGAAGCGAGGTCGAGTTATGAGGTAGAGGGGAGCGTAGCAGGAGAATGCTGACGAGGAGAGAGAACCATTGATGTGACAACAGGAGATGAGCGGAGAAGCGAGACTGGTGGAGCGAAGTGCTCCAGTGCTTCAGTGCTCTAGTGCTCCAGGTGTCTTGGACTTGCTCCAGTTGTCTTGGCTTTGCTCCAGTTGTCTTTGTCTTGCTCCAGTTATATTGGAATTGCTCTTGTTGTCTTCGACTTGCTCCAGTTGTCCTGGGCTTGTTCCCGTTGTCTTTGCCTTACTCCAACTGTCTTGGGCTTGCTCCAGTTGTCTTGAGCTTGCACCAGCTGTCTTGGTCCTGCTCAAGTTGTCTTGGGCTTGCTCCAGTTGTCTTGGCGTTGCTCGAGTTGTCTTGGGCTTCCTTCAGTTGTCTTGGCCTTGCTCCAGCTGTTTTGGGCTTGCTTTAGTTTTCTTGGACTTGCTCCAGTTGTCTTAGCCTTGCACCAGTTGTCTTGGGCTTACTCCAGATGTCTTGGCCTTCCTCCAGTTGTCTTGGGCTTGTTCCAGTTGTCTTGGTCTTGATCCAGTTGTCTTGGCCTTGCTTCAGTTGCTTGGCCTTGCCCCAGTTGCGTTGGCCTTGCTCCAGTTGTCTTGTGATTGCTCTACTTTTCGTGGGCTTGCTCCAGTTGTCTTGGCCTTGCTTCTATTGTCTTGGGCTTGCTACAGTTGTCTTGGGCTTGCTCCAGTTGTCTTGGGCTTGCTCGAGTTGTCTTTGGCTTGCTCCAGTTGTCTTGGGCTTGCTCAAGTTGTCTTGGCCTTGCTTTAGTCGTGTTGGCTTTGCTCTTGTTGTCTTCTGCTTGCTCCAGCTGTCTTGGCCTTGCTCCAGTTGTCTTGGGCTTGCTCCAGATGTCTTGGCCTTGCTCCAATTGTCTTGGGCTTGCATAATTTGTCTTGGCCTCGCTCCAGTTGTGTTGGGCTTGCTCCAGTTGCCTTGGGCTTGCTTCAGCTGTCTTGGCCTTGCTCCAGTTGACTTGGCCTTGCTCCAGTTGTCTTGGCTTTGCCCAAGACAACTAGAGCAAGCCCAAGACAACTGGAGCAAGCCCAAGACAACTGAAGCCAGCTGAAGACAACTGGAGCTAGGCCAAGACAACAGGAGCACTGGAGCACTGGAGCACTTCGCTGGTTGCGGTGTGGTGCGAACTGGTTGCGGAGTGGTGCGAACTGGTTGCGGAGTGGTGCACACTTGTAACTTAGCGGTGAGAACGTGTTGAGGAGTGGTGCGAACTAGTTGCGGAGTGATGCGAACTGGTTGCGGAGTGGTGGGATCTGTTTGCGGAGTGGTGCGAACTGGTTGCTGAGTGGTGCGAACTGGTTGCGGAGTGGTGCAAACTGGTTGCGGAGTGGTGCGAACTGGTTGCGGAGTGGTGCTAACTGGTTGCGGTGTGGTGCGAACTGGTTGCGGAGTGGTGCGAACTGGCTGCGGAGTGGTGCAAACTGGTTGCGGAGTAGTGCTAACTGGTTGCGGATTGGTGCGAACTGGTTGCGGAGTGGTGCGAACGGGTTGCGGAGTGGTGCAAACTGGTTGCGGAGTGGTCCGAACTGGTTGCGGAGTGGTGCGAACTGGTTGCGGAGTGGTCTGAACCGGTTGCGGAGTGGTGCGAACTGGTTGCGGAGTGGTCTGAACCGGTTGCGGAGTGGTGCGAACTGGTTGCGGAGTGGTCTGAACCGGTTGCGGAGTGGTGCGAACTGGTTGCGGAGTGGTCTGAACCGGTTGCGGAGTGGTGCGAACTGGTTGCGGAGTGGTCTGAACCGGTTGCGGAGTGGTGCGAACTGGTTGCGGAGTGGTCTGAACCGGTTGCGGAGTGGTGCGAACTGGTTGCGGAGTGGTCTGAACCGGTTGCGGAGTGGTGCGAACTGGTTGCGGAGTGGTCTGAACCGGTTGCGGAGTGGTGCGAACTGGTTGCGGAGTGGTCTGAACCGGTTGCGGAGTGGTGCGAACTGGTTGCGGAGTGGTCTGAACCGGTTGCGGAGTGGTGCGAACTGGTTGCGGAGTGGTCTGAACCGGTTGCGGAGTGGTGCGAACTGGTTGCGGAGTGGTCTGAACCGGTTGCGGAGTGGTGCGAACTGGTTGCGGAGTGGTCTGAACCGGTTGCGGAGTGGTGCGAACTGGTTGCGGAGTGGTCTGAACCGGTTGCGGAGTGGTGCGAACTGGTTGCGGAGTGGTCTGAACCGGTTGCGGAGTGGTGCGAACTGGTTGCGGAGTGGTCTGAACCGGTTGCGGAGTGGTGCGAACTGGTTGCGGAGTGGTCTGAACCGGTTGCGGAGTGGTGCGAACTGGTTGCGGAGTGGTCTGAACCGGTTGCGGAGTGGTGCGAACTGGTTGCGGAGTGGTCTGAACCGGTTGCGGAGTGGTGCGAACTGGTTGCGGAGTGGTCTGAACCGGTTGCGGAGTGGTGCGAACTGGTTGCGGAGTGGTCTGAACCGGTTGCGGAGTGGTGCGAACTGGTTGCGGAGTGGTCTGAACCGGTTGCGGAGTGGTGCGAACTGGTTGCGGAGTGGTCTGAACCGGTTGCGGAGTGGTGCGAACTGGTTGCGGAGTGGTCTGAACCGGTTGCGGAGTGGTGCGAACTGGTTGCGGAGTGGTCTGAACCGGTTGCGGAGTGGTGCGAACTGGTTGCGGAGTGGTCTGAACCGGTTGCGGAGTGGTGCGAACTGGTTGCGGAGTGGTCTGAACCGGTTGCGGAGTGGTGCGAACTGGTTGCGGAGTGGTCTGAACCGGTTGCGGAGTGGTGCGAACTGGTTGCGGAGTGGTCTGAACCGGTTGCGGAGTGGTGCGAACTGGTTGCGGAGTGGTCTGAACCGGTTGCGGAGTGGTGCGAACTGGTTGCGGAGTGGTCTGAACCGGTTGCGGAGTGGTGCGAACTGGTTGCGGAGTGGTCTGAACCGGTTGCGGAGTGGTGCGAACTGGTTGCGGAGTGGTCTGAACCGGTTGCGGAGTGGTGCGAACTGGTTGCGGAGTGGTGCAAACTGGTTGCGGAGTGGTGCGAATTGGTTGTGGAGTGGTGCGAACTGGTTGCGGAGTGGTGCGAACTGGTTGCTGAGTGGTGAGAACTTGTTGAGGAGTGGTGCGAACTGGTTGCGGAGTGGTGCGGACGGGTTGCGGAGTGGTGCGAACTGGTTGTGGAGGGTGTGAGCTGGTTGCGGAGTGGTCAACCGGTTGCGGAGTTGTCCAAACGGGTTGCGGAGTGGTGCGACTTGGTTGCGGAGTGGTGGAAACTGGTTGCGGAGTGGTGCGAATGGGTTGCGGAGTGGTGTGATTTGGATGCAGAGTGGTGCGAAGTAGTTGCGGAGTGGTGCGAGCTGGTTGCGGGGTGGTACAAACTGGTTGCGGAGTGGTGGGAACTGGTTGCGGAGTGGTGTGAACTGGTTGCAGAGTGGTGCGAACTGGTTGCGGAGTGGTACAAACTGGTTGCGGAGTGGTGGGAACTGGTTGCGGAGTGGTGTGAACTGGTTGCAGAGTGGTGCGAACTGGTTGCGGAGTGGTATGAACTGGTTGTGGAGTGGTGCGAACTGGTTGTGGAGTGGTGCGAACTGGTTGCGGAGTGGTGCAAACTGGTTGCAGAGTGGTGTGAGCTGGTTGCGGAGTGGTGCGAGCTGGTTGTGGAGTGGTGCAAACTGGTTGTGGATTTTGTGAGGTTGCAAACCAAACGAACCTAAAGTGTGGATCCCTCGTTCGAGGGTGATATGTAATCTTGGTTGTAATACCAAGAGCGGTTGGCGGCCTCCCATGTCGGGACCCGTTTTCTAGACCGTTGCTATCCGGCACATTGACAAAGGGTTATGGGCCCACACTTCTGGTTCTAATGCACGCTTTCAAGACCGACTAGCGCGTGGTCTTGCAGGGCGCACAGGTACAACAGGGACACGAGTGTCGGACTGCTCCATCTGCTCCATCGGCTCCATCGGCTTCTTCAGATAGGGTGCGCGCATGTGGCGGACTAGGGGACAAGGAATGGCTCTGTCCATGTTGGACACGACCCTTGAGCCCCAACGGGATTAAGCTCTACCCCTTTTTAGAAGGTGGTACGACCCCGAGTCCGTTCTCTCACGACGGCACCATCGCCTTAGGCGATCATCGCCTGGAGGGGTATGCAACGGAACCAACTGCACCTTTGACAACGGTCGCGGTCAGCAACCTCATCAGCCTCATCGGCCTCAACAAAACAGAGTAGCAGCGAAGCAGAGAAGACGAGCAACAGCCAAAAATGGCGGATCCGACTCTAGCCCGCCTTGAGGCGGGTATGTCCAAATTCACGGGGACAGGTTTTCCCTTATGGAAATGGAAATTTGAGATTGTCATGAACGTGCGTGGCTACCTCGACATCCTAAAAGGGATCAAGACAGCACCCGCCGATGCGACCGTGACAACGCATGCGGCTGACCTTGCAGCATGGACGATGAAGAACAACATGGCTCTTGCCATTCTTGTGACGTCCATCAACGAGACTCAACACTCCCACATCACAGGATGCACGTTGGCTGCCGAGGCCTACGCAAAGCTCTCAGGTGTGCATCAATCGAACGCCCTAGCAAACCGACTCTTCATCTTCCAACGGTTGATGTCAATGAGGGTGAGCAAAGGATAATCGATACCCACATTTTTGCAGTCGTTCAACAACGTGCTGCAAGAGGTCCAGCAAATGGAATGGAAGCTCGACCCCAACATGCGTGCCATGATCCTTCTAATGGTGCTGCCGGAAAGCTGGGGGTCCTTGATCACCGTATTTGGCAGTTGGAAGGAAGCAAATCTGACATACGAGGTTGTCGCCGAACACGTCCGCAATGAGTCCATGCGACGTAGTGGCAGTGAGGCAAACATTTCAGCCTATGTCTCTCGCTTTGGTGGACAAGCTGCAAGCTCTCGCTCCAGTCAAGGCAACAGCGGAAGCGGTGGCGGTGGAGGGAAAGGCAACACTGGCGGGAAGAGTTCTAAGAAGCCCGACAACTGTCACAACTGTGGCAAGGCTGGGCACTGGGCTAGGGACTGCCGTAGTCCCAAGAAAGCAGGCGGGAACAAAGGTGGAAAGGAGAAGAAGGAGCTCACCATCATGATGGCTAGGGGGCTGCCCGTGAAGGGCGCAGCGATCCTTATGTTGTTCTTCTATGCCCCATGGCCACTGCTATGGGTTGACGGACAGGTTGGGCATGCACTGCTCCCTTGGAGTAAGTCCCCCAAACCTTGTTCGTGGTGCAAGTCCAAGCGAGACACCAGAAGTGTAGCGCAACGGATAGCATGTTCGACTTAGGGACAACAGGTCCTGCGATCGAGCCTTGATGTGCGCAGGAGGGTTTTTGACCTTCTAGCACAGGGGAAGTTTCTTAGACATTTCTCCATGCATGAGGAGAGTGCGCCACTTGGCGGTCAGTGGATGCGCCAATTGGCGGACTGGTGAGGTGGTTTGGAGTGACCACCCCAAAAGTGTCACTGCCCACACACCTTAGAAGCCAGGCCTAGGACTATATGTACCAGGCTCATTCCTCATTCTAATTACACAATCTGGCCTTAGATGCTCCTCACAGAGTTGTCCAACTAAGGAACAGTATAAAGAAGACACTGGTTGGTCTAAGCCCCAGGAGTTAGTCTTTGACTAGCACCTCGCGCGAAAGTGACCAAGTGTTAAGTGGACACAGTTGCTAGCAAGTGATTGCCTAGGAACTGCTCAGTGTGGAACCGTGATCCTGAGGGTGATATCTTCTCCTAGCTGAAATGCTAGGAGCGGACGGCAGGTGCTATTGTGTCGGCCCTGTTTTCTAGTCCGTTTGCCTCAGGCCGGTTGACAAAGGGTTATGGGCCCACACTGACCAGTTGTAAGGCACGCTTCGCTCAACTCTGGTACGCTCTCTCCAGGTGCGCACGCTGGCTCCATCAGCTCCATCAGCTCCATCAGCTTCATCAACTTCAACGGCTTG
>SZWC01000313.1:12276-23785 GCA_023375785.1 Penium margaritaceum | reverse complement strand
GCCAGTGGCTCTTCAAAAGAGGAAAATTCAACTCCAGGGCAGCCAACACCACAGGAGCAACAGCATGGCAAACATCCACCAGCAATGCAACGTCGCAGCACACGACAAAGAAAACAAACTCCAAAGTACGACGCTGACACTGGAAGCTGGACTGGACTGAGCTGGTCCTGTTTGGCTCAGGGAGAGCCGCTCACTGTGGCTGAAGCGCTGGCAAGGCCCGATGCGGCCAAGTGGAAGGAGGCGGTGGACAGCGAGCTCGCGTCCATCGAAGAAAATGGCACATGGGTGCTGGTGGACAGACCCGCTAACGCTCACGTGGTGGGCTCAAAGTGGGTGCTCAGGTTGAAGCGGAAGCAAGATGATAGCATCGACAAGTACAAGGCAAGGGTCGTGGCGAAAGGGTTCTCACAGCGCGCAGGTTCTGAGTACGATGAGACCTTCGCACCGGTCGTCACGTTTGCCTCCATCAGGTCCCTGCTTGCTGTCGCTGCCGCCAAAGACCTTGAGATCCACCAGATGGATGTGAAGACAGCCTTCCTTTATGGGAAGCTCGACAAGGAGGTGCTAATGGAGGTACCGGAAGGTGTCAAAGCACCCGAGGGTAAGGTGTGCAAGCTGGTGAAGGCGTTGTACGGGCTGAAACAGGCCCCACGGATCTGGTACAAGGAGATGGACAGCTTCATGGCTGAGATCTCCTTCGCACATTGCAAAAATGACCCTAGCGTCTATGTGCGGGAGGACGAACGTGGCTTGCTACTTGTGGCGTTGTACGTGGATGATCTTATCATGTGTTCTTCCTCGCAGGAGGCCCTCACGGACCTCAAGAAAAATCTGGCCAGCAGATTTAAGATGAAGGACATGGGACCTCTCGAGTACTACCTCGGGATTGCTGTTCACCGCAACCGCAAAGCAGGCACCATCGAGCTCAACCAGACCAAGTACATCATGGACATCTTGAAGCGCTACAACATGGAGGACTGCAAGCCCGTCAGCACCCCCATGCCCTCCGACTGCAAGCTCTCCTCCTCCATGTCACCAAGCAACGAGGCAGACCGGCGGGAGATGCAAAACATTCCATACCAGTCCGCCGTCGGAAGCCTCATGTATGCAATGGTGGGAACACGACCTGACATTGCTTTTGCAGTGGGTCAAGTGAGCAGGTTTGTGGCCAATCCTGGGCCAGAACATTGGCAAGTCGTGAAGCGGATTTTTTGCTACCTCAAAAAGACTCGGCACGTCGGACTTCGGTTTGGAGGTCTAGAAGGATCAGACTTGTTGCGGCTGACATGCTACACCGACGCGGACTGGGGAGGACGGATCGATGACAGGAAGTCCACCTCAGGGTTTGTTTGTCTTCTCAACGGTGGTGCGGTCTCATGGGCAAGCAGGAAGCAGGACTGCGTCTCGCTTTCTACTGCTGAAGCGGAGTACATTGCACTCGCCGAAGATTGCAAGGAAACACAGTGGCTTCGCACTTTGCTTGATGAGATCAAGGCACCACAAGAGGAGGCAACGGTCATCCGCATCGACAACCAAAGTGCCATGGCTATGGCAGAGGACGACATGATCTCCCGGCGTACAAAGCACATCGATATTCGGTACCACTACTCACGTGACCTTATCGCCAAGGGTGTCGTGGAACTGGAGCACGTCGCAACCAAGAAAATGCTTGCGGACTTCTTGACAAAGCCGCTAGACAGCGACTTGCATGTTGCAGGTGCTCGAGGAGTCGGCATGGTGGATGCAAGAGATGAGAACTAAAGACCAAGAAAACTGACATGCACAAACACAACCTAGAGCTACAGTTTCATGCCGAAGAAAACTACCACAGCAGGTGGCCTATGGTGCAAGGGAGAGATTGTTGTTCTTCTATGCCCCATGGCCACTGCTATGGGTTGACGGACAGGTTGGGCATGCACTGCTCCCTTGGAGTAAGTCCCCCAAACCTTGTTCGTGGTGCAAGTCCAAGCGAGACACCAGAAGTGTAGCGCAACGGATAGCATGTTCGACTTAGGGACAACAGGTCCTGCGATCGAGCCTTGATGTGCGCAGGAGGTTTTTTGACCTTCTAGCACAGGGGAAGTTTCTTAAACATTTCTCCATGCATGAGGAGAGTGCGCTACTTGGCGGTCAGTGGATGCGCCAATTGGCGGACTGGTGAGGTGGTTTGGAGTGACCACCCCAAAAGTGTCACTGCCCACACACCTTAGAAGCCAGGCCTAGGACTATATGTACCAGGCTCATTCCTCATTCTAATTACACAATCTGGCCTTAGATGCTCCTCACAGAGTTGTCCAACTAAGGAACAGTATAAAGAAGACACTGGTTGGTCTAAGCCCCAGGAGTTAGTCTTTGACTAGCACCTCGCGCGAAAGTGACCAAGTGTTAAGTGGACACAGTTGCTAGCAAGTGATTGCCTAGGAACTGCTCAGTGTGGAACCGTGATCTTGAGGGTGATATCTTCTCCTAGCTGAAATGCTAGGAGCGGACGGCAGGTGCTATTGTGTCGGCCCTGTTTTCTAGTCCGTTTGCCTCAGGCCGGTTGACACCTTAGGCCCGGGGCATTTGCTCTTGACTCGGGCACCAACCACCACTCATCGAAAGAGAAGGGTGGATTTGTCTCCATGGCCGAATCTTTCATGCGCATCAAGTGTGCAAACGGCAGCGTCGTCCAAGCCATGGGCGAAGGAGACAAGGTGATCACGTTCAACGTGAACGGTGCGGAGAAGTTGGTCAACCTTCAAAAGGTGGTGTACATGCCCTCCTTCGCAGCCAACTTGCTGTCCGTCTCACAAATCACCGACAACATGACGGTGGTGTTCACCAACAAGGAAGCGGTGGCCCTAAAAAACGAGGACATCCAGATCTTGTACACCAAAGACGACCTCATGCTTCAAGTTCCAAGAGTCGACGGCCTCTACGTACTTCAAACCAAAGTCACCAAGGCATCGGATGAGGGACTTGCATGTGCCACCAAGACAGTGGCACCGAAGCCAAAGGATGGACCGCCGGCGACCGCTGCAACCGCCACATCAACCAAGGACACTGACGCTGAGCTGTGGCACCGGCGATTTCGCCATGTGGCCAACAGCACGCTGCAGAAGATGTAGGAGCAAGAGGTAGTCCGCGGAATGGAAGGGTGCAGTATGAAGCATGGCGGAGGGTGTGCATTGTGTGAACCATGCCTCCAAGCGAAGGCAAAGAAGAAGCCGTTTGGGAGAGGAGGTCAACGAGCGGAGCACGTCTTGGAACTGATATACAGTGACGTGTGTGGACCCTTCCGCACACCGTCTAACGGAGGAAGCAAGTACTTCCTGACCTTCATTGATGACCACAGCTGCAAGTTGTGGATCTACTTCCTAAAAACAAAGGGAGAGGTCAAGGAGAAGCTCCTCAAGTTCGTCGCCATGGTGGAGCGGCGAACATCCAAGAAGGTGAAGACGCTTTGAAGTGACAACGGGGGTGAGTACGAGGCATGCAAGCCTTGGCTCAAGCATCATGGCATCCGCCATGAGCAGACCACCCCATACACCCCCCAAAGCAACGGCGTGGCCGAGAGGATGAACCAGACCCTGCTCGGCATGNCGAAGTGACAACGGGGGTGAGTACGAGGCATGCAAGCCTTGGCTCAAGCATCATGGCATCCGCCATGAGCAGACCACCCCATACACCCCCCAAAGCAACGGCGTGGCCGAGAGGATGAACCAGACCCTGCTCGGCATGGTGCGAAGCATGCTCTTTGACGCCATGCTCCCACCTTGCTTTTGGGCTGAAGCAGCAACAACGTCCTGCTACCTCTTGAACCTCACACCAGCGACCGCCTTGCGGAAGCGTGGACAGGAGCAGGACAAGCAGCTGAAGACCCCACAGGAAGCATGGTCGGGAAAGAAACCCAGCGCATCCCATCTGAAGGTGTTTGGGTCAACTGCATGGGTGAAGATCCAGTCGGGAGAAGGTGGAGGCAAGCGTGACGCACGTTCGAGTAAGTGCGTCATGGCTGGGTACGACACATCATACAAAGCCTATCGGCTTTGGGACCAGGCAGCAGGCAAGCTCGTGAGGAGTCGCGACGTCGTGTTTGACAAACGCACCCTTGAAAAAGGAGAGTTGCTGGACCCGAACCTTGCTCCCAAAGCGAGAGAGTGGATAGTGTTGCTTGAGTCCGGAGACCAAGCGCCCGACAACTGGCTCGCTTTGCCAGCAGGTGGTAGGAATGGGAGAGATGCTACAGAGGATGACGCACCATCTTACATGGACGCGGATACCGAGGAGTCCAGGGCTTTCGAGTCTGACTTGGAGTCTGAAGACACTTCTGACGACGACAACGACGACGACAAACCACCACTTGTGGAAGCACCAGCACCAAAGCAAGAAGCCGTACCAGCATCCCAGTGCAGTTTGCGACCAAAGAAAGCACCTTTGCGGTATGAGGATGATTGGACCGGTTTTAGCTGGTCGTGCATGGCTCAGGGAGAGCCATCCACAGTGGCAGAGGTGATGAATGGCCCAGATGCGGCCAAGTGGAAGGAGGCAGTGGGCAGCGAGCTCGCGTCCATTGCCGAGAACGGCACGTGGGTGCTGGTGGATAGACCCGACAAGGCCCATGTGGTGGGATCCAAGTGGGTCCTATGAGTGAAAAAGAAGCAAGACGGCAGCATCGACAAGTTCAAGGCAAGGGTAGTGGCAAAGGGGTTCTCTCAACGCCCGGGTTCCGAGTACGATGAGACGTTTGCGCCCGTCTTGACCTTTGCCTCCATCCGCTCTCTCCTTGGAATTGCAGGGGCAAGGAACCTGGAGATACACCAGATGGATATCAGGACAGCTTTCCTTGATGGGAAGCTTGACAAGGAAGTGCTGATGGAGGTGCCCGAAGGGATCGAAGCTCCTGAGGGCAAGGTGTGCAAGTTGGTGAAAGCGCTCTATGGGCTAAAACAGGCCCCAAGGATGTGGTACAAAGAGATGGACGGTTTCATGACAGTCCTCTCCTTCGCGCATTGCCAGAATGACCCGAGCATATACGTGTGTGAGAGGGCTGATGCTGGTTGCGCTGTACGTGGATGATCTGATCATCTGCTCGTCTTCGGTCAAGCTGCTGGATGAGCTGAAGTCTGAGCTCAGCAAAAGGTTCAAGATGAAGGACATGGGTCCTCTCGAGTACTACCTCGGGATTGCCATCCACCGCAACCGAGTAGCTGGCACCATCAAACTCAACCAAACAAAATACATTGGTGATGCACTGAAGCGCTACCACATGGAAGACTGCAAACCTGTCAGCACCCCAATGATGACCGATACAAAAGTGAAGGCCTCCATGTCGCCAATCAACGAAGCAGAACAAAGGGAGATGCAAGACATCCCCTACCAGTCCGCCGTGGGTAGCATCATGTACGGCATGGTAGGGACTCGTCCGGACATATGCTATGCTGAGGGACAAGTAAGCATATTTGTGGCCAACCCTGGGCCACAACATTGGCAGGCAGTCAAGCGCATCTTGCGCTACCTGTAGAAGACACGTCACAAGGGCCTCGTCCTTGGAGGCCAAGAAGGAACAAACCTCCTTGGCCTGAAGTGCTACACCGATGCTGACTGGGGAGGAAAGCTCGACGACAAGAAATCCACCTCAGGATACGTGTGCATCTTGAATGGCGCTGCCATCTCATGGGCCAGCAGGAAGCAGGATTGTGTTTCTGTGTCCACGGCTGAGGCAGAGTACGTTGCTCTGTCTGAGGTGTGCAAGGAGACTCAATAGATGCGCAGCCTGCTTGGCGAAATGACAGTGCCACAGAAGGATGCCACGGTCGTACACGTGGACAACATGAGCGCCATCTCGATGGCTAAAGACGGATGAAGCACATCGACATAGGTTATTGTCAGAAGAATCCAGTCACGAGATCGGCGGCAGTAGAAGCAGGCGAAGCAATGGACAAGTATGTGTACGTCAGTAGAGTAGCGTGAGCAAGAGCGGTCCGAGGAGTTAGCCGCAGGAGCAGGTAGAGGTCGAGAAGCGAGGTAGCCGAGGTAAACGGGTTGAAGAGAGAGAGAGAGAGAGCTTGCAAGAAGAGTGACGGTTGGCGGAGTGTGAGAGGTGAGCGAAGGAGCGAGAGTGACGGAGCGAAGCGTTGAGAGGTGGCGAAGACAGGAGAAGCGAGGTAACGAGCAGAGCGAAGACACGGCGGCGAAGCCGTGGAACCAAAGGGGAACAGGATGAGCAGAACTGTTTTGGTTAATATGAGAGGGAATGAACATCCTCTGTATATACAATTCAGAACAGGATAAACTAGTAGTGAGAACGGCTTCTTAACGCTAGCCAGACGCATCGCTCATATGTTCGCATGTTGTCCCAACGGCTTTGGTTCTTCGCTTGGTGTCGTACATTTCGCTTATGGCCGTTGGGTGCGGAGCAGAACTCGTGGACTTGCACCGGATGTCTTGGTGCATTTCTTCGGAGTTCAGTCCGACGAAGTATTGTTGTCGGATTCAGGTTGTGACACCCCCCGTGAATCCGACACAGTAATACGTTATTCAGTTGGAGCTGATCTGATGGCGGCGCGCCTTATGAGTGGAGCTATCATTGTTGCTCGCTGCTGGTAGATGTAGTTTTAGCGATGTTGCACGTAGCCTCCACAGTGGTAGACCAGCTGCCTCCACATCCCAGCAAGGTTGTCGGGTTCCCTTATCAACAGAGGGTGCAGGTCAAGTTCAATGAGTTCTTTCAGTCCTTCCCGCATATCTTTGTTGAAAGCCTCATGCTTTCTTATGAATTCACCAGTGCTGCAGACTTTTCCAAGGAAATTCCGTTCGTCTAGCAGTCCGTTGGTGATGGCGAATCCATGTAGCAGATAGGGCTTCAGCTGTGAGTAGGCCGCTCGCTGCCAGGTTCCCAAATTGGTGGATTCTCTTGTGGGTTGCATGGGATCATGGCCAGGGGGTCTGTAGTACAGCCTGTCCAGGTGGATTGGGGGAAGAGCCGTTACGAGGAAAGTTGTTGAGGAGATGTGTTGTCTCTCCCATGCTGTTTGTAGCAACCTGTACCAAAGGTCAGGTGCACTGCTTGCTTCCTCCAAAAGAGTGTGGTAGGAAGGATGCATGATGGTTTTCAGTTGATCCCAGGCTGAGGTGGTTGCTGCGTTGAGTGCTGAGGGAGAAATGTGCGTAGTTCGAAGGTGTTCGAAGCTTCCTTGGAAGAGGTCGCAGAAGCCGTATCCTCGAATTGAGACGAGTTTTCCCATGGACCATACACTTGGCGTCCATAGGATAATGTTTTGGCCATCTTCAGCCAAAAAAGGACACTATGCCCAAGGGTTTCCCATTGATAAATGTGATGAGGTGCTTGAGCTGATGTAAACGAGGAAGTTGTTGGCGACGGGAAGTTGTTGCAGGACTGTTAGTCGAAGAGGGCAGATCTTGTGTTGAGCAGAGAATGCTGTGGATGATGGAGGAATGATTGATGATGGAGTGGGCGCATGGGGAAACCTTGTGCGCGATTTGCAATAGGGGAGTAGGATACGGCAAGGGGAAGGCAGATGCCAACGCACCAGGAGAAATCTGCTTCTAGCGTGGGTGCAAGCTGCTGCAGAAGCGGGCAGCTAGCTCATCCAGATCCTAGTGCCGTCCATATATGCTGGTGATGAATGCTGCAACAGAGGCTGACGATGATAGCGGAGTGAAACAGGGGCGAGCTGCGTGCGCTGCGAAGTTACGGCGTGGGCGCATCTCGTCGCGGAAAAGGCGATGCGACCGGGCGGATCCTAGTGCCGAGATGAAAGCAATTTGCGGGAGCAGGGGAAGCGATTGATGGATGAGTGGGCGCAGGGGCAAAACCACGTGTGCTGATGGAAGTTTTGGCGTGGGCGCAGGTCGTCGCAAAAAAGGCGATGCGACCGGGCGGATCCTTTTAACGAGTTGAGCTGAAGCGGATGATGGCGGAAAACGATTGATGATGGAGTGGGCGCAGGGGCGAGACCACGTGTGCGAGGAGATGATGCTGATGCGGATGATGGATCAAAGGCGGTGCGAAGGATGTTGATGAGGAGGAGGCGATACGGAGGTGGAAACACGATTGATTTGATGAGTGGGCGCAGGGGTGGAACCACGTGCGCGAGGAGATGACGCTGATGCGGATGACGGATGGAGGGCGACGCGGAGGATGCTGATGATGATGAGAATGCGATGTGGTGGCGGTGAGGATGATGATGATGACGGAGGAGGCAGAGCTGAGGCAGGAACGGGCGGCTGATGGTGCTGAGGAGACTGAAGCGAGGAGGAGGAGGAATGATGGAGGTCAATGCAAGGAATGGAGGCTAGAGGTAGATGATGAGGGAGGAGGCGGGAGGCAGAGAGCGACTCGAGCGGAGAGGGAGAGGATGAGGCGCGGTGCGGTAGGTGGAGACGACGCAACCACTTCTTCTCACGTTCAGGAGAGTGATGGCTTGTTCCCCAGTTGGCTTGGAAGTGGGAGCAGGAAGACTGGTGGTGTCCGATATCCTGTCGGCTGGAAGGAATTGGCTGCGGCAGAGAAAGTCAGGCAGCGGGCAGGGACACTGCACGGCTGATGCCTTGAGAGTGACGGCTTGTTCCCTAGTTGTCTTGGAAGTGGGAGCATGAAGACTGGTGGTGTCCGATATCCTGGCAACAACAGCTTTGGCTGCAGCTGCTGACAAGGCGAGGAGGAGATGCGAGAAGGCGACTCGAGAGTTACTTCCGGCTGATGTGGGCGACTCGTCGCCAGTTGTTAGCCACGGGCGCGGAAATGGGCGCAGGGCCTTCTTAGGTCGGCGAGGCGTTTCTTCAGCGTGAGGAACTCATCAGGCAGAGCTGCTGATGTCAGCTGCGAGTGAAGCGAGGAGGCGCGAAGTGACGGCAGTGGCGATAAAGCGGAAGCCATGGAGCGGAGGCGACGGCAGAGCGATGACGCAGTCACGGATCTCTAGGTGATGTTGCCTGAAGCTCTGATACCATGTCAGACGAATGCAGTCACGAGATCGGCGGTAGCTGAAGCAAGCATAAGCAATGGACAAGCATGTGTACGTCAGTAGAGTGGCGTGAGCAAGAGCGGTCCGAGGAGTTAGTCGCAGGAGCAAGTAGATGTCGAGAAGCGAGGTAGCCGAGGTAGACGGGTTGAAGTGAAAGAGAGAGAGCTTGCGAGAAGAGTGACGGTTGGCGGAGTGTGAGAGTTGAGCGAAGGAGCGAGAGTGACAATGCAAAGCGTTGAGAGGTGGCGAAGAAAGGAAAAGCGAGGTAACGAGCAAAGCGAAGACACGGCGGTGAAGCCGTAGAACCAAAGGGGAAAAGGATGGGCAGAACTGTTCTGGTTAATTTGAGAGGGAATGAACATCCTCTGTATATACACTTTCCAACAGGACAAACTAGTAGTGAGAACGGCTTCTTAACGCTAGCCGGATGCGTCGCGAATATGTTCGCATGTTGTCCCAACGGCTTTGGTTCTTTGCTTGGTGTCGTACATTTCGCTTATTGCCATTGGGTGTGGAGCAGAACTTGTGGACTTGCACCGGATTTCTTGGTGCATTTCTTTGGAGTTCAGTCCGAGGAAGTATTGTTGTCGGATTCAGGTTCTGACAGTTACCACTACTCACGTGACCTGGTCATGAAGAACGTGGTGGACTTGCAGCATTGCGGAACAAAGAGCATGCTTGCTGACTGCATGACCACGCCGCTGGAGAGCAACTTGCACTATGCAGGCATTCGTGGATTTGGCATGAGGAGTGCGGCAGAGGAAGGGTGAGCCCCAAGGCATTGATGGAGCCGAGTAAGCGACATATAGACAGAGATGCAAGGGAGAGATTTGTTGAAATAGTATGCACCTTGTCCACTGCCTAGCTGGCTAGCTACACATACAGACAAGGCATGCACTGCTCCATGGAGTATGTCCCCTTGGTCTGTTCTGAGATGGGCCAGGAATGCACTGCCCATAATGGGTATGTCCCCTGTGGCTCATCATAGGAACCATACCTTTTTGGCTTGGTTGAATAGGCACCGAAGTATCAAACGAGAGGTCACGGGTTCAAACCCCGCAACGGCTGCTATTTTCTTTGTGGCCAAAACTGGGACAGGAAGCTTCTAGGAAGCTTACTAGAGCATACCTTCAGGATGACACTTGGCGGTCTAAGGACGCGCCAAGTAGGACTGTAGGTTGAGGTTGGCTCCAGTGGAGCCACTACAAGCAGAAGCTTTAGTAAAGCTCTGCAAGTATAAAAGCCTGTACCTTGCATGCATCCATTTACAGTTTTGCCTTTGAGACTCCTCACAGAGTGTCCAACCAAAGGTAGACACTAAAGACCAACATGCAGACTTCGTGAAGTTGCAAACCAAACGAACCTAAAGTGTGGATCCCTCGTTCGAGGGTGATATGTAATCTTGGTTGCAATACCAAGAGCGGTTGGCGGCCTCCCATGTCGGGACCCGTTTTCTAGACCGTTGCTATCCGGCGCATTGACACCTGGCCAGTATGATATCATCCGCCAAGTCTGGCTGCAGCTGTCTGTTGACCAACTGACCATCACTGTCATCAACCCCAAGCTCATGGCAGCAGAACAGGACTACGTCGCTAAGTAAGCACGCGAGACTACCATTGCCACCAACTCGTTTGAAACCATGGCCGCCACTACCGACAGCGGCATGTTCAACTGCTTCCCCGCCTGCTCCTACACCATCCGCCACGGTCCATTCAAAGGAACTAAGTGTTGCCGTCGCAACCACCCGCCTTATGTCCGCGATCATCGCGCTACCGACGAGTGGCTGGATCAGAACCCTGGCAAGTCATATGGTGATCAACCCAACTGGGTGGAGGAGCATCGTCAACGCTACTACAACCGGATGGGAAGCTCAAGCTGGCGTTCAACCCCAGCCAACAACATGGAAACCCCATCTTCTCCTGTCATCCCCGCTGCTATGAACTCTGCTCCTAACAATGCTGTCGTGTTAGGAGTAGTCGAGCCTATGACTGAGACTGGATCTGAGGAGTATGGTCTTGAGATGTACACCACGTCCTCCTCTCATCCCCTCTCATCGCACCCCTCTCTGTGCAGCTTTGACTCCCTAAACATTGCCCTCATCCAGCCTCCATCTACATACTCCATTGCCTGTCACAGCCACTTTCTCTTCATTCACGATCAATACTCATAGCACTGCACCATCCTCTCCCTTCGCACACTGACCGGGGTTGTCCCTCCACTTAGGGACTGGCTGAAGGAACAGACCAAACACTTTGACCGACCGCCTCGCCTCATCCTCTCCAACACCACTCACGCACCACTTCACATCTTTCTCACAAGCTACTGCATGACTCACGGAACACTGCTAACCGCCGCTCCTGTCCACGGCAAGTTCCTCATCAACCGCCTACTACAAGAGGAAGACTGCTTCATGAAAACACATCACATGACCTCACAGACTGGACCGCCTGCCTTCGCAGAGTCGTCACCGCCCATAACTTGCGCAGATCCAAGTATGGCCCGAGTCCAATAACTGTATGGGTAAGTGATCGGAATCA
>SZWC01000312.1:437395-474156 GCA_023375785.1 Penium margaritaceum | reverse complement strand
TTTCTGTCTGTCTGTCTATCGGTCTGTCTGTCTTTATTTCGGTTTGTCTGTCTGTCTGTCTGTCAATCTGTCTGTCTGTTTGTATTTCTCTCTGTTTGTCTGTCTGTCTGTCTGTCTGTCTGTCTGTCTGTCTGTCTGTCTGTCTGTCTGTCTGTCTGTCTGTCTGTCTGTATGTTTGACTGTCGGTTTGTCTCTCTCTCTGTCTATCTGTCTTTTTGTCAATCCATCTTTCTGTCTGTCTATCTGTCTTTCTGTCTGTTTCTAAGGTGTGTGGGTAGTGGCACTTTTTGGGTGGTCACTCCACACCACCTCACCAGTCCGCCAAATGGCGCATCCACTGACCGCCAAGTGGCGCACTCTCCTCATGCATGGAGAAATGTCTAAGAAACTTCCCCTGTGCTAGAAAGGTAAAAAACCTTCTGCGCACATCAAGACTCGATCGTAGGACCTGTTGTTCCTAAGTCCAAGATGCGATCCGTTGTGCTACACTTCTGGTGTCTCACTTGGACTTGCACCACGAACAAGGTTTGGGGGACTTACTCCAAGGGAGCAGTGCATGCCCAACCTGTCCGTCAAGCCATAGCAGTGGCCATGGGGCATAGAAGAACAACAATCTCTCCCTTTCACCTTAAGCCACCTGCTGTGGTAGTTTTCTTCTGCACGAGCCTTTAGCTCTATGTTGTGTTTATGCACGTCAACTTTCTTGGTCTTTAGTTCTCATCTCTTGCATCCACCATGCCGACTCCTCGAGCACCTGCAACATGCAAGACGCTGTCTAGCGGCTTTGTCAGGAAGTCCGCAAGCATTTTCTTGGTTGCGACATGCTCCAGTTTCACGACACCCTTGGCGACAAGGTCACGTGAGTAGTGGTACCGAATATCAATGTGCTTTGTACGCCGGGAGATCATGTTGTCCTCTGCCATAGCGATGGCACTTTGGTTGTCGATGCGGATGACCGTTGCTTCCTCTTGTGGTGCCTTGATCTCACCAAGCAAACTGCGAAGCCACTGCGTTTCCTTGCACACTTTGGAGAGTGCAATGTACTCCGCCTCAGCAGTAGAAAGCGAGACGCATTCTTGCTTCCTACTTGCCCACGAGACCGCACCACCGTTGAGAAGACAGACAAACCCTGAGGTGGACTTCCTGTCATCAATCCGTCCTCCCCAGTCCGCATCACTGTAGCATGTCATTCGCAGCAAGTCTGATCCTTCAAGACCTCCAAACCGAAGTCCGACGTGCCGAGTCTTTTTGAGGTAGAGAAAAATTCGCTTCACAGCATGCCAATGTTCCTGCCCAGGGTTGGCCACAAACCTGCTCACCTGACCCACCGCATAAGCAATGTCAGGTCGCGTTCCCACCGTCGCGTACATGAGGCTCCCAACGGCGGACTGGTACGGAATGGTTTGCATCTCCCGCCGGTCTGCCTCGTTGCTTGGTGACATGGAGGAGGAGAGCTTGCAGTCGGAAGGCATGGGGGTGCTGACGGGTTTGCAGTCCTCCATGTTGTAGCGCTTCAATACGTCCATGATGTACTTGGTCTGGTTGAGCTCGATGGTGCCTGCTTTGCGGTTGCGGTGAACAGCAATCCCGAGGTAGTACTCGAGAGGTCCCATGTCCTTCATCTTAAACCTGTTGGCCAGATTTTTCTTGAGGTCCGTAAGGGCCTCCTGCGAGGAAGAACACATGATGAGATCGTCCACGTACAATGCCACGAGCAGCAAGCCATGTTTGTCCTCCCGCACATAGACGCTGGGGTCATTCGTGCAATGTGCAAAGGAGATCTCAGCCATGAAGCTGTCCATCTCCTTGCACCAGATCCGTGGGGCCTGTTTCAGCCCGTACAACGCCTTCACCAGCTTGCACACCTTACCCTCGGGTGCTTTGATACCTTCCGGCACCTCCATTAGCACCTCCTTGTCGAGCTTCCCATAAAGGAAAGTTGTCTTCACATCCATTTGGTGGATCTCAAGGTCTTTGGCGGCAGCGACGGCAAGCAGGGACCTGATTGAGGCAAACGTGACAACCGGTGCGAAGGTCTCATCGTACTCAGACCCTACGCACTATGAGAATCCTTTCGCCACGACCCTTGCCTTGTACTTGTCGATGCTATCATCTTGCTTCCGCTTCAACCTGAGCACCCACTTTGAGCCCACCACGTGAGCGTTAGCGGGTCTGTCCACCAGCACCCATGTGCCATTTTCTTCGATGGACGCGAGCTCGCTGTCCACCGCCTCCTACTTGGCCGCATCGGGCCTTGCCAGCGCCTCAGCCACAGTGAGCGGCTCTCCCTGAGCCAAACAAGACCAGCTCAGTCCAGTCCAGCTTCCGATGTCAGCGTCGTACTTTGGAGTTTGTTTTCTTTTTCGTGTGCCGCGACGTTGCATTGCTGGTGGATCTGTGCAATGATGTTGCTCCTATGCTGCAAGCTGCCCTGTAGTTAAGTTTTCTTCTTTTGAAGAGCCACTGGCCTCCGAGTTGTTTTCACAGGCCTCGGACGTCTCCGACTCTGTATCAGAGCTCGCCGTTGCATCTGCCTGTGCAGCCGGTCTTCCTGCCACACCACTATTCTTCACGGCCTGTTGTACTGGCACCACTTGCCAGCTTTCGGGAGCTTGATCTCCTGACTCCAGCAGCACCAACCACTCTCCCTGTTTTGGAGCTTGCGTGGGATCAAGCATCTCTTCCTTGCCTGGTTTCCTTTCGTCAAAGGTTACGTCTCGGCTGGTGATGAGTCTTCTTCCTGCCAGGTCCCACAGGCGGTAGGTCTTGTGGGCCGTCTCATAGCCCACCATAACGCACTTTCGCGCTCTTGCATCTAGCTTGCCGGCACCCTCGCCCGCCTGGACCTTTGCCCATGCGGTGCAGCCGAATACTTTCAGGTGTGATGCGTCCGGCTTCTTCCCTGACCAAACTTCTTGTGGCGTCATCTGTTGCTTTCCCTTCTTCTTTCCGCGTCTGCCCAGAGCAGCCGCAGGAGTCAGGTTGACAAGATAGCATGCCGTTCTTGCCGCTTCCACCCAGAATCGCGGTGGAAGCTTTGCATCAAAGAGCATGCTACGCACCATGCGGAGGATGGTCTGATTCATCCCTTCGGCAACACCATTGCTCTGCGGCGTGTAAGGCGTTGTGGGCTGGTGGTTGATCCCATGTTGCCTCAACCAGCCCTTGCATGCCTCGTACTCTCCACCGTTGTCGCTTCGCATCACTTTGACTTTCTTTCCGGTCTGCCGCTCCACCATGGCGACAAACTCCTGCAACTTTTCTCTGACCTCTCCCTTTGCTTTGAGGAAGAAGATGTACACCTTGCGGCTGTGGTCGTCTATGAAGGTCAGAAAATACTTGCTACCACCATTTGACGCCGTGCGAAAGGGTCCGCACACGTCGGTGTGAATGAGGTCAAGGGCTGATTCTGCGCGGCGACCATTGCGCTCAAAGCACGTTCGCTTGGACTTGCCTTGGAGGCAAGGTTCACACAGGCTGCCACATCCATCCGCATCCTTCTTGCAACCATCCATGCCACGGTCCAGCTGTTGTTGCTGGATGACTTGGAGCGTGCTGTTTGCCACATGCCCAAAGCATCTATGCCACAGATCAGCGTCTTTGTCTTTTGCGGCAGAGGATGCTTTTTCAGTTTTCGTTGGTGTGCTCTCCTGCGTGGATGTCGAGACCACTGCCTCCGCTGCACCCGCATGGCCCTCCTTTTCCGAGCTCTTTGCTGCCGTTGTCTGCAGTACGTAGAGTCCGTCAACCCGTGGAACCTGTGCCACGAGATCTTTGTTGGCGTAGANTTTTTGACACGGACAGAAGGTTTGCCGCAAAGGAGGGCATGTAGACCACGTCACGTAGCCGTAGATCCTTCTCCGCACCATTGAGGCTGATGCTCACCAGCTTGTCGCCCACGCCCTTTGCGTTCACAACGCTACCGTTTGCGCATCTGAACCGCCGATCGGTGGGGCCGATGGAGACAAATCCAGCCTGGTCGTTGCTAGAGTGATGATCGGTGCCGGAGTCAAGCCCAAAAGCTCCTGGCCTGAGCAGCGCCGCTCCTTTTTCTGGAGGCGTGCTCTGTGCCATCATGTTGGTAGCTTCTTTGCCACCCTTTTCGTTGCCTTTGTTCCCACCGCTTCCGCTGTCTTCCTTCTTTGGCGACCTGCACTCTCTTGCCCAGTGCCCAGGTTTGCCGCAGTTGTGGCAGTTACCCTGTCGCTTGGGAGCCTTGCCGCCATTGTTGCATACGCCACCACCGCTTCTGCTGCTGCCTTTCTCACCAGAGGCTGATTCTTTGCTCCCGCGGCCACCGTAGCGTGCGGCATAGGCTGAGAAATTAGCCTCACTTCCGCTGCGGCGCATGGCCTCGTTTCGCACGTACTCAGACACTGCTGTTAACGTCAGGTCGTCCTCCTTCCAGCCGCCCATGACAGTGATCATCGGGCTCCAGCTCTCCGGTAGCGCCATGAGGAGAATCATGGCTTGCATGTTTTCTTCAAGGTCCCAGTTCATCTGGCGAGCCTCGCCAAGGAGTCCTTCAAACTCCTGTAGGAAATCGGGGATTGATTCGCCCTCATTCACCCGCATGCTGATCAGCCGTTGTAGGATGAATAATCTGTTCGCAAGGGAGGTGGATTGGTGCACGCGCTTGAGCTTGTCATAAGCTTCGGAAGCCAGCGTGTACCCAACAATGATGGGAACATACTTCTTAGCAATCGCCTTGCTGAGGAATGACATGACAATGTCATTTCGATCCATCCATGCCTCATGCTCGGATGTGCCTTCCGCGGGCACCTGCTCCTCTCCCTTCAGTAGTTTGATGAAGCCGCGTACTTTCATCGCCAGCTCGAACTGCCATCTCCAAAGGGGGAAGTCAATCCCCTCAAAAATGGGGATTCCTCCCAAGGGTCCAAGACCTTGCGGCAGTGACGTAACACTCACATTTACTCCAGTGGTCTGCCCTGTGGTAGCCACTGTTGAGTTTGAGGACTGCCCTGCGGCAGTCCCCACTCCTCCTGATGGGTCAACCATTTTTGTTGCCCTTATCTGCTTCCCACGTCTCTGCTGCGTTGAGGCCGATGTAGGCTGATGTTAGCTGATGTCTGCTACCGGTTTTAGGATGCAGATCCGTTGCTTACCCCTTCAGACGATGTTCACCTGCAGACAGAGAAGATATCTACACCAACATACCCAGGGTCTTGCCACCAAGGGCAGAGCTTGTCCTGGTTGGGACTCAAGGGTCGTGCTTCCAAGGGCAGAGCTTTTCCTTGGTCCCTGTGTGCTGAGTGCAGACCAAGCCGTTGAAGTTGATGAAGCTGATCGAGCTGATGGAGCTGATGGAGCCGGCGTGCGCACCTGGAGAGAGCGTACCACAGTTGAGCGAAGCGTGCCTTACAACTGGTCAGTGTGGGCCCATAACCCTTTGTCAACCGGTCTAAGGCAAACGGACTAGAAAACATGGCCGACACAATAGCACCTGCCGTCCGCTCCTAGCATTTCAGCTAGGAGAAGATATCACCCTCAGGATCACGGTTCCACACTGAGCAGTTCCTAGGCAATCACTTGCTAGCAACTGTGTCCACTTAACACTTGGTCACTTTCGCGCGAGGTGCTAGTCAAAGACTAACTCCTGGGGCTTAGACCAACCAGTGTCTNCACGGTTCCACACTGAGCAGTTCCTAGGCAATCACTTGCTAGCAACTGTGTCCACTTAACACTTGAACACTTTCGCGCGAGGTGGTAGTCAAAGACGAACTCCTGGGGCTTAGACCAACCAGTGTCTTCTTTATACTGTTCCTTAGTTGGACAACTCTGTGAGGAGCATCTAAGGCCAGATTGTGTAATTAGAATGAGGAATGAGCCTGGTACATATAGTCCTAGGCCTGGCTTCTAAGGTGTGTGGGCAGTGACACTTTTGGGGTGGTCACTCCAAACCACCTCACCAGTCCGCCAATTGGCGCATCCACTGACCGCCAAGTGGCGCACTCTCCTCATGCATGGAGAAATGTCTAGGAAACTTCCCCTGTGCTAGAAGGTCAAAAAACCTCCTGTGCACATCAAGCCTTGATCGCAGGACCTGTTGTCCCTAAGTCCAACATGTTATCCGTTGCACTACACTTCTGGTGTCTCGCTTAACCTGCACCACGAACAAGGTTTGGGGGACTTACTCCAAGGGAGCAGTGCATGCCCAACCTGTCCGTCAACCCATAGCAGTGGCCATGGGGCATAGAAGAACAACACACTGCCGTGGACACCTCAGTAAGACCAAGTGTGAGGGCAACGGTGAGTCACAACCCACAATTAATGGGATGGCAAGGGGCACCACAGGGGGAACAGAGAGGGGGGATGGTGCATCAACCCCTCGTGGCTCCGCAGCCTATGCACGCAATCCAGCAGCCACTCACAGGGCACCACCCTCAACCCAACCCAGGATTGCATGGGACTCTGCCGTACGCGGGGCCTGTAACAACCTCCTCTACCACGGCCCGGCCATAATGGATGATGATGGGTACATGGGCCACGCCCTCCGTGGCGGGAGTGACGCCGCATGCCACTATGCAGTAGACACCACAGCAACCGCCAGTCCCCACAATGGCACAGTTGATGCCCGTGACGGTTGGACACCCAATTTATCATCAGCAGCCGATGGGTACCGCGCCAGCTGGAATTCCCGTCCATATTTGACATGGCACGCAATCAAGGCACGGGGTCCGCGCCTTCGTTGCGGTGGGGTGGACCCTCCCGGCGGCAGCAATGCCGCCCTGCTTTTAGCAGGGGCGCGGGGCACCACCCAGCACGGACACCAACACCACCAACGAGAACAGCGGCCCTACCGCGGCAGGGACCCACGACAAGGACCGCACCTGCAAGGACACCAGCACCACCTGCGGCTGCAACAGGCACATCCCGACCTGGCTTGGTGACGAGAACCCCGCCAACACCAGTGACGGCCAACCCAGCAGCGGCTGCGGCCTCACCGCGGCCCAGCCCGGCCGCAGGGATGACCCTGACACCAACCACAAGACCAGCAGCAACAATCCCACCGCGGTCGAGTTCCGCGGAACAAACACCAACGCAGGTCACGCCACTTGTGGCCAAATCACCAGGCCCGTCGCGACAAGGCCCGGCCACAAGCACACCGACGCGGATCGTCAGACGTATTGAGCCAGCGGTAGGAGCAACGCAGGCAGCGGCAAGAACAACCGCCATTCCAACACCAAGCCCGCGAGATGAAGCTCGAACCTTGGGTACCCCAGTCCCCTCCCCTGCCACGACGGCGCTCTCTCACTCGCCGCCGACCTCGCGCGGCAGTCTAGCTTGGCAACCCGCACGCCCCCTGCTGAGCACAGGAACAGTGATGGAGGGGGCGAGAACGTACATCGAAGAAAGCTTGGGAGACAGCGGAGAGCAACTCAATGAAGCCTTGCTGCTGGAGGTGGTAAGCAGTGTCATGCTCCAGCTGCTGATAGAGATTCCGGAAGTGATCCACGCGGAATTCGAGGATTCACTGTTCGGCAGGATGTGGCAGGTACTACTAAAGGGAGCAGCCACAGGGGTGCATGCCCTCGGAGTGCACGAGAGGTAGGTGCTCCTGGTGGAGACAGCAAGCGCAGAGCACCTTGTTTTGGCACTGTGAGATAGCTTGAACATCAAACCAGGGATGGCAAGTGACATGACTGGAGTCGCGGAACTACTGGACATCGAACGGGCGGACCCATCACTGGAAGCCGCTCGAGTGTGGTGGAACAGGGTGCGGAAGGACCAGCGGAGCAGTCCAGAAAGACAGTACGTGCACCTGCTCCAGGAGAGGGCCAGAGCCCTCATTCTGTACCATGTGAATGACCAGGCACCTGGATCGGCAGAGGCACCGCGGAGAAGGTCCGCGGCAGACGAATGGAGGTGGGGATATTTGCTCAACCTCGTCTATGCCAGATGGAGCGTTCACTACCCATAAGAAGAAAGATCGTGGCTTGCAAACACCTAGGGACCTGAGGGATGCTGGATGGAAGCCATGGAAAAATGCTAGATGCTGACGCTCCAGAATGTGATACGCACCTGGGTAGCGGCAGCGGTCTCGGAGACACACTGAACCGTGGTTCAAGGAAAGGGACTGAACCTCAAGCAAGAAGAGGTGTAGCACTGGGCCAAGGAGGCAGCGGAAATATGCTGAGAGGACAAGAGCAGGAGGGATGCGGAGGTGGAGGAGGCTCGCGAATACACCCAGCCCTCCCCTCAGTTGCAGCAGATGCAGGAACGCCTGCGGAAGGAATGGGAGGAAGAGGCAGCCAAGTCAGAGTGGGTGGCCACAGAAGCCGCAGAGGAGGAAGCCCGATTGGCTAAGGAATGGGACGCGGCGGCTAAGACAGACAAGGAGACTACATAAGAGCTCATAAGGGAAATCATGGGGGAAGCAGAAGCAGCGGCGGCAGCAGTAGTGGCAGAAGCAGTAGCTACAACAGCAGAAGCGGTGGAAGTGGAAGCAACAGCAGCAGCAACAGAAGCGGCAAAAGCAGAGGCAGAGGTAGAAGCAGTAGCTTCATCAGAGGCAACGGCGATAGCGACAGACAAGGTAGCAGAGGCAGCAGCCACGGAGGCATTAGTAGCAGCAAAAACACAAGCAACCGCGGAGGCGGCCAGAGTGGGAGCAGGTAGTACAACAATGGAGGCAGCAAAGGAAGCAACAATAGATAGGACCGCGGCGAGGCAGGCAGGAGCCGAAGGAGAGCAGATGGGGAAGAGGTACAAGACTGGCGTCAAGCGCTACCGCCAGGAGCCATCCGCTGGCTAACTACGGCGGAAGGCACAACTTCAGGCCCGGGCGGTGGCAGTGGTGCAGAAAGCAGCAGCGACGCTGAGCCAGACCAGAACAACAGCGCCGACAGACACCAGTCGAAGTGAAGAGCCGCACAGACTTTCGCGGAGGAGACAACTCCAGCTCCAAAAGGAAAGAGGAAGGGGGAAGAGGAAATGGTCACGGAGCTACGGAAAGAGAAACAACCTTGGGTACACGAAGGCCCCAGCCCCGGCGTAACCCAGGAACAGTTGGCGCAGGCCCAGCGGGAGGCCGCACATGCAGCGGAACTTTTGATGGCGGAACTCCGCACAGTACACTTGCCTGCGGAAATGATGCCGGCACCACTGCGGCCTGTCTTGGGAGAGGTCGCGACAGCAGCTGCACGCAAGGGGCCGGAAAGGAGGGGACGCGCGGAGAAAGAGGTGATGATGGTGGTTTCTGAAATCAGTAAGTCACCGGGAGACTCGGAAGAGGAACAACCCCTCACACGCAGCTAGGGATTACTGCGGGCTCCAGGAACGGCTCCACACAGAAAGGAGGAGGTAATTGAGCTGCACTGTGCTAGTGGACGCGGCACACGCCCGAGCGGCCCCGCTGAGAGCAGGCTACGAGATCAGTGGCATGAAGGAGAGCCTCGAGCGGTCGGAATCCTTCGGCTCTTCCCTGCACCTGACCCTTGCGACAGAGAGCCACCGGTCTATGATGAAGAGAACTGCAAGAAGTTCGAGGTGATGAAAGCGGAGCAGGATGGGAGGCGAGCGTGCGGATTCCCGGCAAGAGTGCCAGAAACGAAGCGGAAGCCGGGGGAAGCAGTGACAGAGAAAGCGGGGAGGAAGGGGCCCATGGAAACACAAGACTGGCGGATCTCGCAGACCGCCCACATCCTTCGCCGCGCTAGCAGCAAGGAACAACAGAAGGCGGAGGTGCATAAGGTGTACGCGGACCTGGAAGTACGGCTAGGGGTGGAATTTGACCGCAGGAAAAAGGACGACCTAGCTCGCCTGTGTGAACAGTATGCTTGGGAGGACGGTCGTCTCTGGAGGATAACTTCGCGTGTCTTGTGGGTGCCCCGCCAACGTTGTAGAAGGCAGTTGTGGAGGCTTACCACCGCCACCATCACACTGGCGTACAGGCACTGAAAGATCGCCTGACGCCCATCATCCACATGTCGAACCTGGCGGCTATCATCAAAGATGTGGTACAATACTGCGCCCCCTGCGAACGAGCGCGGAAAACCACGCCGCAGGACCAGCCGCTTTTCCAACCCTCCCCTATCGGCGAGCCGTTAGAAAAGATTATCATCGACTTCCACGGCCCCCGCGCACATCGCGACCAAGGGAACCCATACTAGATTGCAGCGGTGGACCACTTCACGAAGTATCTCTGGGTCCGCGCTGTGCCGAACAAGAGTTCAGCCACCGCGGTGAGGTTCATCCGCGAGGAAATCTTGTACTGCTTTGGTGGCTGCAGCGTGGTGCACAGCGACAACGGCACGGAGTTCATGGGGGCCTTCAGAGAGGACCTGGAGGAGTAGGGGGTCTGCCACGTACACTCCGGGCGGTACCGGCCAGAGTCACAAGGGCAAGTGGACCGGGTGCACGACATACTAGAAAGGGCAGTGGCAACCACGGAGGGCAGCAGCTGGACTGAGAAGCTGAGGAAAACGGCTCACTTCATCAATACGACACCCAGCCGAGCAACCTCCTTCTCACCCCACATGCTACTCTTTAGACAACCACCGCCTGCGGCAATGGGCATGCCCCAGAAGCCGCTGGGGCTACCGCTTGCCCCGGAGGAGCAAGAGAATCTTTCGGAGGATGAGAAGGACAAGGCGGTCATGGAATGGTTCCGCGAGTGCTGCGAGCGGACAAAGGCCATGCGGGCGGAGGCGCGGTTGAGAGGTTCGGTCGCTGCCTGGCGCGAATGTGACACGGCAAACCGACGGCTGAACCATGGGCCCATCAAGGAAGGCCACCTGGTGTATCTCCGCCCCTTCCCCAGCGCTGAAAGAGAGGCAGGGGAGCCGCGGGAGGTGTACCGCGTGGCTAGCGTGGAGAAACGGGGCAAGTGTGGCTGGAGGGACCGGAGGGGTTCAGCGACCGCAGCTACCCAGCCACAGAATTTGTGCTGCTGCCACCTGCATGGCAGACGCACATCCCCGGGGCAGGAGGTCGCCTACCGCCTCTGGGGCAGCGGAAGGGCTCGAGGGGATGGAGAGCGGAAGAGGTGCTAGACATCTGCGAAGGGCAGGTGTCACGGCAAGAGCAGGAATGGAGAAAGGAACCAGAGGAGGTTGAGGAGGAGGAGTTTGATGTCCGCGAACTTGCCACGGAGGAGGTGCAGAAAGAACAACAACGCGAGCCGCGGAGGCGGGAGGAATAACACGTGCAGCATGAGAAGAGACGGCAAGAGCAGGGAAAGCCGCGCGACCATGGGAAAGGAGTCTGAAGGCAGACCTGAGTCTGAGCCGGAGCAGACTCCAACGGGAGTATCCCCGCAGCTACCCCAGAAGGTACCACCATAGACAAGGATGCCCATGAGCCCTAAGGCCCTGGCTCACTACACGGGCTCGTGTGTGTGGTGCGGAGAGAACCTCCCTGCTGAACCACTCCTAAAGGTGGTGTGCCGGGTATGCGGGAATCCATCGCATCAGTACGTCGGCGGAGCATCCAAGACCTGCATCGGACGAAATCGAACCTGCCTGCGATACCTGAAGGAGGCTGCTCAACGGGAGGCCGCGAAGAAAAGGGATGAGGAAGGGGGAGCAGGACCCGGCGCTGGGGGAGCACCGCCCCACAGGAGATGGGACCCAGAGGAGGAGGAGGAAGAGGAAGAGAAGGAAGAAGGGCCTCCAGAGCGAAAGAGAGGTCCGCGCTCCGTTTCCGGGGCCACAATGAGGCAGTGGCAGGCGGAGGGACGGGTCACGGCAGAAGAGAAAAGGAGGAAGGAACTGGAAGAAAAGAAATGCGCTCAATGCGGCCAGTGGTGGGGAGTGGTGGTGCAGGACTGTGGCAGATGCCTGCGCAAGATCTGCACCGGTTGCTTGGCCCCACCTCGTGATGGGCGCGGAAAGCGAAGCAGGGCTGTGGTGTGCAGGAGGTGCAGAGAGGAGGTCGAGAGGCAACGAGGCGTTCGTAGGGCACCGCGAGTGAATGAGGGAGAGGAAGAGGAAGAGTCAGAGGAAGAGGAGGAACCAGGAATGGAAGGGCACCAATCCGCGGCATGCCCTACATGCTTAAAGACCGTGCCGGATGGGGAAAGATGTGTGGTCTGCACAAGGTTGGCGCACCGCGAATGCCTGGTGGCCGGCAGCTCCGCCTGGAAGGGTCAATGCCACCAATGTGTGGGCAATGAGCTCCTCGAGGCAGACTGCTACCTCAGTTTCATCGCGGAGACCCGAGAACCTGCTTGCGCAGCCTGCCATGAAGGGATGGCGGAGTTCGGCAAGGGATGTGGCATGTGCTTGCAAATGTGCCATCTGCGCTGTGGCAAGAGGGGCAAGGAAGGAGTATGGACATGCCAACAATGCTTGGCTCAGCCCAGAAAAGCAAACTGGGGTGCGCAGAACTCTGGACTGCAGTGCTGCGGAGACGGATGTATGGGGGTTGTCATAGGGACAGCGTGCCATTGTGAGCACTGCGGAGGATGGGCCCACACACAGTGTGCCACAGAGGTGGGTAGGAATGAGGAGGGGCTGACGATGTACCGCTGCACCCGCTGTAGGACATACGAACGAGTCCCCCACTGCTCTACATGCAAGAAGAGACTAGGCGCAGAGATATCACCGCCGGAGCCACGTGTGAGGGCTGCCAGCTGTATGTGCATCAAGAATGCTCCGCGCTGTATCAGCGTGGAGGTGGAGAGGTGGAAACCTACTGCCGCCCTTGTCAACAGCGGCAGCGGCCAGCTCCCTAAGGAAAGTTCACTCGCATGTTGCAATAAGGAGACTCTAGAACAGAGTCTTGGAAAAGAGGGCTTGGGGGCATCAGTGTCAAGCGAGGATCCACCGCATCTCCGGTGAGGAAAAGATGGATCCGCGGAGGAGAAATCACCGCCATCCACAGATCCACGGAACAAAGCTTCCGCGGCCAGTGATCCGCTGAGGAGGATAACAGGGGAACCGCGGAGTGTCGGAGAACGCGCAAGGCGTGTTGGCTCCCGTGATAGAGTTGCGGTATAGCGTGGGGTGGTGCGGAATCTAGAAGCAATCGGGGAGAAGAGGCGGGAAAGGTTGCCGCCAGGAGGCAAAATGGCTGCGGAAGAACAGGAAAGGGAGGAAGAGTAGGACAAGAATCCGCGGTGAGAAGGGAACATGGGTCGAGCCGCTGAAAAGCTGAAGCGGCGGACGTGCAGAGATGCACGACGGCAAGACCAGACGTCAAAGGGAAGCTCGACCAATGAGAGCTCAAGATGGGCAGCGATAATCAAGCAGGAGGGCCGGGAGGACGCACCGCGCGAAGACGAAGATTCGAGGAAGAACACAAGACCGAGAGCATTCAAGTCGCGGACTAGAGGAAGATGTAATGGCAGAACAAGGAAGTATAATGGTGAAGAGTGTGTGTGTATGTGTCAAGGACAAGACCCGCAGTGCGTGTAGCGCGCCGCGCGGAGTCCCAAATAAGGGAAGGAGTTATGGGAGGTGTCTTAGAGAGCTAGTTTTGGTGGATATAAAGTAATAATGTAGTGGAGAGACTAGTCAAATCCAGCCAATAACCAAACTTGCCTCCCCTTTGTCTGATCTCTTGTCACTTGAGTTAATGTAAGTATATTTCCGGCTCATGAGCTCAACAGTCCTTCTATCTCATCAATCCGCGCTAGTGCTGGTCTTGGTTCACACCCACGCTCCACCCTCTAAGATCCGCACCAGTTGAGGAACTTGCAACCGTGCTCTCCGTGGAGTTGTTCTGCGGAGGACGAATTCAAAGCCTCTGGGTGCGCGCGCAACATACTGCTCAATCCACCCCTCCTGCAAGCAACCCAAGATACCGATGAGTGTTGTCGTCACCAGGGAGTATGAGTCGGGCAAGGAGTACTGTTGGCGACTCCGCGGCCTTGCACACGACCGCGCAACGGGGTTCCGCGGGCGAAGGAGTCAGAGGCCACAAGGTGGCGGACTCTCGTGCTGGCAAGGAGGGAGCCGCGGAGCACTACCTACGACAAGGACCCAGAAGGTGCAAAGCATCCGCGGAAGTCCAGGAGAGGTAGCGGAGGAGTGACCAGCAGAATCGCGGAACGGCAAAATCGCGGAACAGAAGCAAACGCGGTGTTAGAGAGCGCGGAAGTAGCATTGTGCGCGACAAAATTGGGGGTATCATGCGTGTCAGTGTGTGTAAGTACATGTAAGTGCGTGTAAGTGCGTGTAAGTTTGTGTTAGTTATTGTCAGTGCGTGTAAGTGTGTGTAAGTACGTGTAAGTGCGTATAAGTACGTGTAAGTGCGTGTGAGTACGTGTCAGTGCATGTAAGTGTGTGTATGTGTGTGAACGTTCGTGTAAGTGTGTGTTTATGCATGTACGTTTGTATAAGTCTGTATAAGTGCGTGTAAGTACGTGTAAGTGCGTGTAAGTTCATGTAAGTACGTGCAAGTGCGTGTAAGTGCTTGTAAGTACGTGTATGTATATAGAAGTGTGTGTAAGTGTGTGTAAGTACATGTAAATGTATATAAGTGTGTGTAAGTGCGTGTAAGTGTGTGTAAGTGCGTGTAAGTGTGTGTAAGTGCATGTAAGTGCGTGTAAGTATGTATAAGTGCGTGTAAGTGCGTGTAAGTATGTGATAGTACGGGTATGTGCATGTAAGTTCATGTAAGTGCGTGTCAGTATGTGTAAGTTTGTGTAAGTACGTGTAAGTGCATGTAAGTGCGTGTAAGTGAGTGTAAGTGTGTGTAAGTGTGTGCACGTGCATGCAAATGCATGTAAGTGCATGTAAGTGCGTGTAAGTGCATGTATGTACGTGTAAGTGCGTGTAAGTATGTGTAAATTCATGTTAGTGTGTGTAAGTCCGTGTAAGAACGTGGAAGTGCGTGTAGGTGCATGTAAGTGCGTGGAAGTTTGTGTAAGTGCGTATAAGGTTGTGTAAGTGCGTGTAAGTGCGTGTAAGTGCGTGTAAGTGCATGTAAGTGTGTGCAAATGCGTGTAAGTGCATGTAAGTACGTGTAAGTACGTGTATGTGTGTATAAGTGTATGTAAGTGCATGTAAGTTTGTGTATGTTCGTGTAAGTACGTGTAAGTGTGTGTAAGTTTGTGTAAGTGCGTGACAGTGTGTGTGAGGTCATGTCAATGTGCGTAAATACGTGTAAGTGATTGTAAGTGCGTGTAAGTGCGTGTAAGTTCATTTAAGTACGTGTAAGTGTGTGTGAGTGTGTGTGAGTCTGTGTAAGCGCATGTAAGGCCATGTAAGTGCGTGTACGTTTGTGTAAGTGCGTATAAGTGTGTGTACATTTGTGTAAGTGCATTTAAGTGCTAGTAAGTGCGTGTAAGTGCCTCTACGTTTGTGTAAGTACGTATAAGTGCGTGTAAATACGTGTGAGTGCCTGTAAGTACGTGTAAGTGTGTGTAAGTGCGTATAACGTTGTGTAAGTACATGTAAGTGTGTGTACGTTCATGTAAGTCCGTGTAAGTGTGCGTAAGTGCGTGTATGTGTGTGTAAGTATGTGTCAGTGTGTGTAAGGGCGTGTAAGTGCATCTAAGTGCGTTTAAGTGCATGTAAGTGCATGCAAATGTGTATACGATCGTGTTAGTATGTGTAACATCGTGAATGTGCCGATAAGTGCATGTCGGTGCGTGTAAGTGCATGTAAGTGTGTGTAAGTTAGTGTAAGTACATGTAAGTACATGTAAGTGTGTGTAAGTGCGTGTAAGTGTGTGTAAGTAGGTGTAAATGCGTGGAAGTGCATGTAGGTGTGTGTAAGTACGAGTGAGTTCATGTACGTGCATGTAAGTGCGTGTAAGTATGTGTAAGTGCGTGTAAGTGCGTGTAAGTGCATGTCAGTGTGTGTAAGTACGTGTAGGTATGTGTAAGTATGTGTAAGTGCGTGTAAGGTTGTATCAGTTCATGTAAGTGCGTGTAAGTGTGTATAAGTGTGTGGAAGTGCGTGTAAATGCATGTAAGTGCGTGTAAGTGCATGTAAGTGCGTGTAAGTGTATGTAAGTGCATGCAAGTGCGTGTAAGTGCGTGTAAGTGCATGTAAGTATCTGTAAGTGCATGTAGGTACGTGTAAGTGCGTGTAAGTATGTGTAAGTGCGTGTTAGTACGTGTAAGTGCATGTAAGTACGCGGAAGTGCGTGTAAGTGCGTGTAAGTGTGTGTACGTTTCTGTAAGTGCGTATAAGTGTGTGTAAGTATGTCTAAGTGTGTGTAAGTGCGTGTAAGTGCGTGTAAGTGTATGTAAGTACGTGTAAGTGTTTGTAAGTGCGTGCCAGTGTGTCCTTGTGTGTGTACGTTCCTGTAAGTACGTGTAAGTGCGTCTAAGTATGTGAAAGTATGTGTAAGCGCGTGTAAGTGCGTGTAAGTACGTGTAAGTACGTGTAAGTGCATATAATTGCGTGTAAGTGCGTGTCATTATGTATACGTTCGTGTACGTTTGTTCAAGTGCGTGTAAGTATGTGTAAGTTTATGTAAGTGTGTGTAAGTGCGTGTGAGTTCGTTTCAGTGTGTGTAAGTGTGTGTACGTGTGTGTAAGTGCGTGTAAGTACATGTAAGTGTGTATAAGTGCGTGTAAGTGTGTGTGAGTGTGTTTTCAGGCAGAGATCCACCGCATCTCCGCTAAGGAAAAGATGGATCTGCAGAAGGAAATCGCCGCAACCCACAAATCCGCAGAAAGGGCCGACCGCGGCCAGAGATACGCAAAGGAGGGGGAAGGGGAGGTCCCAGAGCACTGGAGAACGCGCAAGGTATGCTAGCTCCCGCAACAAGATTGCGGTAGAGCGTGGGGTGGCGCGGAATCCAGCAGCGTTGAAGGAAAAGAGTCGGGAAAGTTGCCAGCAGGAAGCAAAAATCAACGGTGACCTTCCTATGGCTGTTGGAAGCAATGGCCGCGGAGGAGCCAAGAAGGGGCGGGACGGCAGGGTGAGAATCCGCGGTGGGAAGAGAACATGAACTGAGCCGCGGAGAAGTGGGAGCGTCGGACGTGCAAAGACACACGTCGGCAGAACGGGATGACGGGAAGGAGCTCGGCCAATGAGAGCTCAAGGTGGGCAGCGGTAATCAAGGAGGAGGACCGGGAAGAGGCACCGCGCAAAGACGAATATTCAAGGAAGAACACAAGACCGTGTGCACCCAAGCCGCGGAGTAGAGGAAGAAGCATTAATAGAGCACAGAAATGTAGAAGGAGTCTGGTACATGTGTGGAAGGACGAGACCCGCGGTGCGCCTGACGCGCCGCGCGGAGTCCAAGGTAGGGAAAGAGAGCGTGGTAGAAGGAGACATAGAGAGCTAGATTTGGTGGATATAAAAGTGGTGATGTAGCGGAGGAAACTAGGATCTCGATGATGAAGTGAGCTGACCTTTTGTCTAACCTTGTGCAATCTGACTTAATACAAGCCTGATTCCCAATTGTGAGACTCAAGTCCCAACTTGTTCGGAACGAGATTGCTACCTCATGTCTCATTGATCCGCGCAGTTGTCAATCAGGTTCATACTTTCACTCCCACTTCCCTTCTGAGATTCGTAGCTGCTCAAGGGGCCAGGAGAGTGCTCTCCGCAGAGGTATTCCGCGGAGGACGAATTCTTCCCCTCCGAGTGTGTGCATCCCACTGCTCGCTCCACCTCCAATCTTGGGTCCAACCCGGATTCCGCTGAGTATTCACTGACAGGGAACGCAGGTGGGGTGAAGGGTGCTGCCGGCGACGCCACGGTATTGCGCACGGCCACGGAACGGGGTTCCGCAGGCGGAGGAGTCAGAGGCCACAAGGTGGCAGATTCTCGTGCCAGCAAGAAGTGAGCCGCGGCGCACTACCCACACGCGGGATGTCTGTTGTGTGAAACATCCGCAGAAGATCAAGAGAGGCAGCAGAGGAGCAGCGACGAGTGCTGCACGGAACCGCGGAACCAGAGAATCGTGGAACAGATCAGGCGTAGAATCAGAGAGTCGCGGAGCAGACCGGGTGCGGAACCCGAGAGCGCGGGAGGAGAATAGTGCGCGGCAAAATTGGGGGTATCAGTGTCATGGTGCGGTGAGCATGGACAGTTCTTTGCTCTTTGCTAGCAGAACTGCACGTGCTTTCAGATTCAGTCATACATGTCGGCAGCCAGCTTCGTGCAACAGGACACGCGGAGGCGGCACCAGCAGCATTCACAGCACTCTTCTGTATGACACTTTTTACCGCGGCGTGCAGCCACACAGGCTGGCAGCGGAGACACCTCACCCACGCTCTCTCGCACGCCCGTCAGTTTGTCGCCGGGCACGGACCCACTGGTACAGCACCGAAGAGTCACTGAGTGGCTGGAATAGCTACACTGGTGGCGTATCATGGACGCGCTGCAAGACCGTGTGGAGGTGGACAGCGTACACAGCCAAGATGTGCGCGGAGCCCACCAGCTCCAGGCCAACGACTTTATGGGTCACATGTGGTTTTCCAATGTGCCACCGCTAGTAGACGGACTCTTCGAGACCGGGAGGTCCCTGGCACACCAAGGACTAGTCTACCAGCGGCGCGGCGGGAGACAGCCGCCATGGGCAGTAGAGGAGGATTACCTACCATCTGCGCCTCTAGCAGGGATGGAAACCTCCCCGGCTCCATATGTCTCCAGGATGCCAACCTTGGAGGCTGCCCACCGCCACCAACCGCACCTGAGATGCATGTCGGTGGAATGCTCACCTTCAGCAAAGGGAGAAAGGGGTGTGAGACAGCCTCTGCAGGGAATACCCACCGAACAGTTGGGCATGCCGCTTGCCATGCCAGAGACGGACCAGCACCGCCACCCACCCATAGCAGAACAAACGGTTGTAGATCAGGCAGCCGGAGCTAGACTGCCCATTGTGATGGAAGAGGTATCCCTCCAAGCGAATCCGCGGTCCACTGCCGTGGACACCTCAGTAAGACCAAGTGTGAGGGCAACGGTGAGTCACAACCCACAATTAATGGGATGGCAAGGGGCACCACAGGGGGAACAGAGAGGGGGGATGGTGCATCAACCCCTCCTGGCTCCGCAGCCTATGCACGCAACCCAGCAGCCACTCACAGGGCACCAGCCTCAACCCAACCCAGGATTGCATGGGACTCTGCCGTACGCGGGGCCTGTAACAACCTCTTCTACCACAGCCTGGCCAGATTGGATGATGATGGGTACATGGGCCACGCCCTCCGTGGCAGGAGTGACGCCGCATGCCCCTATGCAGCAGACACCACAGCAACCGCCAGTCCCCACAATGGCACAATTGATGCCCGTGACGGATGGACACCCAATTTATCATCAGCAGCCAATGGGTACCGCGCCAGCTGGAATTCCAGTCCATACACCATCAGCTACCAGCCAGGTACAGACGATTGTGTCTCACTCCGCCTATCCTGAGCTCCCGCCAAATCCAAGGACCGCTGCAACCCCGGCAATACCTGCTACCATCCCTCTCTACCACTCTGTAGTGTCACACCCTCTAACTTAGGGCTACTGGCTGCCAGGTCCTACGGCCCCTGCCGCACCGAGCACACAGACACCGCCCCTTGGGACTACCTTATACTCCGCACCCTACACGACGCAGGCAACCCCTACGGCTCACTACTATATCCTTCCGGCGGCGGCCCCAATGAGCAACCCCACACCAGCACCCCAGGGGCAGCCACAAACTAGCCACGTGGGTTATTCGGCAGCCGCAGCCTCGTATCTACTCTCAGCGGTGACATCCATGGCGAACCGGAACAATGTGCCTCAGCTGTAGTACGTACGCGCGCAACCAGCTAGCATTCCGCGGCTGGACATCTTCAAGGAGACCCTTGAAGAGGACCCGTGTACATGGTTGAAGCAGATCACTATACATGCAAGCATAGGGCGGATCCCACCAGATCTTTTTCTGGCCACCGCGGAGCTCCATTTGCAGGGCGCCGCGGAGGACTGGTACAATGCACGAGCGTCGTTCAACTCCTTTGAGGATTTTGGCAACGCGCTGATCGAGCATTTCAAGCAGCTAACCAAGGAAGAAGCACTCCGCAAGATTGAAAAGGAAGTCATGCGGAAAGACACCGACATCCGCATGTTCTTGGATCAGTTCCTCACTTGGGCATCAGTTGGAAAGAGTCCACAAGGGGAAGGACTGCCGCTGTGGGTCCTCCTGCAGAATCTCATCCGCGCACTCCCCGATGAGATCAACAGTCAGATGATCCGTAAGCGCTACCAGTCTCTGCAGGATGCGGTGTAGGACGCCACAGCCATTTCTACACGGCAGCGGTCTACGCGACAGCATCAGGGTGGAGATTCCCATACCCTAGCACCAGCAATACAGGCCTCTCACCCCAAGCCGTAGGCGTGTTACACCTGCCAGAGCCTAGAGCACATCGCTCGAGACTGCCCACGCAAGTGACAGGGTGCTCTGCGCACCGACCCCATGCAGCAAGACCGTATGGTACAGCAGTGGCAGCGGTATTATAATCAACCATGGTAGTACCAGCAGCATCAGCAGCAGACGCAAGTTGGGCGGCAGGCACCAGATCATCAAACCCAGACTGCCTCGGGCGGGCAGGGCATTCCGCCCAACCCACAGGCATCCGCGAACTTTATGAGCGGAGCCCGCAACTTCAAGCTGGGGCTACGGATGGCGGAGGACGAGACCACAGAATTGCCTCCCACTACGGCGGAGACCACCCTAATCGCAGGAGCCCACGAATTAGGATTGCGCGGATGGGATCTACAGATGGCAGCCAGAGTGCAGGAGGATTTGCGGCGGAAGGCGGAGGCCGCGAAGGAGCGATTCTAGGAGGCAGTGGTCAACCGCACCGTCGTGCCAGAGAAACGACGTCAGACAAAACCATCACTCGCAGTGGAAAAGCAACCTGCCCCATCTTCGCAGATACACACCACCGCTCCAACGGTTGCGGAGGGAAGCACCAACCCCGTCCAACGTCTATTTACCACCCCTTTTGTGGAAGTCAACTTCTTTGAGTTCCTCCGCATTCATCCTAAGATTGCACCACAACTGAAGGAGGAGTTTGCCAGGGCCAATCAACGCCTCCAAGATGTGGGCATCTCCCTCAACTCTACCACGCCTTCATCCGACAACAGAACACCCGCCGTGCGGTGCCCGACACTTCATTAGCATTAAGCCTAGCGGAAGAAGAGTGGGTATGGGCACCACAGCCCTTGGAACCACCACTGAGGGATGACAACGACTATGAGGTCGCATGCTGTATGGTTCGGATATGTGGAAGGAAGTTCCTGGCCATCATCCACACATGGGCCACTCACACCACCGTGGCGTTCCGCGTCCTTCTTGTGGACGGATGGGCAGACCGCATCCTCCCCACGCGCCGCCTTTTCACCAACTCGGCGGGCGGAATGGACTATGGAGATGGGGAAGTTCACGGCCTCCCCATACAGGTGGGATCCCTACATGAACCATCGAACGTCCAGGTCACGCAAGCTAGAATGTTTGACGTGCTCCTGGGCATGGATTACTTGGTAACGCGAAGGGCCAACCTTCTCTTCTCCCTTGGAATCATGCAACTCAGCTCTGCATCCGGGGAAGGAGTGTTTTGCTCCATCACCATCGGCGACAGGGTTGCGGTAACTGTAACCGGCGGCGAATCCTTCTCCCTCCTGGATGCGGCGGCAGAGGACTCTCAGGCTCATGCAAGCAGGTTGCCATCTACCATAGCTAATTTGCCTGACGCATAACAGGTCACAGCAGGTGAATGGCAGGAACTCGCGGAGGAGTCAACCGAGCCCGGAGTGCAGAACAACCTCCTAAGGCTGTGGCAGAGGGGACAACGAGTCCTAGGAGATGGACATCCACTCGAGGAAGAGGAGGAGTTTTACCCACTCCGTGAAACAACACCATCACAACCACCGCGATGGGACCACATGCTCTACTCATGACTTTCTCACGCACAAAAGCATTATTTCTGCGACCTATTGGACGCATTCGCGGATATCTTTGCGGGGTCCACGGTTGATGTAGGAGCCATGGAAGCCTTCCACGTTATCTCAACCGGGGACTCTGCGCCCACAAAACAGAAGGTGCGCTTCATCCTCCCAGAACAGGAAAAGATTATCACAGAGTGGCTGGAGGAGCTCAAGGCGCAAGGGGTGATCGTCCCAATCGTCAGCCCCTCGCGTGCCAACTTGGTCATCGTGGGGAAACCTGATGGATCCAAGCGATTTTGTGTTGACTTCCGCGACCTCAATCGTGTAACAAAGGAGGATGCGTATTCCATGTCGCTAATCGTCGACATACAGGAGCGCCAGCAGGGTCGCGGATGGTTCGCAAAGCTCGACGTAAAGGTTTCCTTCCATGCTTTCCCCATGCACCCGGACTCCATCGCCAAGACTGCATTTGTGACACTAGAAGGACTATACGGGTTCACACGCATGCCCTTTGGACTCCGCAATACCAGCGCAACATTTCAGCAGGTCATGGACTCCACCCTCCTTGGAAGCCCAATGTCAGTTGCTACATTGATGACATTAAGGTTGCGGCCCACACCTTTGAGGAACTGTTCTCCGCCCTAGCCGCTGTCTTTGCTGCCCAGCGCAGGGCCAACCTGAAGCTCAAGGCAGCCAAGTGCTCTATCGGAGTTGCAAAAATGGAGTTCCTCGGCTTCGTGATGAGTGCGGATGGCATCAAGACTGATCCAGAGAAGATTGCGGCGGTACAGGAATGGCGTCAGCCCACTTCCGCGGGGCATTTCAAGATCTTCCTGGGCTTTGTCTCCTTCTACTAGAAGTTTGTTAGTGATCACGCACGCATCATCAAGCCGCTCGAGGAGTTGACACACCAGGACGTGCCATTTGAATGGAAGGAAATCAAGCACCGACTGGTTACCGCGCCCATGCTCGAGTTCCCCGACTTCAACCTCCCATTCTCCATCACCACTGACAGGTCGCGGGATGGGCTTGACGCTATTCTATCCCAGATGGTGCAGGAACCCACACAGAAGGTGATTTCCTACGCCAGTCGTGCCCTCACTGAGGGAGAGCGGAAGTACCCACCGGTGAAGGGCGAATGCCTGGCTGTCCTTTGGGCACTCCAACACTTCAGCGACTACATAAAGAATGGCAAGCCCTTCACGGTTTTCACGGACCATCGGGCCCTCCAATGGCTCCTCACCAATAAGAACCATGAGGGCATCCTAGCCAAGTGGGCACTCCTCCTGCAAGGCTACAACATGAAGATCAAGTACCAGCGTGCGGTTGCTAACCGCAACGCGGATGTCTTGAGCCGACTTCCGCGCCCTGGCTGGCCAGAACCTGACCAAGCACCTCCGAATGCAGCGGAGGCACCTCCAAATGCTATGGAGCATATCCCTGCTGTCGGGACACCACCTCCAACCACTGAAGCAGAATGACACGGAGTGGCAAGGGAATTTTATGAGGAGGAACAGGAGGTCGCCTTGCAACTCCTAAATGAACTCGACCCCACCGCGGAGTTGGCCGTCGCGGAGACCCTACCAGCCCTCTCCATGTCTTGCATACAGCTTGCTTGCAGATACAACCCCACTATACGCGGTTGAACATTGGAGGAAATTGCACTCCATCTTCCCCCACGACCTGCACCCCTGAGAACCTCGCAACCGTCCGCTGCTACACCACCGACCTGCCCGTCGAGCAACCCGCACTCTCATGCTCCCACCACACCACTCCTTGACAACCGCCATCCCCTTGCTTTGGCGGACTTCCTTCTTCACTCCCCTGAGTGTGCAGAAAATCTTCGCACCCTCTTCACCACTCACAATACCTCCCTTCCCCCTCTTGGCATCTGCCTCTCATGCACGCGAGACAGCATGACCGACATCCGCCTGCTATCCCACGGCATCCTCCTCACTCACACTAGTGTGCGCAATGCCGCCGCACGTGGCTCACGCACCTAGTCACCCGTAGCCTTCGCCCCCGGATCGCCCGCGCCTTCCAAGGTCCACGTGGCGTGGTGTTACGTGTGGATATGTGGATGCAAGTTCTTGGCCATTGTGGACACCGATGCCACACACACCATGATTGCGCTCCGGATGGTCCACTTGCTCCACATGCAGCACCTCATCCAGCTCACTTGACTCCGCTTCTCCATCTCCACCAGAGACATCGACGTGCCGCTCGGACAGATCGCAGGCCTCCCCATGCAGGTGGCAAATGTACATGCGACACAAACCGTTCAGGTTTGCGACGTTCGCACATACGACATCCTGCTCGCGGCGGACTGGCTGGCGCCGCGCCAAGCGGATATATTGATCAGCGTGGGCATCCTCTGTCTCATTTCGAGTTCCAGCATTCGATCGTTCACTCCAATCTTTACTTCGCATGGACCATCTCCTCGCACAGTCCTCTCCACCCTCAACTCAGCTCTCATCGGCACTCGACACACTCGACGAATAACGCGCAGCTGGGCTCTCGCCCGCGAAACATCCGACATGGCACGCAACCAAGGCACGGGGTCCGCGCCTTTGTCGCGGGGGGGGGGGGGGGGGTGGACCCTCAAGACGACAGCTACGTCACCCTCCTCTTAACAAGGGCGCGGGACACCGCCCGGCATGGACACCAAAATCACCAACGGGGACAGCGGCTCTACCGCGGCAGGGACCCACGACAAGGACTGCGTCTGTAAGGACACTAGCACCGCACACGGTTGCAACAGGCGTGTCCCGACCTGGCTCTGTGACAAGAACACCGCCAACACCGGTGACGGCCACGCCACCACTGGCTGCGGCCTCACCGCGACCCAGTCTCGCCGCAGGAGCGGCAATCCCACCGCGGTCCAGCCCCGCGGAAGGGACACCAACACAGGTCACGGCGCCTGCGGCCAAGTCACCACGCGCGTCGTGACAAGGCCCGGCCAGAAGCACACCAACGCGGATCCTCAGGCGCATGGAGCCAGCGACAAGAGCAACGCAAGCAGCGGCAAGAACAACCGTTGCACCGACACCAAGCCCGCGAGATGGGGCTCGGACCTTGATTACCCCAGTCCCCTCCCCGGCTCCGACGGGGCTGTCTCACTCGCCGCCGACATCGCGCGGTAGCCCAACTCGACAACCCGCACGTCCCCTGCTGGGCACAGGGACAGTGATGGAGGGAGCAAGAACGCATCTCAAAGAAAGCTCAGGGGACAGCGGAGAGCAGCCGAAGGAAGCCCTATGCCTTGAAGTAGTGAGTAGCGTCATGCTCCAACTGTTGGCAGAGATTCCGAAAGTGATCCGCGGGGAGTTCGCGGATTCACTGTTTGGCAAAATGTGGCGGGTGGTGCTAAAGGGAGCAGCAACGAGGGTGCTAGCCCTCGGTCTGCTGGAAACACCAGGCGTAGAGCGCCTTGTCTTGGCGTTGCAAGACAGCCTGAGCATCAAACCAGGGATGGCTAGTGACATGACAGGCGTCGCGGAACTATTGGACACTGAGCGGGCGGACCCATCATTGGAGGCCGCTCGAGTGTGGTGGAACAGGGTACGGAGGGACCAGCGGAGCAGTCCGGAGAGACGTATGTGCATCTGCTCCAAGAAAGGGCCAGGGCCCTCATTCCGTACCACGTGAACGACCAGGCACCCGGATCGGCGGAGGCACCGCGACGAAGGACCGCGGCAGATGAGTGGAGGTCGGAATACTTGCTCAGCCTCGTCTACGCCAGGTTGAGTTTTTTGTACCCGCACGAGGAGAGATCGCGGCTTGCTGACACGCAGGTGCCTGAGGGACGCTGGATGGAGGCCATGGAAAAGTGTTGGACGCTGACGCTCCATAATGTGATACTCACCAGGGTGGCGACAACGGTCGCGGAAGCAAACTGGACCGTGGTGCGAGAAAAAGGACTGCGTCTCAAGCAAGAAGAGGTGCGGCACAGGACCAAGAAGGCGGCGGAAGCGTACCGAGAAGACAAGAGCAGGAGGGAGGCGGAGGTGGAAGAGGCCCGTGAATACACCCAACCCACTCCTTAGTTGCAGAAGATAAAAGAATGCATGTGGAAAGAATGGGAGGAGGAGGCAGCCGAAACAGATCGAGCAACCACAGAGGTCGTAGTAACAGAGGCCCGATTGGCCAAGCAACGGGGAGCGGCGGCTAAGGCAGATACGCAAGCTACGGAAGAGCTCATAAGGGAAATCATGGGGGAAGCAGAAGCAGTAGCGACAGCAGCGGAAGCAGAGGTAGCAGCAGTAGCGGCAGCAGCGGCAACGGCACAAGAAAAGGAGGTAGCAGTATCGGCAGCGGAGGTAACAGCAGCAGCAACAGAGGAGGAAGCAGCAGCAACAGCCATTGAGGCACAAGTAGCAACAGGAACACAGGAAACCGCGGAGGCAACCGGAGTAGGAGCAGGTAGCATAGTGGCACAGACGGTAAGAGAAATGATAGTAGCCACAGTCGCGGCGAGGCAAACAACAGCAGAAGGAGAAAAGCAGATGGGGAAAAGGTACAAAGCACGTGCCAAGCGCCACCGCCTGGAGCCATCCGCTGGCTCCTTCCAGCAAAAGGCACAACTCCAGGCCCGAGCGGCGGCAGTGGTGGGGAAGGCAGCAGCAATGCTAAGCCAGACCAGAACAAGAGCGCCTGCAGCAGACACCAGCCGAAGTGAGGAGCCGGGACAGACTCTCCCGGAGGAGACCACTCCTGCCCCAAAAGGAAAGAGGAAGGCGGAAGAGGCAGCGGCCGCGGAGCCTCGGAGGGAGAAATAACCTCGTACACATGAAGGCCCTTGCCCCGGCGTAACTCTGGAACAGTTAGCGCAAGCCCAGCGGGAGGCCGCCCAGACAGCAGAGCTCCTGATGGCAGTCTTCTGCAAAGTCCAGATGCCAGCGCAGATGGTGCCGGCCCCACTACGGCCTGTCTTGGGAGAAACTGCAACAGCAACCGTATGCAAATGGGACAAAAAGAGGGGACGCACGGAGAAAGAGGCGGCGGTGATGGTGGTTTCCAAAATCAGTGAGTCGCCGGGAGGCTCGGAGGAGGAAGAGCCCATTACACGCAACCAGGGATTACTACGGGCCCCGAGAGCGGCTCCGCAGAGAAAGGAGGAGGTGATTGAGCTGCACCGCGTTGATGGACGCAGCAGACGACCGAGCGGCCTCGTTGAGAACAGGCTGCAAGACCAGTGGGATGAAGGGGAACTTCGAGCGGTTGGAATCCTTTGGCTGTTCCCTGCACCTGATTCCTGGGACAGAGAGCCGCCGGTCTACGATGAAGAGAACCGCAACAAGTTCAAGGTGATGAAAGCGGAGCAGGATGGAAGGCGAGCGCGCGGACTGCCGGCAAGAATGCCGGAGACAAAACGCAAGCCGGGGGAAGTAGTGACAGAGAAAGCGAGGAGGAAGGGGCCCATGGAGACAGAGGACTGGCGGATCTGGCAGACCGCCCACATCCTTCTCCGCACCAGCAGCAAGGAGCAATAGAAAGCGAGGGCGCAGAAGGTGTACGCGGATCTGGAAACACGGCTGGGCGTGGAATTCGACCGGAGGAAAAAGGACGATCTAGCCCGTCTGTGCGAGCGGTATGCATGGCAGGACGGCCGCCTCTGGAGATTGACTTCGCGCGTCCTATGGGTACCCCTACCCACGTTGCAGAGGGCAGTTGTTGAGGCCTACCACCGCCATCACCACATGGGTACAGAGGCGCTCAAGGATCACCTAACGCCCATCATCCATGTACCGAACCTGGCGGCTCTCATAAAAGAAGTGGTGCAGCACTGCGCCCCTTGCGAGCGAGCGCGGAAAACCACGCCGCGGGACCAGCCGCTTTTCCAGCCCTCCCCTATCGGCGAACCGCTACAGAAAATCATCATCGACTTCCACGGCCTCCACGCGCACCGCGACCAAGGGAACCGGTACTGTAGCAGTGGACCATTTCACGAAGTTCCTCTGGGTTTGCGCTGTGCCCAACAAGAGCTCAACGACCACGGCGAAGTTCATCCGCGAAGAAATCTCTTACAACTTTGGTGGGTGCAGCGTGGTGCACAGTGACAATGGCACAGAGTTCATGGGGGCCTTCAGAGAGGAGCTGGAGGAGTGGGGGGTCCGCCACGTACACTCCAAGTGGTATAGGCCAGAGTCCCAGGGGCAAGTGGAGCGGGTGCATGATATACTGGAGTGAGCAGTGGCCATTGCGGAAGGTAGCACCTTGGCAGAGAAGTTGAAGAAGACGCCGCATTTCATCAACACAACACCCAGCCGTGCAACCTCCTTCTCACCCCACATGCTGCTCTTCGGACAACCTCCGCGGGCGGCGATGGGCATGCCCGAGAAGGCGCTGAGGCTACCACTTGCTCCAGAGGAGCAGGAGAAGCTCTCGGAGGAAGAGAAGGACAAGGAGATCGCGGAATGATTCCGCAAGCGCTGTGAAAGGACAAAGGCCATGCGCGCAGAGACACGGTTGAGGGGTTCTGTCGCTGCCTGGGGCGGATGTGATGCGGCCAACCGAAGGTTGAACCATGGGCCCATCAAAGAAGGCCACTTGGTGTACCTTCGCCCGTTCCCCAATGCAGGGCGAGAGGCAGGGGAGCTGCGCGAGGTGTACCGCGTGGCTAGCGTTAAGGCGGGGCAAGTGTGGCTGGAAGGACCGGAAGGGTTCAGCGGCCGTAGTTACCTGGCCACGGAATTTGTGCTGCTGCCACCAGCATGGCAAACGCACATCCATGGGATGGGAGGTCGCCTACCGCCTTTGGGACAGTGGAAGGGTTCGAGGGGATGGAGAGTGGATGAGGTGTTGGACGTCTGTGAAAGACAGGTGTCGCAGCAAGAGTAGGAGCGGAGCCTGGAACCAGAGGAGGTTGAGGAGGAGGAATCCGATGTCCGTGAACTGGCCGCGGAGGAGGTACGGAAGGAACAACGGCAAGAGCGGCTGCAGCGGGGACAGCAGTAAAAGCAGCAGGAGGAAAGACGGCAAGAACAGAGGGAGCAGCATGACCAGAGGAAGGGGGAAGAGACTGAGGGAAGGCGCGAACCCCAGCCTGAGCAAGCCTCAGCGGGGGTGGCCCAGCAGCAACCCCAGAGAGCACCACCGCGGACCAGGGTGCCAATGAGCCCTAAGGCCCTGGCCGACTACATGGGCCCATGTGTATGGTGCGGAGAGAATCTCCCTGCTGAACCACTCCTACAGGTGGTCTGCCGGGTGCGCAGAAATCCCGCACACCAGTATGCCGGCGGAACCTCCAAGACTTGCATCAGACGAAATCGCACCTGCGTGCCGTGCCTGAAGGAGGCCGCTGAGAAGGAGGCCGCAGAGAAACAGGATGAGGAAGAGGGAGCAAGACCCGTCGCTAGGGGACCACCATCCCGCGGAAGGTGGGATCCAGAAGAGGAGGAGGAGGAGGAAGAGGAGGAAGTGGAAGAAGAGCCTCCAGAATGTACGAGAGGCCTCCGTTTCCGGACCACGATGAGGCACTGGCAGGCGGATGGACGGGTTGCGGCAGAGGAAAGAAGGAGGAAGGGACTGGAAGAAAAGAAATGCGCTCAATGCGGCCAGTGGTGGGGAGTGACAGTGCACGACTGTGGCGGATGCCTCTGCAAGATCTGCACTGGTTGCCTAGCACCACCTCGTGATGGGCGCAGAGGGTGAAGCGCGGCTGCGGTGTGCAGGAGGTGCAAGGAGGAAATCAAGAAGCAACGAGGGGTTCGCAAGGCACCTTGATTGAATGAGGAAGAAGAAGAGGAAGAATCGGAGGAAGACGAGGGACTGGGAACGGAAAGGCACCATTCTGTGGCATGTCCGACATGCCTAAAGACGGTGCAGGATGGGGAAACGTGTGCTGTCTGCACAAGGTCTGCACACCGCGAGTACCTGGTGGCGGGCAGCTCTGCCTGGAAGGGTCAATGTCATGAGTGCATGGGCAATGAGCTCCTTGAGATAGATTGCTACCTCAGCTTCATCACGGAGACCCGAGAACCTGCATGCGCCCCTACCGGGAAGGGATGGCGGAGTTCGGCAAAGGATGTGGCATGTGCCTGAAAATGTGCCACCAGCAATGCGCCAAGATGGGCAAGGAAGGAGTCTGGACATGCCACCAATGCTTGGCTCAGCCAATAAAAGAAGATTGGGGTGCGGAAAACTCCGGGCTGCATTGCTGTAGAGACGGATGCATGGGGGTTGTCACAGGAACGTCATGCCACTGTGAGCTTTGCGGAGGATGGGCTCACGCGCAGTGTGCCACAGATGTGGGAAGGAACGAGGAAGGGCAGATGGTGTACCGCTGCACCAGTTGCAGGACGTATGAACGGATCTCGCATTGCGCAACCTGCAAAAGAAGACTGGGTATGGAGGACATCACTGCAGGAGCTCGGTGTGAAGGGTGCGAGCTGGATGTACATCAGGAGTGCTCCGCGAGATATCAACGGGAGGGCGGAGAGGTGGAGACATACTGCCGCCTTTGTCAGCGAAGGCAGCAGTCGGGTCCCCAAGGAAAGTTCACACGCCTGTTGCGCTAAGGAGACTCTGGGACACAGTCTTGAAAAGGGGGGGTTGGGGGCATTAGTGTCAGGCGGAGATCCACCGCATCTCCGCTAAGGAAAAGATGGATCCGCGGAAGGAAATCGCCGTGACCAACAAATCCGTAGAAAGGGGCGGTTGCGGCCAGAGATCCGCGAAGGAGAAGGGGAGGTCGCGGAGCACTGGAGAACGCGCAAGGTATGTTGGCTCCTGCAACAAGATTGCGGTAGAGCGTAGGGTGGCGCGGAATCCAGCAGCGGTGAAGGAAAAGAGGCGGGAAAGTTGCTGCCAGGAAGCACAAATCGACGGTGAACTTCCTATGGCTATTGGAAGCAATGGCCACGGAGGAGCCAAGAAGGGGCTGGATGGCAGCGTGAGAATCCGCGGTGGGAAGAGAACATGAACCGCGCCGCGGAGACGTGGGAGCGTCGGACGTGCAAAGACACACGTCTGCAGAACCGGATGACGGGAAGGAGCTCGGCCAATGAGAGCTCAAGGTGGGCAGCGGTAATCAAGGAGGAGGACCGGGAGGATGCACCGCGCAAAGACAAAGATTCAAGGAAGAACACAAGACCGCGTGCACCCAAGCCGCGGAGTAGAGGAAGAAACAGTAGTAGAGAATGGAAATGTAGAAGGAGTCTGGTATATATGTGGAAGGACGAGACCCGCGGTGCGCCTGACGCGCCGTGGAGTCCGAGGTAGGGAAAGAGAGCGTGGTAGAAGGAGACTTAGAGAGCTATATTTGGTGGATGTAAAAGTGGTGATGTAGTGGAGGAACTAGGATCTCGATGATGAAGTGAGCTGACCTTTTGTCTAACCTTGTGCAATCTGACTTAATACAAGCCTGATTCCCAATTGTGAGACTCAAGTCCCGACTTGTTTGGAACGAGATTGCTACCTCATGTCTCATTGATCCGCGCAGTCGTCAATCAGGTTCATACTTTCACTCCCACTTCCCTTGAGAGATTCATAGCTGCTCAAGGGGCCAGGAGAGTGCTCTCCGCGGAGGTATTCCACGGAGGATGAATTCTTCCCCTTCGAGTGTGTGCATCCCACTGCTCGCTCCACCTCCAATCTTGAGTCCAACCCGGATTCCGCTGAGTATTCACTGCCAGGGAACGCAGGTGGGGTGAAGCGTGCTGCCGGCGACGCCACAGTCTTGCGCACGGCAACGGAATGGGTTTCCGCGGGCGGAGGAGTCAGAGGCCACGAGGTGGCAGACTCTCGTGCCGGCAAGAAGTGAGGCGCGGAGCACTACCCACACGCGGGATCTCTGTTGTGTGAAACATCCGCGGAAGATCAGGAGAGGCAGCAGAGGAGCAGCGGACGAGTGCTGCACGGAACCACGGAACCAGAGAATCGCGAAACAGATCAGGCGCGGAATCAGAGAGTCACGGAGCAGACCGGGCGCGGAACCCGAGAGCGCAGGAGGAGAACAGTGCGCGGCAAATTTGGGGGCATCATGGGTGTAAGTGCGTGTGAGTACGTGTAGGTGCATGTAAGTTTGTGTAAGTTCATGTAAGTACGTATACATTTGTCTACGTGCATGTAAGTGTGTGTAAGTGCGTGTAAGTGCGTGTAAGTGCGTGTAAGTGCGTGTAAGTGCGTGTACTTGTGTGTAAGCTCATGTAAGTTTGTGTAAGTTTGTGCAAGTGCGTGTAAGTTTGTGTACGTGCATGCAAGTGCGTGTGAGTTCGTGTCAGTGTGTGTAAGTATGTGTAAGTGCGTGCAAGTATGTGTAAGTACGTGTAAGTACGTGTAAGTACGTGTAAGTGTGTGTAAGTGTGTGTGCATGAGTGTAAGTGCGTGTGAGTGTGTGTAAGTGCGTGTAAGTGCATGTAAGTGCATGTAAGTTTGTGTAAGTGTGTATAAGTACGTGTACGTTTGTGTAAGTGTGGTAAGTATGTGTAAGTGCGCGTAAGTGCAGGTAAGTTCGTGTCAGTGTGTAGAAGTGTGTATAAGTGCGTGTAAGTGTATGTAAGTGCATGTAAATGCGTGTAAGTGCATGTGAGTGCGTGTAAGTGTGTGTAAGTGCATGCAAGTGCATATAAGTGCGTGTAAGTACGTATAAGTTCCTGTAAGTACGTGTAAGTGCGTGTAAGTGCGTGTAAGTGCGTTTAAGTGTGTGTAAGTGCGTGTACGTTTATGTAAGTGGGTGTAAGTGCATGTAAGTGCGTATAAGTACGTGTAAGTGTATATAAGTGCGTATAAGTTCCTGTAAGTGTGTGTAAGTTTGTGTAAGTGCGTGTAAGTACGTGTAAATGCGTGTAAGTGCATGTGAGTGCGTATAAGTATGTGTAAGTGTGTGTAAGTGTGTACAAGTGTATGCAAGTGCGTGGAAGTGCATGTAAGTGCATGTAAGTATGTGTAAGTGTGTGTAAGTGTATTTAAGTACGTGTAAGTACGTGTAAGTGCGTGTAAGTGTGTGTAAGTGTGTGTGAGTGCGTGTAACTTCGTGTGAGTACATGTAAGTATGTGTAAGTGCATGCAAGTGCGTGTAAGTTTGTGTAAATGCATGTCAGTACGTGTATGTTTGTGTAAGTGCGTGTAAGTGCGTGTAAGTACGCGTAAGTGCGTGTAAGATCGTATCAGTGCGTGTAAGTGCATGTAAGTGCGTGTAAGTGCGTGTGATTGCGTGTAAGTGCATGTAAGTGCATGTATATACGTGTAAGTGCGTGTGAGTATGTGTAAGTGTGTGTGAGTGCATGCAAGTGCGTGTAAGTGTGTGTAAGTGTGTGTAAGTGTGTGTAAGTGTGTAAGTGCGTGTAATTGTGTGTAAGTTTGTGTGAGTACATGTAAGTACGTGTAAGTGCGTATAAGTGCGTGTAAGTACGTGTACGTTTGTGTAAGTGCGTGTAAGTACGTGTACGTGCGTGTAAGTACGTATAAGTGCATACAAGTTTGTGTAAGTCCGTGTAAGTGTGTGCATGTACATGCAAGTGCATGTAAGTGCATGTTAGTGCGTATAAGTGCATATAAGTGTGTGTAAGTGCCTGCAAGTGCGTGTAAGTGTGTTTAAGTGCGTGTAAGTGCGTGTAAGTACTTGTAAGTACGTGTAAGTGTGTGTAACTTTGCATAAGTACGTATAAGTAATTGTAAGTGTGTGCAAGTGCATGTAAGTGCATGTAAGTTTGTGTAAGTACGTGTAAGTGCGTGTAAGTGCGTGTAAGTGCGTGCAAGTGCATGCAAGTACGTGTGAGTATGTGCAAATGCATGGAAGTGTGTGTAAGTACATGTAAGTGCGTGTAAGTGCGTGTAAGTGGGTGTAAGTACGTGTAAGTGTGTGTAAGTGCGTGTAAGTACATGTAAGTGTGTGTAGGTATGTGTAAGTGCGTGTTAGTGTGTGTAAGTGCGTGTATGTATGTGGAAGTGTGTGTAAGTGTGTGTAAGTGCATGTAAGTTTGTGTAAGTGCGTATTAGTATGTGTAAGTGCGTGTAAGTACGTGTAAGTGCGTGTAAGTTCGTGTAAGTATGTGTAAGTGCATGTAAGTGCGTGTAAGTGCGTGTAAGTGTGTGTAAGTGTGTGTAAGTGTGTGTCAGTGCATGTAAGCATGTGTAAGTGCGTGTAAGTGTGTGTAAGTGTGTGTACGTTTGTGTAAGTTTGTGTAACTACGTGTAAGTGTGTGTTAGTTTGTGTGAGTGCGTGTAAGTACGTGTGAGTGTATATCAGTGTGTGTAAGTATATGTAAGTGCGTGTAAGCGCGTGTGATTGCGTGTAAGTGCATGTAAGTGCGTGTAAGTGTGTGTAAGTATGTGTGAGTACGTGTAAGTGTGTGTGAGTACATGTAAGTGCGAGTAAGTTTGTGTAAGTGCATGTATGTACGTGTACGTTCGTGTAAGTGTGTGTAAGCATGTGTAAGTGTGTGTAAGTGCGTGTAAATGCGTGTAAGTGCGTGTAAGTGCGTGCAATTATATGTAAGTTTGTGTATGTTCGTGTAAGTTAGTGTAAGTACGTGTAAGTTTGTGTAAGTGTGTGTAAGTGCATGTGAGTGCGTGTAAGTACGTTTAAGTATGTGTAAGTATGTGTGAGTACGTGTAAGATGTGTGTGAGTGTGTGTAAGTATGTGTAAGTACATGTAAGTACGTGTAAGTTCGTATAAGTGTGTGTAAGTGTGTGTACGTTTGTGTAAGTGCGTATAAGTACCTACAAGTGCGCGTAAGTGCGTGTAAGTTTGTGTCAGTATGCGTAAGTGCGTTTAAGTGCGTGTAAGTGCGTGTAAGTACGTGTAATTGCGTGTAAATGCATGTAAGTGCAAGTAAATGTGTGTAAGTGCGTGGGAGTACGTGTAAGTGCGTGTAAGTACGTGCAAGTGCGTGTAAGTGCGTGTAAGTTCGTGTTAGTACGTATACATTTGTGTAAGTGCGTGTAAGTGTATGTAAGTTTGTGTAAGTGCGTGTAACTATGTGTAAGTGCGCGTAAGTACGTGTAAGTGCATGTAAGTTTGTGTACGTGCGTGTAAGTGTGTGTAACTGCATGTAAGTGCATGTACATGCGTGTAAGTGTGTGTAAGTGCGTGTAATTTATATAAGTATGTGTCAGTGTGTGTAAGTGCATGTAAGTGCATGTAAGTGCGTGAAAGTGCGTGTAAGTACGTGTAAGTGCGTGTAAGTGCATGTGAGTGCGTGCCAGTTCTTGTAAGTATGTGTAAGTGTGTGTAAGTGTGTGTAAGTGGGTGTAAGTGTGCGTAAGCATGTGTAAGTGAGTGTAAGTATGTGCAAGTGAGTGCAAGTGCATGCAAGTACGTGTAAGTGCGTGTAAGTACGCGTAAGTGCGTGTAAGTGCGTGTAAGTGCATGTAAGTGCGTGTAGGTGCATGTAAGTGCGTGTAAGTTTGTATCAGTCCGTGTAAGTGCGTGTACGTGTGTATAAGTTCGTGTAAGTGCGTGTAAGTGCGTGTAAGCTTGTGTCAGTGCGTGTTAGTGTGTGTAAGTGCCTGTAAGTGCAAGTAAGTACGTGTAAGTACGTGTAAGTACGTGTAAGTACGTGTAAGTACGTGTAATTACGTGTAAGTCCGTGTGAGTGCGTGTAAGTGCGTGTGAGTGCGTGTAAGTATGTGTAAGTTTGTGTAAGTGTGTGTATGTGCGTGTAAGTTTGTGTAAGTGCATGTAAGTATGTATAAGTACGTGCAAGTGCATGTAAGTGCGTGTGAGTGTGTGTATTTCTGTGTAAGTTTGTGTAAATTTCTGTAAGTTCCTGTGAGTTTGTGTAAGTGCGTATAAGTTTGTGTAAGTGTGTGTAAGTGCATGTGAGTTTGTGTCAGTGCGTGTAAGTGTGTATAAGTGTGTGTAAGTGTGTATAAGTGCGTCTAAGGGTGTGTAGGTGTGTGTAAGTGCGTGTAAGTGTGTGTGAGTGTATGTAAGTACGTGTGAGTACGTATAAGTGCGTGTAGGTGCATGGAAGTGTGTGTAAGTTCGTGTAAGTGCGTGTACATTTGTGTAAGTGGATGTAAGTGCGTGTAAGTGCCCGTAAGTGCGTGTAAGTTCATGTCAGTGCGTGTAAGTGCGTGTGAGTTTGGGTATGTGCTTGTTATTTCGTGTAAGTGCATGTAAGTGCATGTAAATGCGTATAAGTGCGTGTGGGTGCGTGGAAGTGCGTGTAAGTCTGTGCAAGTATGTGTAAGTGCATGTAAGTGTGGGAACGTGCGTATAAGTTTGTGTAAGTACGTGTAAGTACGTGTAAGTGCGTGTAAGTATGTGTAACTGTGTGTAAGTGCGTGTAAGTACGTGTGAGTGCGTGTATGTGTGTGTAAGGGCGTGTAAGTACGTGTAAATATGTGTAAGTGTGTGTAAGTGCGTGTAAGTGTGTATAAGTGTGTATGAGTGCGTATGAGTGCGTGTATGTGCGTGAAAGTACGTATAAGTGCGTATAAGTGCGTGTAGGTGCCTGTAAAGTGTGTGTAAGTGCGTGTGAGTGCGTGTAAATGCGTGTAAGTGTGTGCAAGTACATACAAGTATGTGTAAGTGCATGTAAGTGCGTGTAAGTGCGTGTAAGTACGTGTAAGTACGTGTAAGTATGTGTAAGTGCGTGTTAGTACGTATAAGTACGTGAAAGTTTGTTAAAGTGCGTGTAAGTACGTGTAAGTGCATGTACATTTGTATGAGTACGTATATGTGCGTGTAAGTTTGTGTAAGTACATGTAAGGGTGTGTAATTACGTGTAAGTGCGAGTTAGTGCGTGTAAGTGCGTGTAAGTCTGTATAAGTGCGTGTAAGTACGTGTAAGTGCGTGTAAGTATGTGTAAGTGCGTATAAGTGCGTGTAAGTGTGTGCAAGTACATGCAAGTGTGTGTAAGTGCGTGTAAGTGCGTGAAAGTACGTGTAAGTACGTGTACGTGAAAGTGCGTGTAAGTGCTTGTAAGTGCGTGTAAGTACGTGGAAGTGCGTGTAAGTGCGTGTAAGTGCGTGTAAGTACGTGTAAGTGCGTGTAAGTGCGTGTAAGTGCGTGTAAGTGCGTG
>SZWC01000312.1:413843-437228 GCA_023375785.1 Penium margaritaceum | reverse complement strand
GTAAGTGCGTATAAGTGCGTGTAAGTGTGTGCAAGTACATGCAAGTGTGTGTAAGTGCGTGTAAGTGCGTGAAAGTACGTGTAAGTACGTGTACGTGAAAGTGCGTGTAAGTGCTTGTAAGTGCGTGTAAGTACGTGGAAGTGCGTGTAAGTGCGTGTAAGTGCGTGTAAGTACGTGTAAATGTGTGTAAGTGTGAGTAAGTGCGTGTAAGCGCGTGTAAGTGCGTGTATGTGCGTGTAAGTATGTGTAAGTGCGTGTAAGTATGTGTGAGTACGTGTAAGTGTGTGTGAGTGCATGAAAGTAATTCTAAGTTCGTATAAGTGCATGTAAGTATGTGTATGTTCGTGTAAGTGCGTGTAAGTGTGTGTAAGTGCGTATAAGTGTACGTAAGTGCGTGTAAGTACGTGCAATTACGTGTAAGTTTTGAAAAATCGTATAAGTTTATATAAGTGCGTATAAGTGTGTGTGAGTTTGTGTTAGTGCGTGTAAGTACGTGTAAGTGCGTATAAGTGCATGTAAGTGCGTGTAAGTACGTGTAAGTACGTTTAAGTGTGTGGGAGTGCGTGTAAGTGTGTGTGAGTGTGTGTACGTGTTTCTAAGTACATGTAAGTACGTGTAAGTTTGTGTAAGTGTGTGTAAGTGTGTGTACGTTTGTGTAAGTGCGTATAAGTGCGTATAAGTGTGCGTAAGTGCGTGTAAGTTTGTATCAGTGCGTGTAAGTACGTCTAAGTATGTGTAAGTACGTGTAATTGTGTGTAAGTACATGTAAGTGCATGTCAATGCGTGTACGTACGTGGGAGTACGTGTAAGTGCGTGTAAGTGCGTGCAATTGCGTGTAAGTGCATGTAAGTACGTGTAAGTGCGTATACGTTTGTGTAAGTCCGTGTAAGTGCATATAAGTGCGTGTAAGTACGTGTAACTATGTGTAAGTACGTGTAAGTGCGTGTAAGTGCGTGTAAGTTCGTGTAAGTGCGAGTAAGCATGTGTAAGTGCGTGTAAGTGCATGTATGTGCGTGTAAGTGTATGTAAGTGCGTGTGATTTGTATAAGTATGTGTAAGTTCGTGTAAGCGCGTGTAAGTGCGTGAAAGTGCATGTAAGTACGTGTAAGTGCGTGCAAGTGCATGTAAGTGCGTGTAAGTGCGTGTAAGTACGGGTTAGTGTGTTTAAGTTTGTGTAAGTGCATGTAAGTGTGTGTAAGTACGTGTAAGTATGTGTAAGTGCGAGTAAGTGCGTGGAAGTGTGTGCAAGTACATGCAAGTGTGGGTAAGTGCATGTAAGTGCGTGTGAGTGTTTCTAAGTGCGTGTAAGTATTAGTAAGTGTGTGTTAGTGCGTGTACGTGCGTGTAAGTACGTGGAAGTGCGTGTAAGTGCGTGTAAGTGCGTGTAAGTGCATGTAGGTTCGTGTAATTGTGAGTAAGTGCGTGTAAGCACGTGTAAGTGCGTGTAAGTGCGGGTAAGTATGTGTAAGTGCATATACATACGTGTGAGTATGTGTAAGTGTGTGTGAGTGGATGTAAGTTTGTATAAGTGCATGTAAGTACGTGTACGTTGGTGTAAGTGCATGTAAGTGTGTGTAAGTGCGTGTAAGTGCATGTGAGTGCGTGTAAGTACGTGCAATTACGTGTAAGTTTGTGAAATATTTTATAAGTTTGTGTAAGTTTGTATAAGTGCGTGTAAGTGCATGTGAGTTTGTGTCAGTGCATGTAAGTACGTGTAAGTATGTTTAAGTGCGTGTAAGTGCGGGTAAGTATGTGTAAGTACGTGTAAGTGCGTGTGAGTGCGTGTAAGTGTGTGTGATTGTGTGTATGTGTGTCTCAGTACATGTAAGTCCGTGTAAGTTCGTGTAAGTGTGTGTAAATGCGTGTATGATTGTGTAAGTGCGTATAAGTGCGTATAAGTGTGCGTAAGTGCGTGTAAGTTTGTATCAGTACGTGTAAGTAGGTGCAAGTACGTGTAAGTATGTATAATTGTGTGTAAGTACATGTAAGTGCATGTCAATGCGTGTAAGTGGGAGTATGTGTAAGTGTGTGTAAGTGCGTGCAATTGCGTGTAAGTGCATGTAAGTGCGTGTAAGTGCGTATACGTTCGTGTAAGTCCGTGTTAGTGCATGTAAGTATGTGTAAGTGCGTGTTAGTGCATGTAAGTATGTGTAAGTACGTGTAAGTGTGTGTAAGTACATGTAAGTGCGTGTAAGTGCGTGTAAGTGCATGTAAGTGCGTGTAATTGCATGTACGTGCATGTAAGTGTATGTAAGTGTGTGTAATTTGTATAAGTATTAATAGGTATGTGTAAGTGCGTGTAAGTGTGTGCAAATGCATGCAAGTACGTGTAAGTGTGTGTAAGTACATGTAAGTGCGTGTAAGTACGTGTAAGAACGTGTAAGTGTTTGAAAGTGTGTGTAAGTTCGTGTGAGTTTTTGTCAGTGCGTGTAAGTGCGTGTAAGTGCCTGTAAGTACGTGTAAGTGCGTGTAAGTATGTGTAAGTACGTGTAAGTGCGTGTGAGTGTGTGTAAGTGCGTGTGAGTGCGTGTAAGTATGTGTAAGTTTGTGTAAGTTTGTGTAAGTGCGTGTACGTTCGTATAAGTGCATGTAGGTGTGTATAAGTGCGTGTAAGTACGTGTAAGTGCGTCTAAGTGTGTATATTTGTGTGTAAGTTTGTGTAAGTTCCTGTAAGTCTGTGTAAGTGTGTGTAAGTTTGTGTAAGTCCATGGAAGTGCGTGTGAGTTTGTGTAAGTGCGTGTAAGTGCGTGGAATTGCGTGTAAGTGCGTGTAAGTGCGTGTACGTTTGTGTAAATGCGTGTATGTGCGTGTGAGTACGTGCAAGTGCATGTGAGTGCGTGTAAGTGCGTGTAAGTGCATGTACGTGCGTGTAAGTACGTGTAAGTACGTGTAAGTGCGTGTACATTCGTGTAAGTGGGTGTAAGTGTGTGTAAGTGCGCATAAGTGCGTGTAATATTGTGTCAGTGCGTGTAAGTGCATATGAGTGTGGACATGTGTGTGTAATTGCGTGTAACTGCATGTAAGTGCATGTAAATGCATGTAAGTGTGTGTGAGTGCGTGTAAGTGTGTGTAAGTACGTGCAAGTGTATGTAAGTGCGTGTAAGTGCGTGTAAGTACGTGTTAGTGCGTGTAAGTGTGTGTAAGTGTGTGTAACTATGTGTAAGTGCGTATAAGTACGTGTATGTGTGTATACGTCTGTGTAAATACGTGTAAGTACGTGTAAGTGCGTGTAAGTTTGTGTAAGTGCGTGTAAGTGCATGTAAGTGTGAGTGAGTGTGTGTAAGTGTGTGTAAGTGCGAGAAAGTATGTGCAAGTGCGTGTTAGTGCATGTAAGTGCGTGTAAGTGTGTGTAAGTGCCTAAAAAGCACGTGTAAGTGCGTTTAAGTACGTGTAAGTGCGTGTAAGAACGCGTAAATGCGTGTAAGTACGTGTAAGTACGTGTAAGTGTGTGCAAGTGCATACAAGTATGTGTAAGTACGTGTAAGTGTGTGTAAGTGCATGTAAGTGCGTGTTAGTGCGTGTAAGTGCGTGTAAGTGCGTGTAAGTATGTGCAAATGCGTGTTAGTACGTGTAAGTATGTGTAAGTTCGTGTAAGTATATGTAAGTGCATGTAAGTGTGTGTAAGTATGTGTAAGTGTGTGTAAGTGCGTGTAAGCACGTCTAAGTGCGTGTAAGTGTGTGTAAGTGTGTGTAAGTATGTATAAGTATGTGTAAGTGCATGTAAGTTTGTATAAGCACGTATAAGTGCGTGTAAGTTTGTGTAAGTGCGTGTAAGTGTTTGTAAGTGGGTGTAAGTTTGTGTAAGTGTGTATAAGTACGTGTAAGTGCGTGTAAGTACGTGTAAGTGTGTGTAAGTCTGTGTAAGTGTGTGGAAGTGCATGCAAATGCGTGTAAGTACGTGTAAGTGCATGTAAGTGTGTGTAATTACGTGTAAGTGCGTGTAACTGCGTGTAAGTATGTGTAAGCGCGTGTTAGTGTGTGTTAGTGCGTGTAAGTACGTGGAAGTATGTGTAAGTGCGTGTAAGTACATGTAAGTGCGTATAAGTGCGTGTATGTGTGTGTAAGTGTGTGTAAGTTCGTGTAAGTTTGTGTAAGTGTGTGTAAGGTCGTGTAAGTGCGTGTAAGTACGTGTGAGTTTGTGTCAGTACGTGTAAGTGCGTGTACGTGCGTGTAAGTATGTGTATGTGCGTGTAAGTACGTGTGAGAACGTGTAAGTGTGAGTGAGTGCATGTCAGTGCGTGAAAGTTTGTATAAGTGCATGTAAGTATGTGTACATTCGTGTAAGTGCGTGTAAGTGTGTGTAAGTGCGTGTAGGTGCATGTAAGTGCGTGTAAGTGCGTGCGATTACGTGTAAGTTTGTGTGAGTTTGTATAAGTTTGAGTAAGTACGTGTAAGTTTGTGTAAGTTCGTGTAAGTGCGTGTAAGTCCATGTGAGTTCATGTCAGTGTGTGTAAGTGTGTGTAAGTGCGTATAAGTGCGTGTAAGTACGTGTAAGTATGTGTGAGTGCATGTAAGTGTGTGTGAGTACGTGTAAGGGTGTGTAAGTACATGTAAGTGCGTGTAAGTTTTCGTAAGAGCGTGTAAGTGCGTGTACGTTTGAGTAAGTGCTTATAAGTACGTATCAGTGCACTTAAGTGCGTGTAAGTTCATGTCAGAGCGTGTTAGTACGTGTAAGTGCGTTTAATCGCATGTAAGTGCATGTAAGTGCATGTAAACGCGTGTAAGTGCGTGTGAGTATGTGCAAGTATCTATAAGTATGTGCAAGTGCATGTAAGTGCGTGTAAGTGCGTATACATTTGTGTAAGTGCGTGTAAGTGCATGTAAGTGCGTATAAGTGCGTGTAACTACGTGTAAGTGCGTGTAAGTGCGTGTAAGTATGTGTAAGTTTTTGTAAGTGCGTCTAAGTGCGTGTAGGTACATGTAAGTGCATGTAAGTGCGTGTAAGTGCATGTAAGTGCGTGTAATTTGTGTAAGTGTGTGTAAGTGCGTGTAAGTACGTATAAGTGCGTGAAAGTGCGTGTAAGTATGTGTAAGTGCGTTTAAGTGCGTGTAAGTACGTGTAAGTGTGTGTAAGTGCGTGTACGTTTGTGTAAGTATGTGTAAGTGTGTATAAGTGGGTGTAAGTGTGTGTAAGTATGTGTGAGTACGTATAAGTACGTGTAAGTTTGTACAAGTGTGTATAAGTGCGTGTACATTCGTGTAAGTGCACGTAAGTGTGGATAAGTGCGTGTAAGTGTGTGTAAGTGCGTGTAAGTGTGTGTAAAATCGCGTAAGTTTGTGTAAGTGCATGTAAGTTTGTGTAAGTTTGTGTAAGTGTGTGTAAGTTGGTGTCAGTGCATGTAAGTGCGTGTGAGTTCGTGTCACTGTGTGTAAGTGCATGTAAGTGCGTGTAAGTGCGTGTAAGTACGTGTAAGTGCGTGTAGGTGAGTGTAAATGCGTGAAAGTGCGTGTGAGTGTGTTTAAGTGCGTGTGAGTGTGTGTAAGTGCGTGTAAGTGAATGTAAGTGTGTGTAAGTTTGTGTAAGTACGTGTAGGAGCGTGTACATTCGTGTCAATGGGTGTAAGTGCGTGTAAGTGCGTGTAAGTGCGTGTAAGTTCGTGTCAGTGCGTGTAAGTGCGTGTACGTGTGGGTATGTGTGTGTAATTACGTGAAGGTGCATGTAAGTGCATGTTAATGGTTGTAAGTGCGTGTGAGTGCCTGTAAGTGCGTGTAAGTGTGTGCAAGTGTGTGAAAGTGCCTATAAGTGCGTGTAAGTATGTATACGTTTGTGTAAGTGCGTGTAAGTGCGTGTAAGTGCGTGTAAGTATATGTAACTGTGTGTAAGTACGTGCAAGTACATGTAAGTGCGTGTAAGTGCGTGTAAGTGTGTGTAAGTGTGTGTAAGTGCGTGTAAGTGCATGTAAGTACGTGTAAGTGTCTATAAGTTCGTGTAAGTGTGTGTAAGTACGTGAAAGTACGTGTAAGTGCGTGTAAGTGTGTGTAAGTGCGTGTAAGTACGTGTAAGTGCCTGTAAATTGCGTGTAAGTGTGTGTAAGTGCGTGTAAGTGCGTGTAAGTGTACGTAAGTGCATGTAAGTACGTGTAAGTGCGTGTAAGTGTGTGCAAGTGCATGCAAGTACGTGTAAGTGCATGTAAGTGCGTGTAAGTACATGTAAGTGCGTGTAAGTGCGTATAAGTACGTATAAGTTCGTATAAGTATGTATAAGTATGTGTAAGTTTGTGTTAGTGTGTGTAAGAACATGTAAGATTGTGTAAGTACGTGTAAGTGCGTGTAAGTATGTGCAAGTATGTGTAAGTGTGTGTAAGTGCGTCTAAGTGCGTGTAAGTATGTGTAAGTGTGTGTAAGTATGTGTAAGTACGTGTAAGTACATGTAAGTGCATGTAAGTTTGTATAAATACGTATAAGTATGTGTTAGTTCGTGTAAGTACGTGTAAGTGTGAGTAAGTGCATATAAGTAAGTGTAAGTAGGTGTAAGCATACGTAAGTTCGTATAAGTGAGTGTAAGTGCGTGCAAGTGCGTGTAAGTGCGTGTAAGTGCGTGTAAGTACATGTAAGTCTGTGCAAGTGCATGCAAGTGCGTGTAAGTACATATAAGTATGTGTAAGTGCGTGTAAGTGCGTGTACGTACGTGTAAGTATGTGTAAGTATGTGTGAGTGCGTGTGAGTGTCTGTGAGTGCATGTAAGTATGTGTACGTTTGTGTAAGTGCATGTAAGTATGTGTACGTTCGTGTAAGTGCGTGTAAGTGTGTGTAAGTGCGTGTAAGTGCGTGTAAGTGCGTGTAAGTGCATGCAATTACATGTAAGCTGGTGTAAGTTCGTGTAAGTTTGTGTAAGTACGTGAAAGTTCGTGTAAGTGCGTGTAAGTGTGTGTGAGTTTGTGTCAATGCGTGTACGTGTGTGTGAGTGCGTAAAAGTGTACGTAAGTGCATGTAAGTGCGTGTAAGTATGTTTAAGTACGTGTAAGTATGTGTGAGTGCGTGTAAGTGTGTGTGAGTGCGTGTAAGTATGTGTAAGTACATGTAAGTATGTGTAAGTTTGAGTAATTGTGTGTAAGTTTGTGTATGTTTGTGTAAGTGCGTATAAGTACGTATAAGTGCGCGTAAGTGCGTGTAAGTTTGTGTCAGTACGTGTAAGTGCGTGTAAGTGCGTGTAAGTATGTGTAATTGCGTGTAAGTGCATGTAAGTGCATGTAAGTTTGTGTAAGTACGTGTAAGTGCGTGTAAGTGTGTATAAGTGCGTGTAAGTGTGCGTAAGTATGTGTAAGTGAGTGTAAGTATGTGCAAGTGTGTGCAAGTGCATGCAAGTACGTGTAAGTGCGTGTAAGTACGTGTAAGTACGTGTAAGTGTGTGTAAGTGTGTGTAAGTGCGTGTAGGTGCGTGTAAGTGCGTGTAAGTTTGTATCAGTTCATGTAAGTGCGTGTAAGTGTGTATAAATTGGTGTAAGTGCCTGTGAGTGATGTGAGTTTGTGTTAGTACGTGTAAGTGCGTGTAAGTGCATGTAAGTACATGTAAGTGCATGTAAGTACGTGTAAGTACGTGTAAGTGCGTGTAAGTGCGTGTGAGTGCGTGTAAGTGCGTGTGAGTGCGTGCAAGTACGTGTCAGTTTCTGTAAGTGTGTGTAAGTGCGTGTACGTTTGTGTAAGTGCATGTAAGTATGTATAAGTACGTGCAAGTGCATGTAAGTGCGTGTGAGTGCGTGTATTTCTGTGTAAGTTTGTGTAAGTGTGTGTAAGTTTGTGTAAGTTTGTGTAAGTACGTGTAAGCTTGTGTAAGTGTGTGTGAGTTTGTGTCAGTGCGTGTAAGTGCGTGTAAGTGTGTGTAAGTGTGTATAAGTGCATGTTAGTGCGTGTAAGTGCGTGTAGGTATGTGTAAATGTGTGTAAGTATGTGTGAGTGAGTGTGAGTACGTGTGAGTGCGTATACGTTCGTGTAAGTGCATGGAAGTGCATGTAAGTTCGTGTAAGTGTGTGTACATTCGTGTAAGTAGATGTAAGTGCGTGTAAGTGCGTGCAAGTGCGTGCGAGTTCATGTCAGTGCGTGTAAGTGTGTGTGTGTATGGGTATGTGCGTGTAATTGTGAGTAAGTGCATGTAAGTGCATGTAAATGCGTATAAGTGCGTGTAAGTACGTGTAAGTTTGTGTGAGTGCGTTTAAGTGTGTGTGATTGTGTGTATGTGTGTCTAAGTACATGTAAGTGCGTGTAAGTTCGTGTAAGTGTGTGTAAGTGTGTTTACGTTCGTGCAAGTGCATGTAAGTGCGTATAAGTCATCATAAGTACGTGTAAGTTCGTATCAGTGCGTGTAAGTACGTGTAAGTACGTGTAAGTACGTGTAAGTACGTGTAATTGTGTGTAAGTACATGTAAGTGCATGTCAATGCGTGTAAGTACGTGGGAGTACGTGTAAGTGCGTGTCAGTGCGTGCAATTGCGTGTAAGTGCGTGTAAGTGCGTCTAAGTGCGTATACGTTTGTGTAAGTCCGTGTTAGTGCATGTAAGTATGTGTAAGTGCGTGTAACTATGTGTAAGTGCGTGTAACTGCGTGTAAGTTTGCGTAAGTGCGTGTAAGTGCGCGTAAGTACGTGTAAGTGCATGTACATGCATGTAAGTGTATGTAAGTGCGTGTAATTTGTAGAAGTATGTATAAGTGCAAGTAAGTGCGTGTAAGTGCGTGAAAGTGCATGTAAGTACGTGTAAGTGCGTGTAAGTGCATGTAAGTGTGTGTAAGTGTGTGTAAGTTTGTGTAAGTGTGTGTAAGTGCATGTAAGTATGTGTCTAAGTATGTATAAGTGCGTGTAAGTATGTCTAAGTGAGTGTAAGTGTGTAGAAGTGTGTGCAAGTAAGTGTGTATAAGTTTGTGTAAGTGTGTGTAAGTGCGTGTAAGTACGTATAAGTATGTGTAACTATGTGTAAGTGCATATAAGTACGTGTAAATGTGTGTAAGTGTGTGTAAGTGCGTGTAAGTGTATATGTGTGTGTGTAAGTGCGTGTAACTGCGTGAAAGTACGTGTAAGTGTGTGTAAGTGCGTGTAAGTGCGTGTAAGTACGTGTAAGTGCCTGTAAAGTACGTGTAAGTGCGTGTAAGTACGTGTAAGTGTGTGTAAGTGTGCGTAAGTGCGTGTAAGTACGTGTAAGTACGTGTAAGTGCGTGCAAGTACATACAAGTACGTATAAGTACATGTAAGTGTGTTTAAGTGCGTGTAATTGCGTGTAAGTGAATGTAAGTGCGTGTAAGTGCGTGTAAGTATCAGTAAGTGCGTGTTAGTACGTGCAAGTATGTGTAAGTTTGTTTAAGTGCATGTAAGTGCGTGTAAGTGTGTGTAAGTATGTGTAAGTGTGTGTAAGTGCGTGTAAGCGCGTGTAAGTGAATGTAAGTGTGTGTAGGTGCGTGTACGTACGTGTAAGTATGCGAAAGTGCATGTAAGTTTGTATAAGTACATATAAGTGCGTTTAAGTTTGTGTAAGTACGTGTAAGTGTGTGTAAGTGCGTGTAAGTGCGTATAAGTGAGTGTAAGTATGTGTAAGTACGTGTAAGTGCGTGTAAGTGCGTGTAAGTGCGTGTAAGTATGTGTAAGTGCGTGTTAGTACGTGTAAGTATGTGTTCATTCATGTAAGTGCGTGTAAGTGTGTATAAGTGTGTGTAAGTATGTGTAAGTGTGTGTAAGTGCGTGTAAGCACGTGTAAGTGCGTGTAAGTGTGTGTAAGTGCGTGTAAGTACGTATAAGTATGTGTAAGTGCATGTATGTTTGTATAAGTACTTATAAGTGCGTATACGTTCGTGTAAGTACGTGTAAGTGTGTGTAAGTGCGTGTAAGTGCGTGTAAGTGTGTATAAGTGCGTGTAAGTTTGTGTAAGTGTGTGTAAGTACGTGTAAGTGCGTGTAAGTACATGTAAGTGCATGTAAGTATGTGCAAGTGTGTGCAAGTGCATGCAAATGCATGTAAGTACGTGTAAGTGCATGTAAGTGTGTGTAATTGTGTGTAAGTGTGTGTAAGTTTGTATAAGTATGTGTAAGCACGTGTTAGTGTGTGTAAGTGCGTGTAAGTACCTGGAAGTGTGTGTAAGTGCGTATAAGTGCATGTAAGTGCGTATAAGTGCGTGTGTGTGTGTATGTGTGTGTAAGTTTGTGTAAGTTCGTGTAAGTGTGTGTAAGTTTGTGTAAGTGTGTTTAAGTACGTGTGAGTTCATGTCAGTGTGTGTAAGTGCGTGTACGTGCGTGTAAGTATGTGTAAGTACTTGTAGGTACGTGTGATTACGTGTAAGTGTGTGTGAGTGCATGTTAGTGCGTGAAAGTTTGTATAAGTGCATGTAAGTGCGTGTAAGTGCATGTAAGTGCGTGTAAGTGCGTGTAAGTATGTGTAAGTGCATGTAAGTGCGTGTAAGTGTGTGCGATTACGTGTAAGTTCTTGTGAGTTCGTATAAGTTTGTGTAAGCACGTGTAAGTTTGTGTAAGTGGGTGTAAGTGCATGTGAGTTCATGTCAGTGCATGTAAGTGTGTGTAAGTGTGTATAAGTGCGTGTAAGTGCATGTAAGTGCATGTAAGTACGTTTAAGTATGTGTGAGTGCGTGTAAGTGTGTGTGAGTACGTGTAAGTGTGTGTAAGTACATGTAAGTGCCTGTAATTTCATGTAAGTGTGCTTAAGTGCGTGTACGTTCATGTCAGAGTGTGTAAGTACATGTAAGTGCGTGTAATTGCATGTAAGTGCATGTAAGTGGATGTTAATGCGCGTAAGTGTGTGTGAGTATGTGCAAGTATCTGTAAGTACGTGCAAGTGCGTGTAAGTGCGTGTAAGTGCGTGTAAGTGTGTATACATTTGTGTAAGTGCGTGTAAGTGCATGTAAGTGCGTGTAAGTACGTGTAACTACGTGTAAGAGCATGCAAGTGCGTGTAAGTGTGTGTAAGTTTGTGTAAGTGCGTACAAGTGCGTGTAAGTACATGTAAGTGCATGTAAGTGTGTGTAAGTGCATGTAAGTACGTGTAATTTGTGTAAGTGCGTGTAAGTGCGTGTAAGTACGTGTAAGTACGTGTAAGTACGTGTAAGTTCGTGTAAGTATGTGTAAGTGTGAGTAAGTTGGTGTGAGTGTGTGTAAGTGTGTGTGAGTGCGTGTAAGTACGTGTAAGTTTGTGTAAGTGTGTGTAAGTGTGTGTACGTTTGTGTAAGTGCACATAAGTGTGTATAAGTGCATGTAAGTGCGTGTAAGTGCGTATAAGTGTGTGTTTTTGTGTGTGAGTTCGTGTAAGTTTGTGTAAGTTCATGTAAGTGCGTGTAAGTTCGTGTCAGTGCGTATAAGTGCGTGTGAGTTCATGTCACTGGGTGTAAGTGCGTGTAAGTGCGTGTACGTGTGTGTAAGTACGTGTAAGTGCATGTAGGTGTATGTAAATTTGTGTAGGTGCGTGTGAGTGTGTGTAAGTGTGTGTGAGTGTGTGTAAGTGCGTGTAAGTGCATGTAAGTGCGTGTAAGTTTGTGTAAGTGCGTGTAAGTGCGTGGACATTCGTGTCAGTGGGTGTAAGTGTGTATAAGTGCACGTAAGTGCGTGTAAGCTCGTGTCAGTGCGTGTAAGTGCGTGTAAGTGTGGGTATGTGCGTGCAATTGCGTTTAAGTGCATGTAAGTGCATGTAAATGGGTGAAAGTGCGTGTGAGTGCCTGTAAGTGCGTGTAAGTGCGTACAAGTGCGTGAAATTGCGTGTAAGTGCGTCTAAGTATGTATAAGTTAGTGTAAGTGTGTATAAGTACGTGTAAGTGTGTGTAAGTATATGTAACTGTGTGTAAATGCGTGTAAGTACGTATAAGTGTGTGTAAGTTTGTGTAAGTGTGTGTAAGTGCGTGTAAGTGTGTGTAAGTGTGTGTAAGTGCGTGTAAGGGCCTGTAAAGTCCGTGTAAGTGCATGTAAGTGCGTGTAAGTGCGTGTAAGTGCGTGTAAGTACGTGTAAGTGCGTGTAAGTATGTGTATGTTTGTATAAGTAAGTATAAGTATATGTAAGTGCGTGTTAGTGTGTGTAAGTACGTGTAAGTATATGTAAGTTTGTGTAAGTGTGTGTAAATGCGTGTATATGCGTGTAAGTGCGTGTAAGTATGTGTAATTACATGTAAGTGTGTGCAAGTGCATGCAAGTGCGTGTAAGTGCGTATAAGTACGTGTAAGTGTGTGTAAGTGTGTGTAAGTATGTGTATGTATTTGAAAGTGCGTGTTAGTGCGTGTAAGTGCGTGTAAGTACCTTGAAGTCTCTTTAAGTGCGTGTAAGTACGTGTAAGTTTGTGTAAGTGTGTATAAGTGCGTGTAAGTGCATGAAAGTGCGTTTAAGTAAGTGTAAGTGCATATACGTGTGTGTAAGTGCGTGTAAGTGCATGTAAGTGCGTGTAAGTGTGTGTAAATGTGTGCCAGTGCGTGCTAGTATGTGTAAGTTTGTGTAAGTGTGTACAAGTGTGTGTAAGTGCGTGTAAGTGTGTGTAAGTGTGTGTAAGTATGTGTAAGTCAAAATATGTGTGAATAAGTGCGTTTAAGTCAGTGTAAGTGCGTGAAAATACGTGTACGTGTGTGTAAGTGTGTGTAAGTTCATGTAAGTTTGTGTAAGTGCGTGTAATTGTGTTTAAGTTTGTAAATGTGCGTGCAAGTATGTGTGAGTTCGTGTTAGTGCGTGTAAGTACGTGTAAGTGGGTATAAGCACGTGTAAGTACGTGTAAGTATCTATAAGTGCGTGTAAGTGCGTGTAAGTACGTGTAAGTGTGTGTACGTGTGTGTGAGTGCATGTAGGTGTGTGTAAGTTTGTGTAAGTGTGTGTAAGTGTGTGTACGTTTGTGTAAGTCCGTGTAAGTGTGTGTAAGTGCGTGTAAGTGCGTGTAAGTTAGTGTAAGTTTGTGTAAGTGCGTGTAAGATTGTGTAAGTACGTGTGAGTTCGTGTCAGTGCATGTAAGTGCGTGTAAGTGTGTGTAAGTACGTGTAAGTGCATGTGAGTGTGTGTAAGTACGTGTAAGTACGTGTAAGTGCGTGTGAGTGCGTGTAAGTACGTGCGAGTGCATGGAAGTGTGTATAAGTGCATGTAAGTGCATGTAAGTCCGTGTAAGTGTGTATAAGTGTGTGTACGTTTGTATAAGTACGTATAATTGTGTATAAGTGAGGGTAAGTGCGTGTACGTTTGTGTCCGTGCGTGTAAGTGTGTATACGTGCGTGTAAGTGCGTATGATTGCATGTAAGTGCATGTAAGTGCATCTAAATACGTGCTAGTGTGTGTGAGAGTGTGTATGTGTGTGTAAGTACGTGCAAGTATGTATAAGTACGTTAAAGTATGTGTAAGTGCGTATACGTTCGTGTAAGTACGTGTAAGTGCATTTAAGTGTGTGTTAGTGCGTGTAACTATGTGTAAGTGCGTGTTAGTGCGTATAAGTAAGCGTAAGTTTATGGAAGTGCATGTAAGTACGTGTAAGTACGTGTAAGTGCATGTAAGTACGTGCAAGTGCGTGTAAGTGTGTGTAAGTTTGTGTAAGTGTGTGTAAGTGCGTGTAAGTGCGTGTAAGTGCGTGTAAGTGCGTGTAAGTGCATGAAAGTCTGCGCAAGTACGAGTAAGTGCACGTTAGTGCGTGTAAGTGCGTGTAAGTGCGTGTAAGTGTGTGTAAGTGCGGGTAAGTGTGTGTAAGTGCGTGTAAGTACGTGTAGGTATGTGTAAGTATGTATAAGTGCGTATAAGCGTGTGCAAGTGCATGCAAGTACGTTTAAGTGTGTGTTAGTACGTGTAAGTGTGTGTAAGTCTGTGTAAGTGTGTGTAAGTGCGTGTAAGTATGTGTAACTGCGTGTACGTTTGTGTAAGTTTGTGTAAGTGTGTATAAGAGTGTATACATTTGTGTAAGTGCGTGCAATTGCGTGTGAGTTTGTGTCAGTACGTGTAAGTATGTGTAAGTGTGTGTAAGTGCGTGTTAATGCGTATACGTACGTGTATGTGCGTGGAAGTGTGTGTGAGTGCGTGTGAGTGGGTGTGAGTGTGTGTAAGTACGTATAAGTTTGTCTAAGTGCGTATAAGTGCATGTACTTTTGTCTAAGTGCATATAAGTGTGTATAAATGCGAGTAACTGCGTGTAAGTGCGTGTAAGTGTATGTATTTTTGCATGTAAGTTTGTGTAAGTTTGTGTAAGTTTGTGTAAGTGGGTGTAAGTTTATGTAAGTGCGTGTAAGTGCGTGTGAGTTCGTTTCGGTGCGTGTCAGTACGTGTAAGTGCGTGTAAGTATGTGTAAGTGCATATAGGTGCGTGTACATACGTGTAAGTACGTGTGAGTGCATGTAAGTACGTGTGAGTGCATGTAAGTGCGTGTAAGTGCATGTAAGTGCGTGTAAGTTTGTGTAAGTGCATGCAAGTGCGTGTACGTTCGTGTAAGTGGGTATAAGTGCATGTAAGTGCGTGTAAGTGCGTGTAAGTTGGTGTCAGTGTGTGTAAGTGCATGTAAGTGTGGGTATGTGCGTGTAATTGCGTGTAAGTGCATGTAAATGCATGTAAATGCGTGTAAGTGCAAGTGAGTGCATGTAAATATGTGTAAGTGTGTGCAAGTGCGTGTAATTACGTGTAAGTGCGTGTAAGTGCGTAGACGTTTGTGTAAGTGCGTATAAATACGTGTAAGTATATGTAAGTGTGTGTTATTGTGTGTAAGTGCGTGTAAGTGCGTGTAAGTACGTGTAAGTGTGTGTAAGTGCGTGTAAGTGCGTGTAAGTGTGTGTAAGTGTGTGTAAGTGCGTGTACGTGTGTGTAAGTTCGTGTAAGTGCGTGCAAGTGCGTGTAAGTGCGTAAAAGTGTGTGTAAGTACGTGTGAGTACGTGTAAGTGTGTGCAAGTGTATTCAAGTGTGTGTAAGAACATGTAAGTACGTGTAAGTGTGTGTAAGTACATGTAAGTGCGTGTAAGTGCGTGTAAGTACGTGTAAACATGTGTAAGTGCGTGTTAGTGCGTGTAGGTGCTGGTAAGTACATGGAAGTGCGTGTAAGTGCGTGTAAATGCCTGTAAGTTTGTGTAAGTGCATATAAGTGTGTGTAAGTGCATGTAAGTGTGTGTATGTGCGTGTAAGTGCATGTAAGTGTGTGTAAGTGCGTGTAAGTGCGTGTAAGTATGTCTAAGTGCGTGTAAATGCCTGTAAGTGCGTGCCAGTGCGTGCTAGTACGTGTAAGTTTATGTAAGTATGTATAAGTGCGTGTAAGTGCGTGCAAGTGCGTGTAAGTGCGAGTAAGTATGTGTATATGCGTGTAAGTGTGTGTAAGTACGTGTAAGTGCGTGTAAGTGTGTGTAAGTGCGTGTAAGTGTGTCTAAGTGTGTGTACGTTCGTGTAAGTTTGTGTATGTGCGTGTAAGTGTGTGTAAGTTGATGTAAGTGCATGTAAGTATGTATGAGTTCGTGTCAGTGTGTGTTAGTGCGTGTAAGTGCGTGTGAGCATGTGTAACTGCGTGTAAGTGTGTGTAATTGTCTGTAACTGCGTGTAAGTACATGTGAGTATGTTTAAGTGTGTGTGAGTGTATGTAAGTACATGTGAGTTTGTGTAAGTTTGTGTAAGCGTGTGTAAAATTGTGTAAGTGTGTGTAAGTGTGTGTGAGTTCGTGTGAGTGCGTGTTAGTGTGTGTAAGTGAGTGTAAGTGTGTGTAAGTGCATGTTAGTGCGTGTAAGTACGTGTAAGTACGCATAAGTACGTGTCAGTGCGTGTAAGTGCGCGTGAATACGTGGAAGTGTGTATAAGTGTATGTAAGTGCGTGTAAGTTTGTGTAAGTGCGCGTAAGTGCATGTAAGTGCGTGTAAGTACGTGTAACTACGTGTAAGTACGTGTAAGTGCGTGTAAGTGCGTATAAGTTTGTGTAAGTGCGTGTAAGTGCATGTAAGTACATGTAAATGCGTGTAAGTGTGTGTAAGTTTGTGTAAGTGTGTGTAAGTGCGTGTAAGTACATGTAAGTGCATGAAAGTTTGTGTAAGTACGTGTAAGTACATGTAAGTATGTGTAAGTGCGTGTAAGTGCGTATAAGTGTGTGTAAGTGCGTGTAAGTGTGTGTAAGTGCGTGTAAGTGTCCGTAAGTATGTGTAAGTGCGTGTAAGTGCGTGTAAGTGCGTGCAAGAGCATGCGAGTACGTTCAAGTGCTTGTAAGTACGTGTAAGTGCGTGTAAGTGCGTGTAAGGGCGTGTAAGTGTGTGTAAGTATGTGTAAGTGCATGTAAGTTCGTGTAAGTTCATGTAAGTACGTGTAACTGTATATATGTTTGTGTAAGTGCGTGTAAGTACGTGTGAGTTTGTGTCATTGCGTGTAAGTGTGTGTAAGTGCGTGTAAGTGCATGTAAATACGTGTAAATGCGTGTAAGTGCGTGTGAGTGTGTGTAAGTGCGTGTGAGTGTGTGTAAGTACATGTAAGTTTGTGTACATTCGTGTAAGTGCGTGTAAGTGCATGTGAGCTCGTGTCAGTGCGTGTAAGTACATGTATTTGTGTGTAAGCTTGTGTAAGTTTGTGTATGTTCGTGTAAGTGTGTGTAAGTACGTGTAAGTTTGTGTAAGTGTGTTTAAGTGTGTGTGAGTTTGTGTCAGTGCGTGTAAGTGTGTGGAAGTGCGTGTAAGTGCGTGTAAGTGCATGTAAGTGCATGTAAGTTTGTGTAAATGCGTGTAAGGGCGTATGAGTGCGTGTAAGTGCGTGTAAATACATGTATGTGTAAGTCTGTGTAAGTGTGTGTAAGTGCGTGTACATTTGTGTAAGTGGGTATAAGTGCATGTAAGTGTGCGTAAGTACGTGTAAGTTTGCATCAGTACGTGTAAGTGCGTGTAAGTGTGTGTATGTGCGTGTAATTGCGTGTAAGTGCATGTAAGTGCATGTAAATGCGTGAAAGTGCGTGCAAGTGGATGTAAGTGCGTGTTAGTGTGTGTAAGTACGTATACATTTGTATAAGTGCATGTAAGTGCGTGTAAGTGCGTGTAAGTGCGTGTAAGTATGTGTAACTGTGTGTAAGTGCGTATAAGTGCGTGCAAGTGCGTGTAAGTACATGTAAGTATGTGTAAGTGTGTGTAAGTGCGTGTAAGTGTGTGTAAGTGCGTGTAAGTGTATGTCAGTTTGTTTAAGTGGGTGTAAGTGCGTGTAAGTGAGTGAAAGCGCGTAAAAGTGTGTATAAGTGTGTGTAAGTGCATGTAAGTGCACGTAAGTGCCTGTAAAGTGCGTGTAGGTGCGTGTAAGTGCATGTATGTTTGTGTAAGGATGTGTAAGTGCGTGTAAGTATGTGTAAGTGAATGTAAGTGTGTGCAAGTACATGAAAGTACGTGTAAGTGCGTGTAAGTACGTGTAAGTGCGTATAAGTGCGTCTATGTGCGTGTAAGTTTGTGTAAGTGTGTGTAAGTATGTGTAAGTGTGTGTCAGTGTGTGTAAGTGCGTGTAAGTTTGTGAAAGTGCATATAAGTACGTGTAAGTGTGTATAAGTATGTGTAAGTGTGGGTAAGTACGTGTAAGTGTGTGTAAGTGCGTGTAAGTGTGTGTAAGTACGTGTAAGTACGTGTAAGTGCATGTAAGTTTGTATAAGTATATATAAGTACGTGTAAGTTTGTGTAAGTGTGTGTAAGTATGTGTAAGTGCGTGTAAGTGCGTGTAAGTATATGTAAGTACGTGCAAGTACGTGTATGTACGTGTAATTACATACAAGTGCGTATAAGTTCCTGTAAGTGCGTGTAAGTGCGTGTAAGTACGTGTAAGTGTGTGCAAGTGCATGCAAGTGCGTGTAAGTATGTGTAAGTGTGTGTAAGTACGTGTAAGTGCATACAAGTGTGTGTAAGTGTGTGTAAGTATGTGTAAGTGTGTGTTAGTGTGTATAAGTGCATGTAAGTACGTGGAGGTGCATGTAAGTACGTGTAAAAATGTATACGTTCGTGTAGGTGCGTGTAAGTGCGTGTAAGTGTGTCTAAGTGCATGTAAATGCGCGTAAGTACGTATAAGTATGTATACGTGCGTGTAAGTGCGTGTAAGTGCGTGTAAGTACGTATAACTGCGTATAAGTATGTGTAAGTACATGCCAGTGCACGCAAGTACATGTACATTTGTGTAAATACGTGTAAGTACATGTAAGTGTGTGTAAGTGCATGTAAGTGCGTGTAAGTGTGTGTAAGTGTGTGTAAGTGCGTGTAAGTGCTTGTAAGTGCGTGTAAGTGCATGTAAGTGTGTGTAAGTGCGTGTTAGTGGGTGTAAGTACGTGTGATTTTGTGTTAGTGCTTGTAAGTGCGTGTAAGTGCTTGTAAGCACATGTAAGTACATGTAAGTGCATGTAAGTACGTGTAAGTATGTGTAAGTATGTGTGAGTGGGTGTAAGTTTGTGTGAGTGCATGTAAGTGCGCGTAAGTGTGTGTAAGTGTGTGTACGTTTGTGTAAGTACGTAGAGGTGTGTGTAAGTGCGTGTAAGTGCGTGTAAGTACGTGTAAGTGCGTGTAAGTGTGTGTAAGTACGTGTAAGTGCGTGTAAGTGTGTATAAGTTCGTTTAAGTTTGTGTAAGTTTGTGAAAGATTGTGTCAGTATGTGTAAGTTTGTGTAAGTGTGTGTAAGTGCGTGTAATTGTGTGTAAGTACGTGTAAGTACGTTTAAGTGCGTGTAAGTGTATGTAAGTGCTTGTAAGTTTGTGTAAGTTTGTGCAGGTGCGTGTAAGTGTGTATAAGTTCGTGTAAGTGTGTGTAAGTGTGTGTGAGTTCGTGTCAGTGTGTGTAAGTACGTGTAACTGCGAGTAAGTACGTGTGACTGCGTGTAAGTGCGTGTGAGTGCGTGTAAGTTCCCTTAAGTGCGTGTACATACGTGTGCATTTGTGTAAGTGCATGTAAGTACGTGTAAGTGCGTGTAAGTACGTGTACTTGCGTGTAAGTTCATGTAAGCTCGTGTAAGTTCGTGTAAGTATGTGTAAGTTTGTGTACGTGGGTGTAAGTGCGTGTGAGTTCGTTTCAGTGCGTGTAAGTGCGTGTAAGTATGTGTAAGTGCGTGTAAGTGCGTGTCAGTGCGTGTAAGTGTGTGTAAGTGTGTGTGAGTGTGTGTAAGTACGTGTAAGTTTGTGTAAGTACGTATAAGTACGTGTATATTCGTATAAGTGCGTATAAGTGTGTGTAAGTGGTGTAAGTGCATGTAAGTAGGTGTAAGTTTGTGTAAGTGTATATAAGTGTGTGCACGTTTGTGTAAGTGCGTGTAAATGCTTGTAAGTGTGTAGAATTGTGTATAAGTGCATGTAAGTGCATGTAAATGCATGTAAGTACGTGTGGGTACGTGTAAGTGTGTATAAGTGCATGCAAGAGCGTGTTAGTGCGTATAAGTACGTGTAAGTGCGTATAAGTGTGTGTAAGTGCGTGTAAGTGCGGTTAAGTGCGTGTAAATATGTGTTAGTGTGTGTAAGTGTGAGTAAGAACGAGTAAGTTTGTGTAAGTGGGTGTAAGTGCGTGTAAGTGCGTGTACGTGCGTGTAAGTGTGTGTAAGTGCGTGTAAGTGCATATAAGTTTGTGTAAGTGTGTGTAAGTACGTATAAGTGTGTATACGTGTGTGCAAGTGCATGTAAGTGCGTGTAAGTGTGTGTAAGTGTGTGTAAGTGCATGCAAGTGCGTGTCAGTGCGTGTAAGTGCGTGTAAGTGCGAGTAAGTGCGTGTACTTTCATGTTAGTACGTGTAAGTATGTGTAAGTGCACGTAAGTGTGTGTAAGTACGTGTGAGTGCGTGTAAGTGCGTGTGAGTGCACTTAAGTGCGTGTAAGTGCATGTAAGAGCGTGTAAGTTTGTGTAAGTGCATGTAAGTACGTGTACGTTTGTGTAAGTGCGTGTAAGTGCACGTAAGTACGTGTAAGTTCGTGTCTGTGCGTGTAAGTGCGTGTAAGTGCGTGTAAGTGCGTGTAAGTGTGCGTAAGTGTGTGTAAGTGTGTGTAAGTTCGTGTAAGTGCGTGTAAGTACGTTTTATGTTTGTGTAAGTGCGTGTGAGTTTGTGTCTGTGCGTGTCAGTACGTGTGAGTTGCTGTCAATGCCTTTAAGTACGTGTAAGTGCTTGTACGCGCATGTAAGTGCGTGTAAGTGCGTATAAGTGCGTGTAAGTGCATGTAAGTACGTGTGAGTACGTGTAAGTATGTGTGAGTGCATGTAAGTCCGTGTAAGTTTGTGTAAGTGCATGTAAGTGCGTGTACGTTTGTGTAAGTGCGTGTAAGTGTGTGTAAGTGCGTGTAAGTACGAGTAAGTTTGTATAATTTTGTGTAAGTGTGTGTTAGTTTGTATAAGTGCGTGTAAGTGCGTGTGAGTTTGTGTCAGTGCGTGTAAGTGTGTGTAAGTATTTGTAAGTGCGTGTAAGTGCATGTTAGTGCGTGCTAGTACGTGTAAGTACGTGTAAGTGTATGTAAATGCGTGTAAGTATTTGTGAGTGCGTGTAAATGTGTATAAGTGCGTGCAAGTGTATGTAAGTACATGTAAGTGCGTGTAAGTGCGTACACGTTCGTGTAAGTGCGTGTAAGTGCATGGTAGTGCGTATAAGTGTGTGTAACTACGTCTAAGTGCGTGTAAGTGCGTATAAGTGCATATAAGTGCGTGTAAGTGTGTGTAACTACGTGTAAGTGCGTGTAAGTGTGTGTATGTGTGTATAAGTGCGTACAAGTATGCGTGAGTATGTGTAACTTCGTGTAAGTGCGTGTAAGTATGTGCAAGTGCATGCAAGTACGTGTAAGTGCATGTAAGTACGTGTAAGTGCGTGTAAGTGCGTGTAAGTGTTTGTAAGTGTGTGTAATTGTGTCTAAGTGTGTATAAGCTCATGTCAGTTTGTGTCAGTACGTGTAAGTGTGTATAAGTTTGTGTAAGTACGTGTAAGTGCGTGTGAGTTCGTGTCAGTGCGTGTAAGTGCGTGTAAGTGTGAGTAAGTGCGTGTAAGTGCGTGTAAGTACGTGTAAGCGCGTGTAAGTGCGTGTGAGTGCGTGTAAGTGCGTATGAGTGCGTGTAAGTATGTGTAAGTGCGTGTAAGTGTGTGTAAGCATGTGTAAGTGCGTGTATTTGTATGTAAGTTTGTGTAAGTTCGTGTAAGTTTGTGTAAGTGCGTATAAGTTTGTGTAAGTGCGTGTAAGTGCGTGTGAGTTTGTGTTTGTACGTATAAGTGCGTGTAAGTGTGTCTAAGTGCATGGAAAAACATGTAATTGTGTGTAGGTGTGTGTAAATGTGTGTAAGTGTGTGTGAATGCATGTAAGTGCATGTGAGTGTGTGTAAGTATGTATAAGTGCATGTAAGTACGTGTAAGTTTGTGTACGTGTGTGTAAGTGCGTGTACGTTGGTGTAAGTGGGTGTAAGTAAGTGTAAGTACGTGCAAGTGCGAGTAAATTTGTGTCAGTGTATGAAAGTACAAGTATGTATGGGTATGTGGGTGGAATTGCGTGTAAGTGCATGTAAGTGCATGTAAATGCATGTAAGTGCGTGTGAGTGTGTGTAAGTGCATGTAAGTGCGTAGAAGTGCGTGTAAGTGTTTGTAAGTGTGTGTAAGTACGTATACGTTTGTGCAAGTACATGTAAGTATGTGTGTGTGTGTAAGTGTGTGTAACTGTGTGTAAGTGCGTGTAAGTGCGTGTAAGTGCGTGTAAGTGCGTGTAAGTGCGTGTAAGTGTGTGTAAGTGTGTGTAAGTGCTTGTACGTGTGTGTAAGTTCATGTAAGTGCATGTAAGTGCGTGAAAGTGCGTGTAAGAGCATCTAAGTTGGTGTAAGTGCGTGTAAGTACGTATACGTACCTGTAAAGTGCGTATAAGTGCGTATTGTCAACCGGCCTGAGGCAAACGGACTAGAAAACAGGGCCGACACAATAGCACCTGCTGTCCGCTCCTAGCATTTCAGCTAGGAGAAGATATCACCCTCAGGATCACAGTTCCACACTGAGCAGTTCCTAGGCAATCACTTGCTAGCAACTGTGTCCACTTAACACTTGGTCACTTTCGCGCGAGGTGCTAGTCAAAGACTAACTCCTTGGGCTTAGACCAACCAGTGTCTTCTTTATACTGTTCCTTAGTTGGACAACTCTGTGAGGAGCATCTTAGGCCAGATTGTGTAATTAGAATGAGGAATGAGCCTGGTACATATAGTCCTAGGCCTGGCTTCTAAGGTGTGTGGGCAGTGACACTTTTGGGGTGGTCACTCCAAACCACCTCACCAGTCCGCCAAAATTGGCGCATCCACTGACCGCCAAGTGGCGCACTCTCCTCATGCATGGAGAAATGTCTAAGAAACTTCCCCTGTGCTATAAGGTCAAAAAACCTCCTGCGCACATCAAGGCTCGATTGCAGGACCTGTTGTCCCTAAGTCCAACATGCTATCCGTTGCGCTACACTTCTGGTGTCTCGCTTGGACTTGCACCACGAACAAGGTTTGGGGGACTTACTCCAAGGGATCAGTGCATGCCCAACCTGTCCGTCAACCCATAGCAGTGGCCATGGGACATAGAAGAACAACAATCTCTCCCTTGCACCATAGGCCACCTGCTTTGGTAGTTCTCTTCGGCATGAACCTGTAGCTCTAGGTTGTGTTTGTGCATGTCATTTATTTTTTTTGGTCTTTAGTTCTCATCTCTTGCATCCACCATGCCGACTCCTCGAGCACCTTCAGCATGCAAATCACTTTCTAGCGGCTTTGTCAAGAAGTCCGCAAGAATTTTCTTGGTTGCGACGTGCTCCAGTTCCACGACACCCTTGGCGATAAGGTCACGTGAGTAGTGGTACCGAATATCGATGTGCTTTGTACGCCGGGAGATCATGTCGTCCTCTGCCATAGCCATGGCACTTTGGTTGTCGATGCGGATGACCGTTGCCTCCTCTTGTGGTGCCTTGATCTCATCAAGCAAACTGCGAAGCCACTGTGTTTCCTTGCACACTTCGGAGAGTGCAATGTACTCCGCCTCAGCAGTAGAAAGCAAGACGCAGTCCTGCTTCCTGCTTGCCCACGAGACCGCACCTCCGTTGAGAAGAAAAACAAACCCTGAGGTGGACTTCCTGTCATCAATCCGTCCTCCCCAGTCCGCGTCAGTGTAGCATGTCAGCCGCAGCAAGTCTGATCCTTCTAGACCTCCAAACCGGAGTCCGACGTGCCGAGTCTTTTTGAGGTAGCGAAAAATCCGCTTCACGACTTGCCAATGTTCTGGCCCAGGGTTGGCCACAAACCTGCTCACCTGACCCACTGCAAAAGCAATGTCAGGTCGTGTTCCCACCATTGCATACATGAGGCTTCCAACGGCGGACTGGTATGGAATGTTTTGCATCTCCCGCCGGTCTGCCTCGTTGCTTGGTGACATGGAGGAGGAGAGCTTGCAGTCGGAGGGCATGGGGGTGCTGACGGGCTTGCAGTCCTCCATGTTGTAGCGCTTCAAGATGTCCATGATGTACTTGGTCTGGTTGAGCTCGATGGTGCCTGCTTTGCGGTTGCGGTGAACAGCAATCCC
>SZWC01000312.1:364652-409370 GCA_023375785.1 Penium margaritaceum | reverse complement strand
ACCACCTCACCAGTCCGCCAATTGGCGCATCCACTGACCGCCAAGTGGCGCACTCTCCTCATGCATGGAGAAATGTCTAAGAAACTTCCCCTGTGCTAGAAGGTCAAAAAACCTCCTGCGCACATCAAGGCTCGATCGCAGGACCTGTTGTCCCTAAGTCCAACATGCTATCCGTTGCGCTACACTTCTGGTGTCTCGCTTGGACTTGCACCACGAACAAGGTTTGGGGGACTTACTCCAAGGGAGCAGTGCATTCCCAACCTGTCCGTCAACCCATAGCAGTGGCCATGGGGCATAGAAGAACAACACAAAGCACCATAGACACAGTAAACATGTGACAAAGGCACCATTGAAATAGTGATGATGTGAGCACCGCATAGACACGGTGAAAGTGTGACCAAAGCACCATTAGAACTATGATAATGTGACACAAGCACTCTATACACAGTGAAATTGTGACCGTCGCATCATCAAAACAGTGATAATGTAACCTATGCACCATAAACACAGTTAAAGTGTGACCAAAACACCATGAAAATGGTGATAATGGGACATAAGCACCATAGACAGTGAAAGTGTAATCAAAGCACCATTGAAACAGTGATCATGTGACCAAAGTACCCTAGACATAGTGGAAGTGTGACCAAATGACCATTGAAACTGTGCGATTGTGACAGAAACACCACAGATACATTTAAAGTGTGACAACAGCACTATTCAAATAGTAGTAATGTAACCAACGCACCAATGACACAGTGAACATTTGACCAAAGCACTATTGGCAGAGTGATGATGTGACTGGTAATAATAGAAGCAGTGAAAATGTGACCAAACTACAATTAAAAAATGATCAAAGTACCGTAGACACGGTGAAAGGGTGACCAAAGTAACATTGAAACAGTGATAATGAGACCTAAGAACCATAGACACAGCGAACGTGTGACCAAAGCACCATTGAAACAGTGAGAATGTCATCTGAGCACCATAGACACAATGAAAGTGTTACTAGTGCACCATTGAAACAGTCATAATATGACCAAAGCACCACATACACGGTGAAAATGTGACCAAAATACCATTGAAACAGTGTTAATGTGACACACGAACCATAGAAACAGTGAAAGGTTGACCAAAGCATCCTTGAAATTTTGATAATGTGACCAACCACCATAGACACGGTGAAAGTCTGACCAAAGCACAACTGAAAGAGTGATAATGTGACCTGAACATCATAGGCACCGTTGAGCTGTGACCAAAGTGCCATTCAAACAGTGCTAATGTGACCAAAGCACCATAGACACAGGGAAAGTGTGACCAAAGCACCATTGCCACATTGAAATTGTGACATAAGCACCATAACCACAGTGAACTTATGACCAAAGCACAATTTATACAGTGAGCATATGACACAATGTAGGTGTGACCAAAGCACCATTGAAACACTGTTAATGTGGCCTAAGCATCACATACATAGTGAAAGTGTGACCAAATAACTATAGAAACAGTATTACTGTAACCAAAATAACATAGACACGTAAACGTGTGACCAAAGCACCATTAAAACAGTGATTATGTGAGCTAAGCATCCTAGGCACAGTGAAAGTGTGACCAAAACACAGCTAAAACAGTAATAATGTGATCTAAGCACCATATACATAGTGAACATGTCAGCAAAGCACCATTAAAACCGGGATAATGTGATGAGAGAACCATAGAGACAGTGAAAGTGTGATCAAAACACCATGGAAACAGTGATTATGTGATCAAAGCGCCATAGACACATTGAATGTGTGACGAAAGCACCATTGAAACAGTGATGATGTGACGAAAGCACCATAGAAACAGTGATAGTGTGACATACCATTGACACAACAAATGTGTGACCAAAGCACCCTTGAAACCATCATAATATGAGCAAAGCACAATAGAGACACATAAAGTGTGACCAAAGGAACCTTAGAACGGAGACAATGTGACAAAAGAACAATAGACACAGTGAAAGTGTTACCAAAGCACCATCAAAACAGAGATAATGTAACGTAAGCACTATAGAAACAGTAAACGTGTGACCAAATCCCCGTACAAATAGTCATAATGGGACCTAAGCATCACAGAGAGAGTGAATATGTAATCAAAGCACCATAGAAACAGTGATCATGTGACCAAAGCACCATAGACAATGTGGACGTGTGACCAAAGCACCATTGAAACAAAGCAAATGTGACCAAAACACCATAGACAGAGTGAAAGTGTGACAAAGGCACCATTCAAGCAGTGATTATGTGACCCAAAGCACCATAAACACCATGAAATATTGTCCAAAGCATCATTTAAACAGTGACAATATGACATAAGCACTGTAGACACAGTGAATGTGTGACCAACGTACAATTCAAAAAGTGATAATGTGACATTGGCACAATAGACACACTGAACATTTGACCAATGCACCATTGAAGCAGTGAAAATGCAACACACGTGCTTAAAACACACTGAACATGTGACAAATGCACAATTGAAAGAGTGATAATGTGACCTAAGAACCATAAACACAGTGAAAGTGTAACCAAAACACCATTGAAACAGTGATATCATCACCAAAGCACCATAGACACACTTAACGTGTGACCAACGCACCATTGAAACAGTGATAATGTGACCAAAGCATCATATTCAAAGTGAAAGTGTGACCAAAGCACTATTAAAACAGTGATAATGTGATCTACGCACCATAGACACAGTGAAAGTGTGAAAAAAGCACCATTGTTATAGTGATAAAGTTACCAATGCACCATAGACACAATGAAATTGTGACCAAAGCACCATTGCAACAGTGATAATGTGACTACAAAAGCATACACACAATGAAGTTGTGGCCAATTCACCATAAAAGTAGTGATATTGTGACCAACACACCATAGACACAGCAAAAGTGTGACAAATGCACCATTGAAGTAGTGATAACATCTCTAAGCACCATAGCCACATTAAGAAGATGATCATAACAATATTAAAACAGTGATATTTTGACTTCACCATTGTAGACACAGTGAAAGTGTGATCAAAGCACCATGGAAACAGTGATAATGTAACCTAAGCACTACAGACACATTGAAAGTGTGAACAAATCACCACTACAACAGTGATAATGTGACCAAAGCACCATAGACAGTGAAAATATGACCAAAGCACTATTGGAAAAGTGATAGTGAGACCAAAGCACCATAGAAACAGTGAAAGTGTGAGCAAAGCACCATTGAAAAAGTGATAATGGGACCGAAGTTCCAAAGAAACAGAGAATGTGTGACCAAATTACCATAAGAACAGTGATAATGTGACCAAAGCACCATAGGCAAAGTAAACATGTGACCAAAGAACCATTGAAATAGTGATAATGTGACCAAACCAACATAGACATATAAATGTGTTACCAAAGCACAAGTCAAACAGTGATCATGTGACTGAAGCATCATATACAAAGTGAAAGTGTGACTAAAGAAGCATTAAACAGTAATAATGTGACATAAGCACCATATACACGGTGAAAGTGTGACGCAACCACCATTTGAATAGTGATAATTTGACAAGAGCACCATACAAAACTTCGAATGTGTGCTCAAAACACCAGTGAAACAGTGATGATGTGACCAAAGCACCATAGACAGAGAAAGTGTGACCAAAATACCATTGAAACAGTGGTAATGTGACCAAAGCACCATAGCCACAGTAAGGGTGTGACCAAAGCACCATTGAAACAGTGATAATGTGTCCTAAGCACCATAGACACTGTAAAAGTGTGACCAAAGCACCATCGAACACTGATAATGTGACCAAGGCACCATAGACATAGTGAAAATGTAACCTAAGCACCATTGAACCAGCGATAATGTGATGAGAGCACCAAAGACAAAGTGAACGTGTGATCAGAACACCATTGAAACAGTGATGATGTGATCAAATCGCCATAGACACAGTGAACGTGTGACCAAAGCACCATTGAAACAGTGATGATGTGACCAAAGCACCATAGACACAGTGAAAGTGTGACCCAATCACCATTGAAACTGTGATAATGTGACCTAAGCACCAAAAACACTATAAAAGTTTTACCAAAGCACCACTAAAACAGTAGTAATGAGACCAAATCACCACTGAAAAGTGAGAACGTGACATACCATAGACACAACGAATGTGTGACCAAAGCACCCTGGAAACTATCATACTCTGAGAAAAGCACAATAGACATGAGAAAAGTGTGACCAAAGCACCATTAAAACCATGATAATGTGACAAAAGAACTACAGACACAGTGAATGTGTGACCGAATCAACATAAAAAAAGTGATAATGTAACCTAAACACTATAGAAACAGTGAAGGTGTGACCGGAGCACCATAAAAATAGTGAAAATGGGACCTGAGCACCATAGACAAAGTGAAAGTGTGATCAAAGCACCATTGAAACAGTGATCATGTGACCAAAGCACCATAGACATAGTGGAAGTATGACCAAAGCACCATTCAAACAATACAGATGTGACCAAAAAACCATAGACATAGTGAAAGTGTGACAAAGGCATCATACAAACAGTTATAATGTGACCAAGGCACCACAAACACAGTGAAAGGTCGTCCAAAGCAACATTAAAACAGTGATAACATGACCTAAGCACCGTAGACACAGTGAAGGTGTGATCAAAGTACCATTGAAAAAGTGATAATGTGACACAAGCACAATAGACACGATGCAACATTGACCAAAGCACCATTGAAGCAGTGAAAAATGTGACACAAGTACTAAAGACGCACAAAACATGTGACCGAAGCACAATTGAAAGAGTGATAATGTGACCTTAGCACCATAAACACAGTGAATTTGTGATCAAAGCAATATTGCAACAATGAAAATGTTACCTAGGTACCAAAGACACAGTGAAAGTGTGACCAGAGTACCATTGAATTGTGATGATGTGACCAAAGCACCATAGGCAACATAAACGTGTGACCAAAGAACCATTGAAACAATGATTATGTGACCAAAACAACATATACACATAAATGTGTGTCCAAAGCACCATTTAGATGGTGATAATGTAACATAAGCATCATAGACATAGTGAAAGTGTGACTAAAGCACCATTAAAACAGTGAAAATGTGACCTAAGCACCATATAAATGGTGAAAGTGTGACCGAAGAACCATTCAAACAGTGATAATTAGACAAGAGCACCATAGACACTTTGAATGTGTGATCAAAACAGCATTGAAATAGTGATGATGTGACCAAAGCACTATAGACACAGAGAATGTGTGACCAAAACACCATTGAAACAGTGATGATGTGACCACAGGACCATAGACTCAGTGAGGGTGGGACCAAAACACCATTGACCTATGGATAATGTAACCTAAGCACCATAGACGCTGTAAAATTGTGACCAAAGCACCACTTCAACAGTGACAATTAGACCAAAGCACCATAGACACAGTGCGAATGTGACCAAAGAACCATTGAAACAGTGAAAATGTGACCACCATAGACACAACAAAAGCATGACAAAAGCACTGTTGCAACTGTTATACTCCGAGCAAAGCACAATAAAACAGTGAAAGTGTGACCAAAGCAACATAAGAACTGTGATAATGTGACACAAGCACAGTAGACATAGTGAAAGTGTGACCAAAGCACCACCAAGACAATGATAATGTGACCTAAGCACCATAGACACGGTGAAAGTGTGACCAAAGCACCATTGAAACAGTGACAATGCGACCAAATCACCATATACATAGTTAAAGTGTGATAAAGAACCATTGAAATAGTGATCATGTGACCAAAGCACCATAGACACAGCATAAGTCTGACCAATGGTGCTTTGGTCACACTCTCACTATGTCAATGGTGCATTGGTTACATTATCACTGTTTCAATGGTGCTTTGGTCACACTGTCACCGTGTCTATGGTGCTTTGATTACATTATCACTGTTTCAATTGTGCTTTGGTCACCTGTTTATCGTGTCCTTGGTGCTTTGGTTATGTTATCACTTTTTTCATGGTGCTTTGGTTACACTTGCAGTGTCTACATTGCTTAGGCTACATCAGCTCTATTACAATGATGCTTTGGTCACACGTTCAATGTATATTTGGTGCGTACGTCACATTTCACTGTTCCAATGGTGCTATGGTCATACCCTCACTCTGTCTATGGTGCTTAGGTCACATTATCGTTGTTCCAATTGTGCTTTAGTCACACCCTCACAGTATCTATGGTGCTTTGGTCACATTATCCCTATACCAATTGTGGTTTGGTCACCATTTCACTATGTCTATGGTACTTATGTCACATTATACCTGCTTCAATGGTACTTTGGTCACACGTTCACTTTGTCTATAGTGTTTAGGTCACATTATCATTGTTTCAATGGTACTTTGGTCACACTTTCACTCTCTTTATGGGGCTAAGGTCACATCATCACTGTCTTGATGGTGCTTTTGTCACAATTTCACTTTGTCTATGGAATGTAGCTCCCATAATCACTGTTTCAATGGTACTTTGGTCACACCTTCACTGCGTCTACGGTACTTTGGTTACATTATCACGGTTTCAATGGTGCTTTGGTCACACTTTCATTGTCTATGTTGCTCTCTTCGTAATATTACTGTTGCAATGGTTCCTTGGCTATACTTTCACTGTGTCTACGTTACTCAGGTCATATAATCACTGTTTCAATGGTGCTTTGGTCACACGTCTACTATGACCATGGTGCTTTGGTCACATTATCAGTGTCTATGGTGTTGTGTTCACATTATCACTTTTTCAACAGTGCCTTGGTACTACTTTCACTGTGTCTATGGTGCCTAGGTCACGTTATCACTGTTTCAATGGTGCTTTGGTCACATGTCTACTTTGTCCATGGTGCTTTGGTCACATTATCAGTGTCTATGGTGCTTTGGTCACATTATTGCAGTTTCAACAGTGCCTTGGTCATACTTTGACTGTGTCTATGGTGCTTTGGTAATATTATCACTGTTGCTATGGTGCTCTTGTCACGCTTTTACGGTGTTTTTGGTGCTTTGGTCACATTACTATATCAATGGTGCTTTGTTCACACTTTAAGTGTCTATAGGTCTTAGGCCACGTCATCACTCTTTAAATGGTACTTTGGTCACACTTTCACTCTATCTATCATACTTTGGTCACATTATCACTATATCAATGGTGCTTTGGTCAAACCTTCAATGTGTCTATGGTACGTTTATCACATTATCACAGTTGCAATGGTGCTTTGGTCGCACTTTCATTGTGCCTATGATGGTTAGGTCACATTATCACTGCTTCAATGGTGCTTTGGTAACACTTTCACTGTGTTTATGGTACTTAGGTGACAATATCACTGATTCAATGGTCCTTTGGTCACACTTTTACTGTGCCTATGGTTCTTTTGTCACATTTTCACCATCTCAACGGTGCTTTGGTCACGTTCCCACCCATGTTGACTTCTCAAAGTCTAAGTCGATGCTAAGTCACCAAGTCGAAAGCCGGAAGTTGCCCCATCTGACCCCAAGACGACTTTGACCTGAAAGTCGACTTGAGGTTTGACTATGAGAAGGAGAGAAATACTGAAATTTGATCACATACACTACATTGTTTCCAGGAGGGATCTGTTTATCTGCCCAAAAACACCATTTATGGACCATGATTTACCTATTCATTTTCGGACACATGTTACCCATGTTGCCCTAAAAATCACATTTCAACATTGTTTTGTCATAAGTCATAGTTTTAGTTATCTATCTCTGTAGAGGTTCTGGAGGAGGTCTCCTCAGGAACTTTTACTATCATGTGGATAATGTTAGACAGCATTAACACATTGCGAGGGAAGTCTGCCTCCCTCATCTTTGGAGAGGAGGACACACATCATTCAACAGTGGAATTGAAACATTGGCAGAGCAGAAAACGAAACAGGAAATCTGGTTTGAAATATGACATTTTTCACAGCACAAAAAGGCATGTGGACTTGTAATGTAATCCTAACGGCCTTTGCGAAGTCGCCTAGAGCAATCAGAGGCCTTTCCAGCTGCTGTGCTAACGGCAGCCATTGAACCTTCTGCAGTGGGGGCTCGTGAGCTGGGCGTGGATCCCACTGTAGCACCTCCCTCTCCTGCACCTGCCACAGTAGCTGCTGCTGCAATGCCTAGAGCCTCGATGTCCTTGCGTTTGCAAACACCCTGCCTGAGAATCCTTGTCACCTCTGCCGCACCACCATCGTCTTCTGCATCGTTCTCCTCATTGCTGTCATCATCTCCCTGCTGCTCCATGTGTTCAATCTCCTCGTCCTCGTCCTCATCCTCCTCGTCGTCAGTGTTTGCTTCCTCATCCCCTGCCACCTCCCTCACCTCTACCACCTCAGAATCGTCACCGTCTGCTGCACCTGCAATGGTGGGATCCCAATGGAAGTCATAGTCCTCCTCGTCCTTGACATCCCCATGTGCCTCACTTCCACTGTCTCCTGTCTCCTCATCAACTGCTTACTTTATATCCTTTGTCAGCTTCCTTGCTTTCTTCTTCCCGTACATACGTGTCAGCCGCACGTTTGTGCGGACCAGCATCTCCAGCGTTGAAACCTTCAGACGGTTGCGCCATGCAGTCTAAATAAGCTCGTGCTTTGAGAAGGCCCGCTCGTTGTCTGAGCTGCTGCAAGGCTGTGCCAAAAGCCGCATTGCCAGCGCCGGCAGAGTTGGCAGGCTGGTCATGTGGCGGGCATGCCACTTGTACGTAGGCAGCTCGCCTGCTATCACCTGTTGCACTGCTTCCTTTGCCTGCAGAACCTCCCTGACCTTGGACGGCTCCTTCTCCAATGTGATCCTGCCGTTCTCAAACGCCTCCAACTCCCGATTGATGGTGTCCTGCTCGCGCTGATCTGGGAGGAGTGCAGTGATGACGGTATTCCATGCCTCCACCATTTTCTTGTCGCCATCAAACTTGTAGCCGAAGTGCTGCGGGTGGCAACGACGAGCTGCGGCATAGATGGGACAAGACATTTGATTAGTCCAACGGAAGCTCAGATGCTCGGCAACAAACTTGACCCACTCAGGGTTGTAAGAAGCACGACGGCTGCCCCGAGAAGTAGCAAGAGAGTTCACAGCCACCGTCGTGTCCAAAAGTGTCTCAAAGACGATCCCGGCTGTCCCCCCTGCACTGTCAGCCTTACGAATAGCAAGGACGATTGGGAGCATCAGCTTGGTCATGGCCTTGACCTGCACCCAAAAGACGCCCATCTTGACAAGCCTGCGCACTTCCTTCTTCTTTGCCTTCCACCCAGCATCCTTGCCAACAGAACCGAAATCATTCCACCTTGGGCTGCTGACAATCTTCACAAGAGTCTCACGCAGCTTCAGCAAATGCTCAAACATCTTATGCACAGACCCAAACCGGGTGGCAACAGCAGGCAACAACACCAAGCCACCCTCCGTCTTCAGCCAGGACCTGAGCAAGTCCTTGTTGCGGAAAAATGACACAATGCGCTCTGCCTTGCTGATGAGGTTTGAACCCCACTCTGTTTTTGCCACATCTTTCAGCACAAGATCCAAGGAGTGGGCAACACAGTGACTGAAGAAAACAGCAGGGTACTTCTTCCGGAGCTCAAGATAGGCCTTCTTGTTTGTAGACGCATTGTCCGTGATCACCATGACGACCTTGTCCGCGCCCACCTCGGAGATGGCGTGGTTGATGACCGCTGCGACATGGTTGGTGTCCCTGACAACGCCGCTTGCATCTCTTGAGAAGAGGTGTGCGGTACCTTCCGCGTTTGACGCCATCGCCGAGTAGATGGGTCAGATCTGGATATCCGACCACTCGTCGACGCCAAGGGTTACTCCAAAAATTTCCCAGCCACTTCGAAGCGGAGCCTCCAGCTCTGCTAGCTCAGCATCAAGTGCTAGAAGCAGCTCCGATGTCATACGGTCCTTGGCGGGCAGCCTGAAGCTGGGTGTTGTCCGCCGCGCATCCTCCACGAGCTCTAAGACGACGTCATCTCTGCAGAACGAGATAGGGAGGGCGTTCTTTGCCATGATTTTCACGATCGTCCGCTGGCACTGGCTGTTGGCAGTGTTTGCAAGGTGTTCTGACATGAGCGACTGACGAGAGGTGTTGAGCGATGCTGCAGAGCCCGGGGTGCTGCTGCAAAGGGACTCCGGGATAGAAGCTGGAGCGGGAACCATGGCTGGCAGGGTGTTGGCAACACCAGCAGCTGCGCAAAGTTCCTGCCGCTTCCGCTCTGCGACGAGCTTTGCCCAGTCAACTGGGCTGGAACTCGTGCCCCATGGCTCGCCTTGGCCATTGTATAGCGTCTTGTCGAATGGCTGAAAGGAGGCCGGGGGAGGGGGCAGGGGAGGGAGACCAAGAAGCGCCCGGGCAGCTGGAGGAGTCACCTTGCACTTAGCAATGTTATGCACAGCCGCCCCGAAATGACCGCGCATACGGTCAGATCTGCCTGACGCCACCTTTCCGCATGGCCCACACTGCCATCCGGGATAGCCGCCTTGAGTCGGTACAGGCCTGAAAAACTTGCTAAGGGCCCGGATGAGGAAGTCACCAGCCAGAACTGGTGGTCTGGCCGACGTAGATGGCACAGAACTGGTAGTGGCCTGACTGGCCCCGCCAGCCATGTTGGCAAAGCTTGCAACGTTGGAACAACAAGTGCATGGACTCGATTACCTAGACACCCCCTCCACCTGACCTGACATGCGGATCCTGTGCAGCCTCGTCCAGGCTGGCAGGAAATGTCATGCCCATCCCATAAAGATGACAACGTGTTCTGTGGCCGCCTATTGGTCAGCAGTAGCAGCAAAATGTAACACGAGTGCGATGCGTTTTTGCCACACAGTGAACATGCTCCAGGCACGCATTATCCACGTAGCAAGTGCATGTCACATGACTGGTTTGATGCTGACCTACCAGCTGTCTAGAATAGCTAATCCCGCTTGGGATATCTCACTCTGCCAAGCCAGCAAGGCTTGGCAGACCTGCCGACAGACCATTTTGTGCTCGCAGTGGTCGATCTTGACCTCGTATTTAAATTCCCCTGCCCTGGTCCAAGGGGTCCAGAACCAAAACAGGGACAAAAAAGTGCCAGGAGTGCTAGAGGGGGGTCAAGTCAAGTCGACGTCGACGTCGACTTTGATCGACATAGTGATTCCGACTTGATCCCCTAAAGTCGGAAGTCGAAGTCAACATGGGTTCCCACTATGTCTATGGTACTTCGGTTACATTACCACTGTTTTAATGGTGGTCTGGTCACGCTTTCACTGTGTCTATGGTGCTTTGGTCACATTATCATTGTTTCAATGTTGCTTTGGTCATAATTTCACTGTGTCTATGGTGTGTTGGTCACATTATTACTGTTTCAATGGTACTTTGGTCACCCTTTCACTTTGTCCATGGTGCTTTGGTCACATTGTCACTTTTTCAATGGTGCTTTTGTCAGCCTTTCATTCCGTCTATGGTGCTTAGGTCACATTATCACTCTTCTAACGGTGCTTTTGTCACGTGTCTACTATTTCTACGGTATTTGGGTGACATTATCACTGTTTCAATGGTGCTTTGGTGACAATCACTATGTCTAAAGTGCGTAGGTCACATAATCGCTGTTTCAAAAGTGCTTTGGTCACACGTTCAGTGTGTTTATGGTTCTAAGGTGACATGATCACTGTTTCAATGGTGCTTTAGTCACACTTTCACTATGTCTACAGTGCTAAGGTTGCGTCATCACTGTTCCAATGGTGCTATGGTCACACTTTCACTATGTCTATGATGCATTGGTCACATTATCACTGTTTCAATGTTGCTTTGGTCACATGTTTACTATGTCTATGGTGCTTATGTCACATTATCACTATTTCAATGGTGCTTGGGTCACACTTTCACTGTATCGATGATGCTTAGGACACGTTATCACCGTTTCAATGGTGTTTTGGTCACAACTTCATGTGACTTTGGTACTTTGGTTATATTATCACTATTTTAATGGTGCATTGGTCACACTATAATTGTTTCAATGGTGTTTTGGTCATACGTGTACTGTGTNCACACTTTCACTATGTCTATGATGCATTGGTCACATTATCACTGTTTCAATGTTGCTTTGGTCACATGTTTACTATGTCTATGGTGCTTATGTCACATTATCACTATTTCAATGGTGCTTGGGTCACACTTTCACTGTATCGATGATGCTTAGGACACGTTATCACCGTTTCAATGGTGTTTTGGTCACAACTTCATGTGACTTTGGTGCTTTGGTTATGTTATCACTATTTTAATGGTGCATTGGTCACACTATAATTGCTTCAATGGTGTTTTGGTCATATGTGTACTGTGTCTATGGTACTTTGGTCACATTATCACGGCTTCAATAGTGCTTTGCTCTCCCGTTCACTGTGTCTATGGTGTGTAAGTCACACTATCACTTCATCAATGGTACTATGGTCAAAGGTTCACGTTGCCTATGGTGTTCAGGTGACATGAGCACCGTTTTAACGGTACTTTGGTCACACTTTCACCGTGTCTATAGTGCTTAGGTCACATTATCACTTTTTCAGTGGTGCTTTGGTCACAATATCAATGTGTCTATGGTGCGTAGGTCACATTATCGCGGTTTCAATGGTGCTTTGGTCACAGTTTTAATGTGTCAATGATGCTTAGGTCACATAATCACTGTTTTAGTGGTGCCTTTGTCACATGTTTTTTGTGTTTATGGTGTTTGGTCACATTATCACTGCTTCAATGGTGCTTCGGACACACTTGAATTGTATCTATGGTGCTTTGGTCTCATCATCATTGTTTCAATGGTGCTCTGTACACACTTCGATTTGGCCATACGTCCATTGTATCTATGATGCGTATGTATCATATCAGTGTTTTAATGGTGTTTTGGTCACACTTTTATGTGTCCAGGTGCTTTGGTCATACTATCAGTATTTCAATAGTGCATTGGTCACACGTTCACTGTTTCTATGGTGCTTTGGTCACGTTATCACTAGTTCAATGGTGATTTGGTAATACATTCACTATGTCTATGGTGCTATGGTCTCCTTCTCACAGATTTACTGGTGCTTTAAACGCACTTTCACTGTGTCTATGGTGCTTTGGTCACATTATAACTGTTTCAATGGTTCTTTGGTCACATATTCACTGTGTCTATGGTTCTTTGGTCACATTATCTTCATTTCAACGGTGCTTTGGTCAAACCTTCACTGTGTCCATAGTGCTTAGGTCACATTATTACGGTTTCAATGTTTCTTTGGTCACAGTTTCACTGTGTCTATGATGCATAGGTCACACTATCACTGTTTTAATGGTGATTTAGTCACTCGTTTACGTGTCTATGGTGCTTAGGTCACATCATCACTGTTTCAATGTTGCTTTGGTCACACTTGCACTGTCTGTATGGTGCTTAGGTCACGTCATCACTATTTCAATGGTGGTTTGGTCACTCTTTCACTGTGTCTACCGTGCTTTGGTCACATTATCACTGGTTTAATGGTGGTTTGGTCACTCTTTCACTGTGTCTACCGTGCTTTGGTCACATTATCACTGGTTTAATGGTGGTTTGGTCACACTTTCATCATGTCTATGGTGCTCTCATCATGTTCTAACTGTTTTAATGGTGCTTTGGTCACAATTTCACTGTTTGTATGGTACGTAGGTCACATCATCACTGTTTCAATGCTGCTCTGGTCACACTTTCACTATCTATGGTACTTAGGTCAAGTTATCACTGTCTCAATGGTACTTTGGTAAAATTTGTAATGTGTCTATTGTACTTTGGTCAGATTATCATTGTTTCAATTGCTCTTTGGTCACACTTTCACGGTGTCTATGGTACTCTGGTCACATTGTCACTATTTCAATGGTGCTTTGGCTACATTTCTCCTTGTGTCTATTGTGCTTTGGTCACATTATCACTGTTTCAATGATGCTTTAGTCACACTTTTACTATGTCCAAAGTGCTCATGTCACGTCATCAATATCTAGATGGTGCTTTGCTCACTCTTTCATTGTATCCATGGTGCTTTGGTCACATCATCATTGTTTCAATGGTGCTTTGGTTACACTTCCACTGTGTCTATGGTGCTTAGGTCACATTATAACTATTTCAATGGTCCTTTGGTCACACTTTCATTGTATATATGATGCTTAGGTCACATTATCACTGCTTCAATGGTGCTTTGGTTACACTTCCACTGTGTCTATGGTGCTTAGGTCACATTATAACTATTTCAATGGTCCTTTGGTCACACTTTCATTGTATATATGATGCTTAGGTCACATTATCACTGTTTCAATTATTGGTGACACCTTTACTGTATCAATGGTGCTTTGGTCAGATTACTATCGTTTCAATGGTGTTTTGATCACACTTTCACTGTTTCTATGGTACTCTGGTCACATTATCGTTGTTTCAATGGTGTTTTGGTCGCACGTTTTCTGTGTCTATGGTGCTTGGGTCACGTTATCACTGTTTCATTGGTGCTTTGGTCACGCTTTCACTGTGTTTGCGTTCCTTAGGTCACATTGTCACGGTTTCAAAAGGTCTTTGGTCACACTTTCACTATGTCTATAGTAGTTTGGTCACATTATCCCTGTTTCAATGGTGCTTTGGTCACATATTCACTGTATCTCTACTACTCAGGTCATATGATAATTGCTTCAATGGTGCTGTTGCCGCTTTGTTTCACGTTGTCTATAGTCCTTAGGTCATATCATCACTGCTTTAATGGTGCTTTTGGTCACACATTCACTGTTTCTTTAGTTCTTAGGTCACATTTTCACTGTTTCAACAGTGCTTTGGTCACACGTTCACGGTGTCTAAAATACTTAGGTCACATTATCACTATTTCAATGGTTATTTGGTCACACTTTCACTATGCCTACAGTGTTTAGATCATGTTATCACGTTGTCATTGGTGATTTGGTCACATGTTCACTCTGCTTATAGTACGTAGGTACCATTATCACTGTTTCAATGGTGTTTTCATCACACTTTCACTGTGTCTATGGTCCTTGGGTCACATTTTCACTGCTTTACTGGTGCTTTGGTCACACTTCTACTGTGTCTATGGTGCTTTGCTCACATCATCACTATTTTGATGGTTCTTTTGTCACACGTTCACTTTGTCTATGGTGCTTTGGTCACTTTATCACTGTTTCAATGGTGCTTTGGTCACACTTTCATTATGTCAATGGTGCATTGGTACATTATCACTGTTTCAATGGTGCTTTGGTCACACTGTCACCGTGTCTATGGTGCTTTGGTTACATTATCACTGTTTCAATTGTGCTTTGGTCACCCGTTTATCGTGTCCTTGGTGCTTTGGTTATGTTCTCACTGTTTTAATGGTACTTTGGTTACACTTGCAGTGTCTACATTGCTTAGGCCACATCAGCTCTATTACAATGATGCTTTGGTCACACGTTCACTGTATATTTGGTACGTACGTCACATTTCACTGTTCCAATGGTGCTATGGTCATACCCTCGCTGTGTATATGGTGCTTTGGTCACATTGTTTTGGTTTCAATGGTGCTTTGGTCACACTTTCACGGTTTCTATGGTGCTTAGGTAACATTATCACTGTATTAATGGTGCTTTTGGACACACTTTCAATGTCTGTTGTACTTGTGTCACTGTTGTAATGGTGCTTTGGTCACACGTTTACATGTCTATGGTGCTTTGATCATATGATCACTGTTTTAATGGTGATTTGGTTAGACTTGCACTCTGTCTATGGTGCTTAGGTCACATTATCATTGTTCCAATTGTGCTTTAGTCACACCCTCACAGTATCTATGGTGCTTTGGTCACATTATCCCTATACCAATTGTGGTTTGGTCACCATTTCACTGTGTCTATGGTACTTATGTCACATTATACCTGCTTCAATGGTACTTTGGTCACACGTTCACTTTGTCTATAGTGTTTATGTCACATTATCATTGTTTCAATGGTGCTATGGTCACACTTTCACTCTCTTTATGGGGCTAAGGTCACATCATCACTGTCTCGATGGTGCCTTAGTCACAATTTCACTTTGTCTATGGGTTGTAGCTCCCATAATCACTGTTTCAATGGTACTTTGGTCACACTTTCACTGCCTCTACGGTACTTTGGTTACATTATCACGGTTTCAATGGTGCTTTGGTCACACTTTCATTGTCTATGTTGCTCTTGTTGTAATATTACTGTTGCAATGGTTCTTTGGCTATACTTTCACTGTGTCTATGTTACTCAGGTCATATAATCACTGTTTCAATGGTGCTTTGGTCACACGTCTACTATGACCATGGTGCTTTGGTCACATTATCAGTGTCTATGGTTTTGTGTTCACATTATCACTTTTTCAATAGTGCCTTGGTACTACTTTCACTGTGTCTGTGGTGCCTAGGTCATATTATCACTGTTTCAATGGTGCTTTGGTCACATGTCTTCTTTGTCCATGGTGCTTTGGTCACATTACCAGTGTCTATGGTGCTTTGGTCACATTATTGCAGTTTCAACAGTGCCTTGGTCATACTTTGACTGTGTCTATGGTGCTTTGGTAACATTATCAATGTTGCAATGGTGCTCTCGTCACGCTTTTATTGTGTCTTTGGTGCTTTGGTCACATTACTATATCAATGGTGCTTTGTTCACACTTTAAGTGTCTATAGTTCTTAGGCCACGTCATCACTCTTTACATGGTACTTTGGTCACACTTTCACTCTGTCTATCATACTTTGGTCACATTATCACTATATCAATGGTGCTTTAGTCAAACCTTCAATGTGTCTATGGTACGTTTATCACATTATCACTGTTGCAATGGTGCTTTGGTCGCACTTTCATTGTGCCTATGATGCTTAGGTCACATTATCACTGCTTCAATGGTGCTTTGGTAACACTTTCACTGTGTTTATGGTACTTAGGTGACAATATCACTGATTCAATGGTCCTTTGGTCACACTTTTACTGTGTCTATGGTTCTTTTGTCACATTTTCACCATCTCAACGGTGCTTTGGTCACGTTCCCACTATGTCTATGGTACTTTGGTTCCATTACCACTGTTTTAATGGTGGTCTGGTCACGCTTTCACTGTGTCTATGGTGCTTTGGCCACATTATCATTGTTTCAATGTTGCTTTGGTCACAATTTCACTGTGTCTATGGTGCGTTGGTCATATTATTACTGTTTCAATGGTCCTTTGCTCACCCTTTCACTTTGTCCATGGTGCTTTGGTCACATTGTCACTTTTTCAATGGTGCTTTTGTCAGCCCTTCATTCCGTCTATGGTGCTTAGGTCACATTATCACAGTTCTAACGGTGCTTTTGTCGCGCATCTACTGTTTCTACGGTGTTTGGGTGACATTATCACTGTTTCAATGGTTCTTTGGTGACAATCACTATGTCTAAAGTGCTTAGGTCACATAATCGCTGTTTCAAAAGTGCTTTGGTCACACGTTCAGTGTGTTTATGGTTCTAAGGTGACATGATCACTGTTTCAATGGTGCTTTAGTCACACTTTCACTATGTCTACAGTGCTAAGGTCGCGTCATCATTGTTCCAATGGTGCTATGGTCACACTTTCACTATGTCTATGATGCATTGGTCACATTATCACTGTTTCAATGTCGCTTTGGTCACGTGTTTACTATGCCTATGGTGCTTAAGTCACATTATCACTATTTCAATGGTGCTTGGGTCACACTTTCACTGTATCGATGATGCTTAGGACACGTTATCACCGTTTCAATGGTGTTTTGGTCACAACTTCATGTGACTTTGGTACTTTGGTTNTTCACTATGTCTACAGTGCTAAGGTTGCGTCATCACTGTTCCAATGGTGCTATGGTCACACTTTCACTATGTCTATGATGCATTGGTCACATTATCACTGTTTCAATGTCGCTTTGGTCACGTGTTTACTATGCCTATGGTGCTTAAGTCACATTATCACTATTTCAATGGTGCTTGGGTCACACTTTCACTGTATCGATGATGCTTAGGACACGTTATCACCGTTTCAATGGTGTTTTGGTCACAACTTCATGTGACTTTGGTGCTTTGGTTATACTATCACTATTTTAATGGTGCATTGGTCACACTATAATTGTTTCAATGGTGTTTTGGTCATACGTGTACTCTGTCTATGGTACTTTGGTCACATTATCACGGCTTCAATAGTGCTTTGCTCTCCCGTTCACTGTGCCTATGGTGCGTAAGTCACACTATCACTTCATCAATGGTGCTATGGTCAAAGGTTCACGTTGCCTATGGTGTTTAGGTGACATGAGCACCGTTTCAACGGTACTTTGGTCACACTTTCACCGTGTCTATAGTGCTTAGGTCACATTATCACTTTTTCAGTGGTGCTTTGGTCACAATATCAATGTGTCTATGGTGCGTAGGTCACATTATCCCTGTTTCAATGGTGCTTTGGTCACAGTTTTAATGTGTCCATGATGCTTAGGTTGCATAATCACTGTTTTAGTGATGCTTTTGTCACACGTTTTTTGTGTTTATGGTGTTTGGTCACATTATCACTGCTTCAATGGTGCTTCGGACACACTTGAACTGTATCTATGGTGCTTTGGTCACATCATCATTGTTTCAATGGTGCTCTGTACACACTTCCATTTGGCCATACGTCCATTGTATCTATGATGCGTATATACCATATCAGTGTTTTAATGGTGTTTTGGTCGAACTTTTATGTGTCCAGGTGCTTTGGTCATACTATCTGTATTTCAATAGTGCATTGGTCACACGTTCACTGTTTCTATGGTGCTTTGGTCACGTTATCACTAGTTCAATGGTGATTTGGTAATACATTCACTAGGTCTATGGTGCTATGGTCTCATTCTCACAGATTTAATGGTGCTTTAATCGCACTGTCACTGTGTCTATGGTGCTTTGGTCACATTATAGCTGTTTCAATGGTTCTTTGGTCACATATTCACTGTGTCTATAGTGCTTTGGTCACATTATATTCATTTCACCGGTGCTTTGGTCACACCTTCACTGTGTTTATAGTGGTTAGGTCACATTATTACGGTTTCAGTGTTTCTTTGGTCACAGTTTCACTGCGTCTATGATGCATAGGTCACACTATCACTGTTTTAATGGTGATTTAGTCACTCGTTCACGTGTCTATGGTGCTTAGGTCACATCATCACTGTTTCAATGTTGCTTTGGTCACACCTGCACTGTCTGTATGGTGCTTAGGTCACGTCATCACTATTTCAATGGTGGTTTGGTCACTCTTTCACTGTGTCTACCGTGCTTTGGTCACATTATCACTGGTTTAATGGTGGTTTGGTCACTCTTTCACTGTGTCTACCGTGCTTTGGTCACATTATCACTGGTTTAATGGTGGTTTGGTCACACTTTCATCATGTCTATGGTGCTCTCATCATGTTCTAACTGTTTTAATGGTGCTTTGGTCACAATTTCACCGTTTGTATGGTACGTAGGTCACATCATCACTGTTTCAATGCTGCTTTGGTCACACTTTCACTATCTATGGTACTTAGGTCAAATTATCACTGTCTCAATGGTTCTTTGGTAAAATTTGGAAGGTGTCTATGGTACTTTGGTCAGATTATCATTGTTTCAATTGCTCTTTGGTCACACTTTCACGGTGTCTATGGTACTCTGGTTACATTATCACTGTTTCAATGGTGCTTTGGCTACATTTCTCCTTGTGTCTATGGTGCTTTGGTCACATTATCGCTGTTTCAATGATGCTTTAGTCATACTTTTACTATGTCCAAAGTGCTCAGGTCACGTCATCAACATCTAGATGGTGCTTTGCTCACTCTTTCATTGTATCCATGGTGATTTGGTCACATCATCATTGTTTCAATGGTGCTTTGGTTACACTTCCACTGTGTCTATGGTGCTTAGGTCACATTATAACTATTTCAATGGTCCTTTGGTCACACTTTCATTGTATATATGATGCTTAGGTCACATTATCACTGTTTCAATGATTGGTGACACCTTTACTATATCTATGGTGCTTTGGTCAGATTATTATTGTTTCAATAGTGTTTTGATCACACTTTCACAGTTTCTATGGTGCTCTGGTCACATTATCGTTGGTTTCAATGGTGTTTTGGTCGCACGTTTTCTGTGTCTATGGTGCTTGGGTCACGTTATCACTGTTTCATTGGTGCTTTGGTCACGCTTTCACTGTGTTTGCGTTGCTAAGGTCACATTTTCACGGTTTCAAAAGGTCTTTGGTCACACTTCCACTATGTCTATAGTACTTTGGTCACATTATCCCTGTTCCAATGGTGCTTTGGTCACATATTCACTGTATCTCTACTACTCAGGTCATCTTATAATTGCTTCAATGGTGCTGTTGCCGCTTTGTTTCACGCTGTCTATAGTCCTTAGGTCATATCATCACTGTTTTAATTATGCTTTTGGTCACACATTCACTGTTTCTTTAGTTCTTAGGTCACATTTTCACTGTTTCAACGGTGCTTTGGTCACAGGTTCACGGTGTCTATAATGCTTAGGTCACATTATCACTGTTTCAATGGTTATTTGGTCACACTTTCACTATGCCTACAGTGTTTAGATCATATTATCACGTTGTCATTGGTGATTTGGTCACACGTTCACTTTGCTTATAGTATGTAGGTAACATTATCACTGTTTCAATGGTGTTTTCCTCACACTCTCACTGTGTCTATAGTGCTTTGGTCACATTATCACTGTTTCAATGCTCCTTTGGTCACATTCTTAGTGTGTCTTTTGTGCTTATGTCACATTAACACCTTTTTAATGATGTTTTGGTCCTGCTGTCACAGTGTATAGAGTGCTTATGTCATGTTTTCATTGTTTGAACGGTGCTTTGGTCACACGTTCACTGTGTCTATGGTTCGTAGGTCACATTATCACTATTTGAATGGTGCTTTGATCAAACTTTCAATGTTTTTATAGTGCTTAAGTTACATTATCACTTTTTCAATGGTGCGTTGGTCACACTTTCAATGTGAAAATAGTGCGTAGTTCCTATAATCATTGTTTAAATGGTTCTTTGGTCACATTTTCATCATGTCTATAGTGGTTAGGTCACATTATCACTTTCTTGATAGTGCTTTGGTCACACATTCACTGTGTCTATAGTTGTTTGTTCACATTTTCATTGTTTCAATGGTGCTTTGGTCACAAGTTTACTTTGTCTATAGTGCTTAGGTGACATTATCACTGTTTTGCTGGTTCCTTTTGTCACACGTTCGCTGTATCTATAGTGCTTAGGTCACATTATCACTCTTTCAATGGTGCTTTTGGTTACTCTTTCACTGCGAGTATGGTCCTTACGTTACATTATCACATTTACAATGGTGCTTCGGTTACATTCTCATATGGTGCTTATGTCACATTATCACTGTTTGAATGGTGCTTTTGTCACACTTTCATGACGTCTATAGCGTTTTTGTCACATTATCACTGTGTCTATAGTGATTTGGTTACATCATCACTGATGCTGTGGTATTTTGGTCACACTTCCACTCTCTCTCTATTGTGCTTAGGTAACATTGTCACTGTTTCAATGGTTCTTTGGTCATGCTTTTACTCTGTCTACAGTCCTTGGTTCATATTATCACTATTTAAGTTGTACTTTGGTCATCATTTCACCGTGTCTATGGTGTTAATGTCATGTTGTCACTTTTTGAATGGTGCTTTTGTCACACGTTTCCTATGTCTACAGTGCTTAGGTCACATTATCACTGTTTCAATGGTGCTTTGGTCACACTTTCATCATGTCTATAGTGGTTAGGTCACATTATCACTTTTTCAATGGTGATGTTGTCACACTATCAGTGTGTCTATACTTCATAGGACACATTGTCACTGTTTCAATGGTTCTTTGGTCACATTGTCACTCTTTTGTACAATGGTGCTTTGGTTACATTTTCACTGCGTCTATGGTGCTTATGTCGTGTTATCATTGTTTCAGTGGTGCTTTGGTCACACATTCACTCTTTCAATACTGCTTAAATAACCGTGTCATCATTTCAATGGTGCTTTTGTCACATTTCTACAGTGTCAATGTTGCGTAGGTCACTTTATCACTATTTTAATGGTGCTTTGGTCACACTTTCACTGTGTCTATAGTGCTTAGGTCACAGTATCACTGTTTCAATGGTTCTTTGGTCACACTTTCACTCTCTCTGCGGTGCTTAGGGTATCATTTTCACTGTTCAATGGTGCTTTGGTCACACTTTAAGGGTTTATACAGTGATTTGGTCACATAATCACTGTTTGAATGGTTTTTTGGTCACACTTTCATTGTGTCTATAGTGCTTATGTCACATTATCACTATTTTCATGGTGCTTTTGTCACATGTTCACTGTGTCTGTAGTGCTTTAGTTACCTTATCATTGTTTGAATGGTGCTTTTGACACACTTTCACTGTGTCTATGCTAAGGTCACATTATAGCTTCTTCAATGGTGATTTTGTCACACTTTCATGGTTTCTATGGTGCCCATGTATCATTATCACTGTTCAAGTGGTACTTTGGTCACACTTTCACTATGTCTATAATTCTTGGGTCACATTATCACTGTTTCAATGGTACTTTGGTCACACTTTCACCATGTCCATAGTGCATTGGTCACATTATCACTATTTCAAGTGTGCTTTGGTCGCACTTTCACTATGTCTACAGTGCTTTGGTCACATTATCATTGTTTCAATGGTCTTTTGGTCACACTTTCACAGTTTCTTCAGTGCTTGGGTCACATTATCACGTTTTCAATGGTGCTTTGGTCACACTTTTACTTTGTCTTTAGTGCTTAGGCCGTACTATCACTATTACAATGATTCTTTGGTCAGACGCTCACTCTGTCCATGGTGATTAGGTCACATTTCACTATTTCAATGATGCTTTGGTCACACGCTCACTGTCTATAGTGCTTATGTAACATTATCACTGTTTCAATGGTGCTTTGGTCACACGTGTACTCTGTCTATAGTGCTTTGCTCACAATATCAGTGTTTCAATGGTGCTTTGGTTACACTTCTACTATGTCTATATTACTTATGTCACATTATCACTGTATTAATGGTGCGTTTGTCACACCTTCACTGTGCCTATAGTGCTAATGTCATGTTATCACTATTTGAATGGTGCTTTGGTCACACTTTCACTGAATCGTTAGTGCTTAGGTCACATTATCACTGCTTGAATGGTGCTGTGGTCACACTTTCCCTGTATCGATAGTGCTTAGGTCACATTATCACTTTTTGAAGGGTGATTCGGTCACATGTTCACTGTGTCTATAGTATTTAGGTCACATTACCACTGTGTCAATGGTGTTTTGGTCACACTTTCACTGTGTCTATGGTGCTTAGGTCATGTTATCACTGATTCAATGGTGTTTTGGTCACACTTTCACTATATCCATAGTCCTTAGGTCATAGTATCACTATTTTGATTGTGCTTTGATCACATTTTCACCATGTTTTCAATTCTTATGTCTCATTATAAATGTTTTTGTTGTGTTTTTGTCATACTTTCACCATGTCCATAGTGCTTTGCTCACATGATCATTGTTTTATTAGTGCGTTGGTAACACTTTCACTGTGCACATAGTGCTTAGGTCACATTATATTTCTTTCAATGGTGCATTGTTCACACTGTAACTATGTCTATAGTGCTTAAGTCATGTTAGCACTGTTTTAATGTTGCTTTGGTCACACTGTCACCGTTTCTATAGTAAGTAGGTCACATTCTCACAGTTTCAATGGTGCTTTGGTCACAACTTTGGCGTGTATAAAGTACTTAGGTCATATAGTCACTCTTTCGATAGTGCTTTGGTCACACTTTCACTTTTTCTATAGTGCTTACATCCCATTATCACTGTTTCAGTGGTGCTTTGGCCACTTATTCACTGTGTCTGTAATGCTTATGTCACACTATCACTTTTTCAGAGGTGGTTTGGTCACACAATCACTATGTGTATAGTGCTTATGTCACATTATCTTTGTATTAATCGTGCTTTGGTCACCCTTTCACTGTGTCTATGGTGCTTAGGTCAGATTTTCACTGTTTCAATGGTGCTTTGGTCACACTTTGACTGTGTCTATGGTGCTGAAGTCACATTATCACTGTTTCAATGGTGCATTGGTCATACTTTAACTGTGTCTATAATGCTTAGGTCACACGATCACTGTTTCAATGGTGCTTTGGTCGCACGTTCACCATTTCCATAGTGCTTTGGCCACATGATCACTCTTTCAAAAGTGAGTTTGTCACACTTTCATTATGTCTATAGTGCTTTGGTCACATTGTTTCAATGGTGTTTTGATCACACCTTTACTGTGTCTATAGTGCTTAGGTCACATTATCACTATTTCAACGTGACTTCGATCACCCTTTCATTGTATCTATAGTGGTTAGTCACATTATAACTGCTTCAATGGTACTTTGGTCACACTTTCACTATGTCTATAGTACTTAGGTCAGATTACACTATTCCAATGGTGCTTTTGTGACGTTCTCACTGTGTCTATAGTGCCCAAGACATATCATCACTGTTTCAATGGTGCTTTGTTCACACTTTCACTGTGTCTATGTTGCTTAGTTCATTTTATCACTGTTTCAATGGTGCCTTGGTCACAATTTCAATGTGTCTATAGTGCTAAGGTCACATTATCACTGTTTTAATGGTGCTTTTGTCACACTTTCACTGTGTCTAAAGTGCTTTGGTCACATGATCACTGATTCAATGGTTTTTTTGTCACACTTTCTCTCTCTCTACTATGCTTTGGTCACATTATCACTATTTCAATAATGATTTAGTCACACTTTCACTTTGTCTATTGTGCCTTGGTCACATTATCACTGTTTCAATGGTGCTTTGGTGACACTTTCACTATGTCTATGGTGCTTTGGTCACATTATCACTGTTTTGATGGTGCTTTGGTCACACTTTCATTCTGGCTATGGTGCTCTGGTCACATTGTTACTGTTTGAATGGTCATTTGGTCACACTTATACTTTTTCCATGGTGCTTAGGTCACGTTATCACCGTTTCACTGGTACTTTGGTCACACGTTTACTCTGTCTATGGTGCTTAGGTCACATTATGACTGTTTCAGTGGTGGTTTGGCCACACTCTCAGTGTGTCTATGGTGCTTTGGTCACATTATAACTATTCAATGATGCTTTGGTCACACTTTCACTGTGTCTATAGTGCTTGGGTCATGTCATCACTCTTTCAATGGTGCGTTGTTCACACTTTCACTCTGTCTATGGTGCTTTGTTCATATCATTGTTTCAATGGTGCTATGGGTACACTTCAACTGTGTCTATGGTGCTTAGCTCCTGTCATCACTGTTCCAATGGTTCTTTCCTCGCTCTCTCATTGCATCCATGATGCTTATATCATGTTATGACTGCTTCAATGTTGTTTTGGTTACACATTTATGTGTTTATGGTGCTTTGGTCATATTATCACTTTGTCAATGGTGCATTGGTCACACGTTCACTGTGTCTATGTTGCTGAGGTCACATTATCGCTAGTTCAATGGTGCTTTTGGTAATACGTTCACTATGTCTATGGTGCTATGGTCACATTATTACAGTGGTGCTTTTGTTACCCATTCACGCTGTCTATGGTTCTGTGGTCACATTATCACAATTTTAATGGTGCTTTGGTCACACATTCACCGTGTCTATGGTGGTTTGTTCACATTATGGCCGTTTCAATGGTGATTTGGTCACACGTTCACTCTGTCTATGGTGCTCAGGTCTCATCATCACCATTTCAGTGGTGCTTTGGTCACACTTTCACTGTGTCTATAGTGCTTAGGTTACATTATCACGGTTTCAATGTTGCTTTGGTCACAGTTTCACTGTGTTTATGCTGCTTAGGACGCATTATCACTGTTTCAATGATGCTTTGGTAACATGTTTACATGTCTATGGTGCTTGGGTCATATTACCACTGTTTCAATGGTGATCTGGTCACATCTTCACTGTGTATGGTACTTAGGTCACGTCATCACTATTTCAATGGTGGTTTGGTCACACTTTCACAATGTGTATGGTGCTTTGGTCAAATTATCTCTAAATTAATAATGCTTAGGTCACACTTGCACCGTGTCTATGGTGCTTTTGTCATGTTATCACTGTTTCAATGGTGCTTTGGTTACATTCTCACTGTTTCTATGGTGCATTTGTGACATTATCACCTTTTCAATGGTGCTTTGGTCACTATTTCACTGTTTCTATGGTGCTTATGTCACATTATCACTGTTTCCGTGGTACTTGGGTCACACATTCACTGTGTCTATAGTTCTTAGGTCACATTATCACTGGTCCAATGGTGCTTTGGCCACACTATTGCTGTGTCTATGGTGCTTAAGTCACACCATCACTTTTTCAATGGTGCTTTGGTCACACTTCCACTGTTTTTATTGTGCGTATGCAACATTATCACAGTTTCAATGGTGCTTTGGTCACACTTGCACTATTTCTATAGTGCCTTGGTCACATTATCACTGTTTGAATGGTGATTTGGTCACACTATCACTATGTCTATGGTGCTTTGGTCATTTTATTACTGTTTCAATGGTGCTTTGGTGACAGTTTCATTCTATCTATGGTCCATTGGTCACATTGAGTTCTTTCAATGGTGATTTGGTCACACTTTCACTATGTCCATGGTGCTTATGTCACATTAGCACTGTTTCAATGGTACTTTGGTCACACTTTCACCGTATCTATAGTGCTTAGGTCACATTATCACTTGTTCAGTGGTGCTTTGGTCATACAATTTCTGTGTTTATGGTGCTTATGTCACATTATCACTGTTTGAATGGTGGGTTGCTGACACTTTTGCTTTGTCTATGATGCTTATGTCACATAATCACTTTTTTAGTGGTGCTTTGGTCACACCTTTTTTGTGTCTATGGTACTTTGGTCACGTTGTCACTGTTTCAATGGTGCTTTTGTCACACTTTCACTATATCTATGGTGCTTTGGTCACATCATCATTGTTTCAATGGTGCTTTGGTCACATTTCCATTTGGTCACATTTCCATTGTATCTATGATGCTTAGGTCACACGTTCAATGTGTGTATGGTGCATTGGTCATGTTATCACTAGTTTAATGGTCCTTTGGTGATACTTTCACTGTGTCTATGGTACTATGGTCTCATTATCACAGATTTAATGGTGCTTTGATCGTACTTTCAGTGTGTCTATGGTGCTTTGTTTACATTATCACTGTTTCAATGGTGCTTTGGTCACATAGTCATTGTGTCTATGGTGCTTTGGCCACATTAATGCCATTTCAATGGTGCTTTGGTCACACGTTCACTATATCTATGGTGCTTAGGTGACATTATCACCATAACAGTGGTGCTTTGGTCACACTTTCACCGTGTCTATAATGCGTATGTGACATTTTAACAGTTTCAATGGTATTTTGGTCACAGTTTCACTGTGTCTATGGTGCTTAGGTCACATTATCACAGTTTTATTGGTGATTTAGTCACACATTTACATGTCTATGGTGCTTAGGTCACATCACCGCTGTTTCAATGTTGCTTTGGTCACACCTTCATTGTGTCTACGGTGCTTAGGTCACGTCATCACTATTTCAATGGTGGTGTGGTCACTCTTTCACTGTGTCTACGGTGCTTTGGTAACATTATCACTGGTTTAATGGTGCTTTGGTCACACTTTCACTGTGTCTATGATGGTGTCATCATGTTATCAATGTTTCAATGGTGCTTTGGTCACAAATTCACTGTGCCTATTGTACTTAGGTCACATCATAACCGTTTCAACATTGCTTTGGTCACACTTTCACTATCTATGGTGCAGATGTCAAAGTATCACTGTCTCAATGGTGCTTTGGTGACATTTTTACTGTATCTATGGTGCTTTGGTCACAATTTCACAATGTCAGTGGTACTCTGATCACATTGTCACTGTTTCAATGGTGCTTTGGTCACTCTTTCACTGTATCTATGGTGCTTTCGTCACATCAGCATTGTTTCAATGGTACTTTGGTCACACTCCCACCATGTCTATTGTGCTTAGGTCACATTCTCATTGTTCCTATGGTCCTTTGGTCACACTTTCATTGCATCTATGATGATTAGGATACACTATCACTGTTTTAATGATTGGTAGCATGTTTACTATGTCGGTCCTAGGTCATGTGGGACCCCGAAAGACCGGACAAGCACTCTCGGACCACTATTGGTGGCCTGGATGGAGTGTCGATGTCCGTAAGTATTGCATGGCATGCAACCCATGTCTTCGGTGTAAGGCTAGTAACAAGAAGCCTGCTGGACTCCTCCAACAGCTTCCCATTCCTGGGACTCCATGGGAGTGCGTCAGCATGGACTTCATTACTGGTCTTCCGGACACGGCACGTGGCCACTATGCAATACTAGTGGTTGTGGATCTTCTGACAAATATGACACACTTCATTCCTACAACCACTGACGTGAACGTAGAGGAGACCGCTCGTCTCTTCTTTGATGGTGTCGTGTTGCGCATTATCTCTGATCGAGATCAAAATTTTGCTAGTAAGTTGTGGCAAATGATATACGAATACTTCGGCAGTGAGTCGCAAATGTCGACAGCATTTCACCCTCAAACTGATGGATAAACAGAGCGCATGAATTACACTCTGGAGTAGATGCTCCGCATGTACGTGGACCCTGCCATGCATGATTGGGACGAATTTCTAGCACCGGCAGAGTTTGTGGTGAACAACTGGGTGAACAAGTCCACACGATCCACACCGTTTGTGTTGAAGAATGGTCGACATCCAGTGGTACCCTTTCCATTGGTGAAGAGGGGAAGTACAGGTGGGCAGGTTCCTTCCGCTCAAGCCTTTGCCGAGCGCATTGACTCCTTGTTACAGGAGGCAAAAGGTCACCTTTAAGCAGCTCGGTAGCGACAAAGGGCATATGCCGACAAAGGTTGCCGGGAGGTCTCATTTGACATCGGTGAGAAAGTGTTGCTTAGCACTAAAAACCTTTGGCTGAAGTCGCTAGGGGCAAGAAAACGTGTACCGAAGTGGATTGGGTTGTTTCCCATTGTGGCATGCATCGGGCCAGTGGCATACCGATTGCTACTTCCGCCGAGAATGAAGATACATGACGTCTTTCATGTGAGCCTACTGGCTCCGTACACGGCAAAAGGAACTGTTCAGCCACCGCCAGCAGTCCTGGCTGCCATATGCCATTCATTTGCTCTACAATGACCGACCTTAGTAGGCATATGTACTCCCATTGTTTCCCCCTCTGACAGTTTGTGACATGTAATATGAGGTATCAGCGTTGACCACACACAGTGAAATTCTTTTGGTCATGATTAATGGCATATGCCTACTTTGGTTTGTCACTGTACATGGTTGTCACGTTGTGTCACTATGTATTGAAGGTCTTTGTGCTTTCTATTTGATAGCTAGTTTTCCCAACCCATTGTTACCCTCTCTGACTATCTGTGACTCTTGTTGTGACTTGTCAACGTTGACCACATGAAGTGAAATTCTTTGGTCATGGTCAGTGACATATGCATACTTTGGTTGGTCACTATGCATGGTAGCCCCACTGTGCCACTGCATATTGAAATTCTTTGTACTTGCTAGTTGATAACTAGTATTCACAAATCATTATTCCCCCTCTGACCACTTCTGACTCGTGTTATGAGTTGTCAAAGTTGACCACACATATTGACATTCTTTGGTCATGATCAGTGACATATGCCTACTTTGGTTGGTCATTGTACATGGTAGCCACACCGTGCTATTTATTGAAGGTCTATGTGCTTGCTAGTTGATATGTGGTGTTCATAAACCATCGTTTCCCCATCTGACCATTTGTGACTCGCACCATGAGTTGTCAGCGTTGACCACACACAGCGGATTTCTTTGGTCAAAGGTAGTACATATGCCAACTTTGGTCGGTCATTGTGCATGGTAGCCACACCGTGCTACTACTTTTTTAAGGTCGTTGTACGTGCTAGTTCAAAACTAATATTCCAAAACCATTGTTTCTCCCTCTGACCATTTGTGACTCGTGTTATGGGTTGTGAACGTTAACCACCCATATTGAATTTCTTTGGTCATGGTCAGTGACATATGCCTAGTTTGGTTCATCGGTGTGCATAGTAGCCACACCGTGCCACTACGTATTGGTGTTCTTTGTCCTTTTTAGTCAATACATAGGATTCCTAAACCATTGTCTCTCCCTCTGACCATTTGTGACTCGTGTTTTGAGTTGTCAACGTTGACCACACATAGTGGACTTCTTTGGTCATAGTCACTGACGTATGCATCCTTTGGTTGATCACTGTGTACGCTAGCCATACCGTGCTACGACTTGTTGAAGTTCTTTGTACTTGTTAGTTGATAACTAGTGTTCCCAACCCATTGTTCCCCCCTGTGACCATTTTTGACTCGTGTTATGAGTTTTCAACATTGACCAAACACTGTGAAATTCTTTTGGTCATGGTTAATGGCATATGCCTACTTTGGTTTGTCACTGTACATGGTTTCCATGCCGTGTCACTACGTATTGAAGGTCTTTGTGCTTTCTAGTTGATAGCTAGTGTTCCCAAACCATATTTACCCCCTCTGACTATCTGTGACTCTTGTTGTGAGTTGTCAACGTTGACCACATGAAGGGAAGCTCTTTCGTCCTGGTCAGTGACATATACATACTTTTGTTGGTCACTGTGCATGGTAGCCACACTGTGCCACTACATATTGAAGGTCTTTGTACTTGCTAGTCAATAACTGGTATTAAAAAACCATTGTTTCCCCCTCTTACCATTTGTGACTCGTGTTATAAGTTGTCAACGTTGACCACACAAAGTGACACTCTTTAATCATGGTCAGTGACATATGCCTACTTTGGTTGGTCATTGTAAATGCTAGCCGCACCGTGCGACTACTTATTGAAGGTCCTTGTGCTAGCTAGTTGATACCTGGTGTTCCCAAACCATCTTCTCCCCCTTTGACCATTTGTGACTCGCATTCTGAGTTGTCAACGTTGACCACACACAGCGGATTTCTTTGGTCAAAGGCAGTACATATGCCTACTTTGGTCGGTCATTGTGCATGGTAGCCATACTACTTATTGAAGGTGGTTGTACTTGCTAGTTGAAAAATAATATTCCAAAACCATTGTTTCTCCCTCTGACCATTTGTGACTCGTGTTATGGGTTGTGAATGTTTACGATCCATATTGAAATTTGTTGGTCATGGTCAGTGACATATGCCTAGTTTGGTTCTTCGGTGTGCATATTAGCCACACTGTGCCACTACGTATCGAAGTTCTTTGTCCTTTCTAGTTGATACATAGGGTTCCCAAACCATTGTCTTTCCCTCTCACCGTTTATGAATCGTGTCATGAGTTGTCAATGTTGACCGCACATAATGGACTTATTTGGTCATAGTCAGTGACGTATGCATCCTTTGGTTGGTCACTGTGCACGCAAGCCACACCTTGCCACTACTTGTTGAAGGTCTTTGTACTTGCCAGTTGATAACTAGTGTTCCCAATCCATTGTTTCCCCATCTGACCATTTGTGACTCGTGTTATGAGTATTGCTCGTTGACCACACACTGTGAAATTCTTTTGGTCATGGTTAGTGGCATATGCATGCTTTGGTTTGTCACTGTACATGGTTGCCACGCCGTGTTACTACGTATAGAAGGTCCTTGTGCTTTCTACTTGATAGCTAGTGTTCCCAAACCATTATTACCCCCTCTGACTATCTGTGATTCTTGTTGTGAGTTGTCAACGTTGACCACATGAAGTGAATCTCTTTGGTCATGGTCTGTGACATATGCATACTTTGGTTGGTCACTGTGCATGGTAGCCACACTGTGCCACTACATATTGAAGGTCTTTGTACTTGCTCGTCAATAACTAGTATTTAGAAACCATTTTTTTCCCCTCTGACCATTTGTAACTTGTGTTATGAGTTTTCAAAGTTGACCACACAAAGTGACATTCTTTGGTCATGGTCAATGACATATGCCTACTTTGGTTGGTCATTGTACATGGTAGCCACACCGTGCCACTACTTACTGAACGTCCTTGTGCTTGCTAGTTGATACCTGCTGTTCCCAAATCATCGTTTCCCCCTCTGACCATTTGTGACTCGCATCATGAGTTTTCAATATTGACCACACACAGCGGATTTATTTGGTCAAAGGCAGTACATATGCCTACTTTGATCGGTCATTCTGTATGCTATCCACACCGTGCTACTACTTATTGAAGGTCGTTGTACTTGCTAGTTGAAAACTAATATTCCAAAATCGTTGTTTCTCCCTCTGATATTTGTGACTCATGTTATGGGTTGTGAACGTTTACCACCCATATTGAAATTCTTTGGTCATGGTCAGTGACATATGCCTAGTTTGGTTGTTCGATGTGCATAGTATCCACACCGTGCCACTACTTATCTAAGTTTTTTATCCTTTCTATTTGATACGGAGGGTTCTCAAACCATTGTCTCTACCTCTGACCATTTATGACTCGTGTTAGGAGTTGTGAATGTTGACCGCACATAATGACTTATTTGGTCATAGACAGTGATGTATGCATCCTTTGGTTGGTCACTATGCACGCTAGCCACACTGTGCCACTACTTGTTGAAGGTTGTTGTACTTGCAAGTTGATGACTAGTGTTCCCAATCCATTGTTTCCCCATCTGACCATTTTGTGACTCGTGTTATGAGTTTTTAATGTTGACCACACACTGTGAAATTCTTTTGGTCATGGTTAGTGGCATATGCCCACTTCAGTTTGTCATTGAACATGGTTGCCACGGCGTGTCACAGCGTATTGAAGGTCTTTGTGCTTTCTAGTTGATAGCTAGTGTTCCCAAACCATTGTTATCCCCTTTGACTATCTGTGATTCTTGTCTTGAGTTGTCAACGTTGACCACATGAAGTGAAATTCTTTGGTCCTGGATAGTGACATATGCATACCTTGGTTGGTCACTGTGCATGGTAGCCACACTGTGCCAATGCATATTAAAGGTCTTTCTACTTGGTAGTCTATAACTAGTATTCACAAACCATTGCTTCCCCGTCAGATCATTTGTGACTCGTGTTGTGAGTTGTCAAAGTTGACCACACATAGTGACATTCTTTGGTCATGGTCAGTGACATGTGCCTACTTTGGTTGGTCATTGTACATGGTAGCCAAACCGTGCCACTACTTATTGAAGGTCCTTGTGCTTGCTAGTTGATACCTGGTGTTCCCAAACCATCCTGTCCCCCTCTGAACATTTGTGACTCGCATTCTGAGTTGTCAACGTTGACCACACACATCGGACATCTTTGGTCAAAGGCAGGACATATGCCTACTTTGGTCGGTCATTGTGCGTGATAGCCACACCATGCTACTACTTATTGAAGGTCGTTGTACTTGCTAGCTGAAAACTAATATTCCGAAACCATTGTTTGCCCCTCTGACCATTTGTGACTCTTGTTATGGTTTGTGAATGTTGACTACTCATATTGAAATTCTTTGGTCATGGTCAGTGACATATGCCTAGTTTGGTTGTTTGGTGTGCATAGTAGCCACACCATGCCACTACTCATTGGAGTTCTTTGTCCTTTCAAGTCGATACATAGGCTTCCTGAACCATTATCTCTCTCTCTAACCATTTGTGACTCCTGTTATGAGTTGTCAATGTTGACCACGCATAGTGGACTTCTTTGGTCATAGTCAGTGACGTAAGCATCCTTTGGTTGCTCACTGTGCATGCTAGCCACACCGTGCCACTACTTGTTGAAGGTCTTTGTACTTGCTAGTTGATAACTAGTGTTCCCAACCATTTGTTTCCCCCTCTGACCATTTGTGACTTGTGTTATGAGTTTTCAACGTTGACAACACACTATGAAATTCTTTTGGTCATGTTAAGTGGCATACGACTACTTCAGTTTGTCATTGTACATGGTTGCCACGCCTTGTCACGTTGTATTGAAGGTCTTAGTGCTTTGTAGTTGATAGCTAGTTTTCCCAAACCATTGTTACCCCCTCTGATTATCTGGGACTTTTGTTGTGAGTTGTCAACGTTGACCACATGAAATGAAATTCTTTGGTCCTGGTCAGTGACATGTGCATTCCATGGTTGGTCACTGTGCATGATAGCCACATTGTGCTACTACATATCAAAGGTCTTTGTACTTGCTAGTCGATAACTAGTATTCACAAACCATTGTTTCCCCGTCTGACCATTTGTGACTCGTGTTATGAGTTGTCAAAGTTGATCACACAAAGTGACATTCTTTGGTCATGGTCAATGACATGTGCCAATTCTGGTTGGTCATTGTACATGGTAGCAACACCGTGCCACTACTTATTGAAGGTCCTTGTGCGTGCTAGTTGATACCTGGTGTTCCCAAGCCATCGTTTACCTCTCTGACCATTTGTGAATCGCATTATGAGTTGTCAACGTTGACCACGCACAGCGGATTTCTTTGGTCAAAGGCAGTACATATGCCTACTTTCCTCGGTCATTGTGAATGGTAGCCACACCGTGCTACCACTTTTAGAAGGTCATTGTACTTCCTGGTTGAAAACTACTATTCCGGAACCATTGTTTCCCCCTCTGACCATTTGTGACTCTTGTTATGGGTTGTGAACGTTGACCACCCACATTGAAAGTATTTGGTCATGGTCAGTGACATATGCCTAGTTTGCTTGTTTGTTGTGCATAGTAGCCACACCGTGCAACTGCTTATTGAAGTTCTTTTTCCTTCCTAGTCGATACATAGGGTTCCCAAACCATTGTGTCTCCCTCTGACCATTTGTGACTCGTGTTATGAGTTGTCAATGTTTACCACACATAGTGGACTTCTTTGGTCATAGTCAGTGACGTATGCATCCTTTGGTTGGTCACTTTGCACGCTATCCACACCGTGCCACTACTTGATAAAGGTATTTGTACTTGCTAGTTGATAACTAGTGTTCCCAACTCATTGTTTCCCCCTCTAACCATTTGTGACTCGTGTTATGAGTTTTCAACGTTGACCACACACTGTGAAATTCTTTTGGTCATGGGTAGTGGCATATGCCTGTTTTGGTTTGCCACTGTACATGGGTGCCACGCCGTGTAACTTTGTATTGAAGGTCTTTGTGCTTTCTAGTTGGTAGCTAGTGTTCCCAAACCATTCTTACCCCCTCTGACTATCTGTGACTCTTGTTGTGAATTGTCAACATAGACCACATGAAGTGGAATAATATGGTACTGCTCAGTGACATATGCATACTTTGGTTGGTCACTGTGCATGGGAGCCACACTGTGCCACTACATATTGAGGGTCTTTGTACTTGATAGTCGATAACTAGTATTCACAAACCATTGTTTCCCCCTCTGACCATTTGTGACTCGTGTTATGAGTTGTCAACGTTGACCACACATAGTGACATTCTTTGGTCATGGTCAGTGACATATGCTTGCTGTGGTTGGTCATTGTACATGGTAGTCACACCGTGCCACTACTTATTGAAGGTCCTTGTGCTTGCTAGTTGATACCTGGTATTCCCAAACCATCATTTCCCCCTCTGACCATTTGTGACTCGCATTATGAGTTGTCAACGTTGACCACACGCAGCAGATTTCTTTGGTCAAAGGTAGTACATATGCCTACTTTGGTCGGTCATTCTGCATGGTAGCCACACCGTGCTACTACTTATTGAAAGTCGTTGTACTTGCTAGTTGAAAACTAATATTCCGAAACCATTGTTTCCCCCTCTGACCATTTGTGATTCGTGTTATGGGTTGTGAACGTACACCATCCATATTAAAATTCTATGGTCATGGTAAGTGACATATGCTTTGTTTGGTTGTTTGGTGTGCATAGTAGCCACACCGTGCCACTACTCATTGATGTTTTTTGTCCTTTCTAGTCAATACATGGGATACCCAAACTATTTTCTCTCCCTCAGACCATTTGTGGCTTGTGTTATGAGTTTTCAATGTTGACCACACATAGTGGACTTCTTTGGTCATAGTCAGTGACGTATGCATCCTTTGGTTGTTCACTGTGCACGCTAGCCACACCCATCCACTACTTGTTGAAGGCCTTTGTACTTGCTGGTTGATATCTAGTGTTCCCAACCCATTGTTTCCCCCTCTGACCATTTGTGACTCGTGTTATGAGTTTTCAACGTTGACCACACACTGAAATTCTTTTGGTCATGGTTAGTTGCATATGCCTACTTTGTTTTATCACTGTACATGGTTGCCACACCGTGTCACTATGTATTGAAGGTCTTTGTGCTTTCTAGTTGATAGCTAGGGTTCCGAAACCATTGTTACCCCCTCTGACTATCTGTGACTCTTGTTGTGAATTGACAACGTTGACCACATGAAGTGAACTTCTTTGGTCGTGGTCAGTGACATATGCATACGTTGGTTGGTCACTGTGCATAGGAGCCACAGTGTGCCACTGCATATTGAACGTCTTCGTACTTGCTAGTCGATAACTAGTATTCACAAACCATTGTTTCCCCCTCTGACCATTTATGACTCGTGTTATGAGTTGTCAAAGTTGTCCACACATAGTGACATTCTTTGGTCATGGTCAGTGACATATGCCTACTTTGGTTGGTCATTGTACATAGTTGCCACACCGTGCTACTACTTATTGAAGGTCCTTATGCTTGCTAGTTGATACCTGGTGTTCCCAAACTGTCGTTTCCCCATCTGACCATTTGTGACTTGCATTATGAGTTGTCAACGTTGACCACAGAGAGCGGATTTCTTTGGTCAAACGCAGTACATATGCCTACTTTGGCCAGTCATTGTGCATGGTAGCCACACCGTGCTACTACTTATTGAAGGTCATTGTACTTGCTAGTTGAAAACTAATATTCCAAAACCATTGTTTCCCCCTCTGACCATTTCTGACTCGTGTTTTGGCTTGTGAACGTTGACCACCCATATTGAAATTCTTTGGTCATGGTGAGTGACATATGCCTAGTTTGGTTGATCAGTGTGCACAGTAGCCACATCGTGCCACTACTTATTAAAGTTTTTAGTCCTTTCTAGTCAATACATAGGGTTCCGAACCCACTGTCTCTCCCTCTGACCATTTGTGACTCGTGTTATGAGTTGTCAATGTTGACCAGACATAGTTGAATTCTTTGGTCGTAGTTAGTGACGTATGCATCCTTAGGTTGGTCACTGCCCACGCTAGCCATACCGTGCCACTACTTATTGAAGGTCTTTGTACTTGCTAGTTGATAACTAGTGTTCCCAATCCATTGTTTTCCCCTCTGACCATTTGTGAAACATGTCATGAGTTTTCAACGTTGACCACACACTGTGAAGGTCTTGTGGTCATGGTTAGCGGCATATGCCTACTTTGGTTTGTCCGTGTACGTGTTTGCCACGTGGTGTCACTACGTATTGAAGGTCTTTGTACTTTCTAATTGATAGCTAGTGTTCCCAAACCATTGTTACCCCCTCTGACTATCTGTGAATCTTGTTGTGAGTTGTCAACGGTGACCACATGAAGTGACATCCTTTGGTCATGGTTAGTGATAGATGCATACTTAAGTTGTACATTGTGCATGGTAGCCACACTTTGCCACTACAAATTGAACATTTTTGTACTTGCTAGTTGATGACTAGTATTCACAAACCATTGTCTCCCCCTCCGACCATTTGTGACTCGTGTTATGAGTTGTCAAAGTTGACCACACGTAGTGACATACTTGGGTCATGGTCAGTGACATATGCCTACTGTGGTTGGTCATTGTACATGGTAGTCACACTGTGCCACTACTTATTGAAGGTCCTTGTGCTCGCTAGTTGATACCTGGTATTCCTAAATTATCATTTCCCCCTCTGACCATTTGTGACTTGCATTATGAGTTGTCAACGTTGACCACACTCAGCAGATTTCTTTGGTCAAAGGTAGTACATATGCCTACTTTGGTCGGTCATTGTGCATGGTAGCCACACCGTGCTACTACTTATTCAAGGTTGTTGTACTTGCTAGTTGAAAACTCATGTTCCGAAACCATTATTTCCCCCTCTCACCATTTGTGAATTGTGTTATGGGTTGTGAACATTGACCATCCATATTGAAATTCTATGGTCATGGTAAGTGACATATGCTTAGTTTGGTTGTTCGGTGCGCATAGTAGCCCCACCGTGCCACTACTTATTGAAGTTTTTTAACCTTTCTAGTCGATGCATAGGTTTCCCAACAATTGTCTCTCCCTCAGACCATTTGTGGCTCATGTCATGAGTTTTCAATGTTGACCACACATAGTGGACTTCTTTCGTCATAGTCAGTGACGTATGCATCCTTTGGTTGTTCACTGTGCACGCTAGCCACACCCTGCCACTACATGTTGAAGGTCTTTGTACTTGCTAGTTGATAACTAGTGTTCCCAACCCATTGTTTTCCCCTCTGACCATTTGTCACTCGTGTTATGAGTTTTCAACGTTGACCACACACTGAAATTCTTTTGGTCATGGTTAGTTGCATATGCCTACTTTGGTTTATCACTGTACATTGATGCCACACCGTGTCACTATGTATTGAAGGTCTTTGTGCTTTCTAGTTGATAGCTAGGGTTCCGAAACCATTGTTACCCCCTCTGACTATCTGTGACTCTTGTTGTGAGTTGTCAATGTTGACCACATGAAGTGAACTTCTTTGGTTGTGGTCAGTGACATATGCATACGTTGGTTGGTCACTGTGCATAGTAGCCACACTGTGCCACTGCATATTGAAGTTCTTTGTACTTGCTAGTCGATAACTAGTATTCACAAACCATTGTTTCCCCCTCTGACCATTTGTGACTTGTGTTATGAGCTGTCAAAATTGACCACACATAGTGACATTCTTTGGTCATGGTCAGTGACATATGCCTACTTTGCTTGGTCATTGTACATGGTTGCCACACCATGCTACTACTTATTGAAGGTCCTAATGCTTGCTAGTTGATACCTGGTGTTCCCAAACCGTCGTTTCCCCCTCTGACCATTTGTGACTCGCATTATGCGTTGTCAACGTTGACCACACACAGCGGATTTCTTTGGTCAAAGGTAGTGCATATGCCTACTTTGGCCAGTAATTGTGAATGGTAGCCACACCATGCTACTACTTATTGAAGGTCATTGTACTTGCCAGTTGAAAACTAATATTGCAAAACCATTGTTTCCCCCTCTGACCATTTGTGACTCGTGTTATGGGTTGTGAACGTTGACCACCCATATTGAAATTCTTTGGTCATGGTGAGTGACATATGCCTAGTTTGGTTTATCAGTGTGCACAGTAGCCACACCGTGCAACTACTTTTTAAAGTTCTTTGTCCTTTCTAGTCAATACATAGGGTTCTCAACCCAGTGTCTCTCCCTCTGACCATTTGTGACTCGTGTTATGAGTTGTCAATGTTGACCACACATGGTTGACTTCTTTGGTCGTAGTTAGAGACGTATGCATCCTTAGGTTGGTCACTGTGCACGCTAGCCACACCATGCCACTACTTGTTGACGGTCTTTGTAGTTGCTAGTTGACAACTAGTGTTCCCAACCCATTGTTTCCCCCTCTGACCATTTGTGACTCGTGTTATGAGTTTTCAACGTTGACCACACACTGTGAAATTCTTTTGGTCATAGTTAGTGGCATATGCCTACTTTGGTTTGTCACTGTACATGGTTGCCACACCGTGTCACTGCGTATTGAAGGTCTTTGTGCTTTCATATGATAGCTAGTGTTCCCAAACCATTGTTATCCCCTCTGACTATCTATGATTCTTGTTGTGAGTTGTCAACGGGGATCACATGAAGTCACATTCTTTGGTCATGGTTAGTGATATATGCATTCTTTGGTTGTACATTGTGCATGGTAGCCACACTTTGCCACTACAAATTGAACGTTTTTGTACTTGCTAGTTGATAACTAGTATTCACAAACCACTGTTTCCCCCTCCGACCATTTGTGACTCGTGTTATGTGTTGTCAAAGTTGACCACACATAGTGACATACTTTGGTCATGGTCAGTGACATATGCCTACTTTCGTTGGTCATTGTACATGGTAGTCACACCGTGCCACTGCTTATTGAAGGTCCTTGTGCTTGCTAGTTGATACTTGGTGTTCCCAAATCACAATTTCCCCCTCTGACCATTTGTGACTCGCATTATGAGTTATCAACGTTGACCACATACAGCGGATTTCCTTGGTCAAAGGCAGAACATATTCCTACTTTCGTCGGTCATTGTGCATGGTAGCCACACCGTGCTACTCCTTATTGAAGGTGGTTGTACATGCTAGTTGAAACTAATATTCCAAAACCATTTTTACCCCCTCTGACCTTTTGTGACTTGTGTTATGGGTTGTGAACGTTAACCACCCATATTGAAATTCTTTGGTCATGGTAAGTGACATATGCCTAGTTTGGTTGTTCGGTGTGCATAGTAGCCACACCGTGCCACTACTTATTGAAGCTCTTTGTTCTTTCTAGTCGATACATAGGGTTCCCAAACCATTGTCTCTCCCTCTGACCATTTGTGACTTGTGTTATGAGTTGTCAATGTTGACCACATATAGTGGACTTCTTTGGTCATACTCAGTGACGTATGCATCCTTTGGTTGGTCACTGTGCAGGTTAGCCACACTGTGCCACTACTTGTTGAAGGTCTTTGTACTTGCTAGTTGATAACTAGTGTTCCCAACCCATTGTTTCCCCCTCTGACCATTTGCATCTCGTGTTATGAGTTTTCAACGTTGACCACACACTCTGAAATTCTTTTGGTCATGGTTGGTGGCATATGCCTACTTTGGTTTGTCACTGTACATGGTTGTCACACCGTGTCACTACGTATTGAATGTTTTTGTACTTTCTAGTTGATAGCTAGTGTTCCCAAACCATTGTTACCCCCTCTGACTATCTATGACTCTTGTTGTGAGTTGTCAACGTTGACCACATGAAGTGAAATTCTTTGGTCCTTGTCAGTGACATATACATACTTTGATTGGTCACTGTGCGTGGTAGCCATACTGTGCCACTACATATTGAATGTCTTTGTACTTGTTAGTCGATAACTAGTATTCACAAACCATTGTTTCCCTCTCTGACCATTTGTGACTCGTGTTATGATTTGTCAAAGTTGACCACACATATTGACATTCTTTAGTCATGGTCAGTGACATATGCCTACTTTGGTTGGTGATTGTACATGGTAGCCACACTGTGCCACTACTTATTGAAGGTCCTTCGGCTTGCTAGTTGATACCTGGTGTTCCCAAACCATCGTTTTTCCCTCTGACCATTCATGAATCGCATCATGAGTTGTCAACGTTGACCAGACACAGCAGATTTCTTTGGTCAAAGGCAGTACATATGCCGACTTTGGCCGGTCATTGTGCGTCGTAGCCATACCGTGGTACTACTTATTGAAGGTCGTTGTACGTGCTAGTTGAAAACTAATATGCCAAAATCATTCTTTCCCCCTCTGACCATTTGTGACTCGTGTTATGGGTTGTGAACGTTGACCACCCATATTGAAATTCTTTGGTCATGGTCAGTGACATATGCCTAGTTTGGTTGTTCGATGTCCATAGTAGCCACACCGTGCCACTACTTATTGAAGTTACTTGTCCTTTCTATGTGATACATTGGGCTCCCAAACCATTGTCTATCCCTCTTACCATTTGTGAATCGTGTTATGAGTTGTGAATGTTGACCACACATAGTGGACTTCTTTGGTCATAATCAGTGACGTATGCATCCTTTGGTTGGTCACTGTGCAAGCTAGCCACACCGTGCCACTACTTGTTGAAGGTCTTTGTACTTGCTAGTTGATAACTAGTGTTCCCAACCCATTGTTTCCCCCTCTGTCCATTTGTGACTTGTGTTATGAGTTTTCAACGTTGACCACACACTGTGAAATGCTTTTGGTCATGGTTAGTGGCATATGCATACTTTGGTTTGTCACTGTACGTGGTTGCCACACCGTGTCACTATGTATTGAATGTCTTTGTGCCTTCTAGTTGATAGCTAGTGTTCCCAAACCATCGTTACCCCCTGTGACTATCTGTGACTCTTGTTGTGAGTTGTCAACGTTGACCAAATGAAGTGGAATTACATGGTACTGGTCAGTGACATATGCATACTTTGGTTGGTCACTGTGCATGGTAGCCATGCTGTGCCACTACAAATTGAAGGTCTTTGTACTTGCTATTCGATAAATAGTATTCACAAACCATTGTTTCCCCCTCTGACCATTTGTGACTCGTCTTATGAGTTGTCAAAGTTGGCCACACATAGTGACATTCTTTGGTCATGGTCAGTGACATATGCCAACTTTGGTTGGTCATTGTACAAGGTAGCCACAACGTGCCACTACTTATTGAAGGTCTTTGTGCTTGCTAGTTGATTCCTGGTGTTCCCAAACCATCGTTTCCCCCTCTTATCATTTGTGACTCGCATTATGAGTTGTCAACAATGACCACACACAGCGGATTTCTTTGGTCAAAGGTAGTACATATGCCTACTTTGGTCGGTCAATGTGCATGGTAGCTACACCGTGGTACTTATTGAAGGTCTTTGTACTTGCTAGTTGAAAACTTAAATTCCAAAACCATTGTTACCCCCTCTGGCCATTTTTGACTCGTGTTATGAGTTGTGAGCGTTGACCACCCATATTGAAACTATTTGGTCATGGTCAGTGACATATGCCTAGTTTGGTTGTTTGGTGTACATAGTAGCCACACATTGCCACTACTTATTGAAGTTCTTTGTCCCTTCTAGTCGATACATCGGGTTCCCAAACCATTGTCTCTCCCTCTGACCATTTGTGAATCGTGTTAAGAGTTGTCAATGTTGACCACACATAGTGGACTTCTTTGGTCATAGTCAGTGATGTATGCATCCTTTGGTTGGTCACTGTGCAAGCTAGCCACACCGTGCCACTACTTGTTGAAGGTATTTGTACTTGCTAGTTGATAACTAGTGTTCCCAACCCATTGTTTCCCCCTCTGACCATTTGTGACTCGTGTTATGAGTTTTCAACGTTGACCACACACTGTGAAATTCTTTTGGTCATGGTTAGTGGCATATGCCTACTTTGGTTTGTCACTGTACATGGTTGCCACGCCGTGTCACTACGTATTGAAGGTCTTTGTGCTTTCTAGTTGATAGCTAGTGTTCCCAAACCATTGTTACCCCCTCTGACTATCTGTGACTCTTGTTGTGAGTTGTCAACGTTGACCACATGAAGTGAAATTCTTTGGTCATGGTCAGTGACATATGCATACTTTGGTTGGTCACTGTGCATGGTAGCCACACTGTGCCACTACANTTTGTACTTGCTAGTTGATAACTAGTGTTCCCAACCCATTGTTTCCCCCTCTGACCATTTGTGACTCGTGTTATGAGTTGTCAATGTTGACCACACATAGTGGACTTCTTTGGTCATAGTCAGTGACGTATGCATCCTTTGGTTGGTCACTGTGCAAGCTAGCCACACCGTGCCACTACTTGTTGAAGGTATTTGTACTTGCTAGTTGATAACTAGTGTTCCCAACCCATTGTTTCCCCCTCTGACCATTTGTGACTCGTGTTATGAGTTTTCAATGTTGACCACACTCTGTGAAATTCTTTTGGTCATGGTTAGTGGTATATGCCTACTTTGGTTTGTCAGTGTACATGGTTGCTACGCCGTGTCACTACGTATTGAAGGTCTTTGTGCTGTCTAGTTGATAGCTAGTGTTCCCAAACCATTGTTACCCCCTCTGACTATCTGTGACTCTTGTTGTGAGTTGTCAACGTTGACCACATGAAGTGAAATTCTTTGGTCATGGTCAGTGACACATGCATACGTTGGTTAGTCAATGTGCATGTTCGCCACACTATGCCCCTACATATTTGAGCTCTTTGTACTTGCTAGTCGACAACTAGTATTCACAAACCATTGTTTCCCCCTTAGACCATTTGTGACTCTTGTTATGAGTTGTCAAAGTTGACAACAAATAGTGACATTCTTTGGTCAAGGTCAGTAACATATGCCTACTTTGGTTGGTGATTGTACATGGTAGCCACACCGTGCCGCTACTTATTGAAGGTCCTTGTGCTTGCTAGTTGGTACCTTATCTTCCCAAACCATCGTGTTCCCCTCAAACCATTTGTGACTTGCACTATGAGTTGTCAACGTTGACCACACACAGCAAACGTCTTTGGTCAAAGGCAGTACATATGCCTACTTTGGTCGGTCATTGTGCATGGTAGCCACACCATGCTACTACTTATTGAAGGTCCTTGTACTTGCTAGTTGAAAACTAATATTCCGAAACCATTGTTTCCCCCTCTGACCATTTGTAACTCATGTTATAGTTTGTGAACATTGACCACCCATATTGAAATTCTTTGGCCATGATCACTGAAATGTGCCTAGTTTGGTTGTTTGGTGTGCATAGTAGCCACACCATGACACTACATATTGAAGTTCTTTGTCCTTTCTAGTCGATACATAGGGTTCCCAACCCATAGTCTCTCCCTCTGACCATTTGTGACCCATGTTATGATTTGTCAATGTTGACCACACATAGTGGACTTCTTTGGTCATAGTCAGTGACGTATGCATCCTTTGGTTGGTCACTGTGCACGCTAGCCACACCGTGCCACTACTTGTTGAAGGT
>SZWC01000312.1:308092-356953 GCA_023375785.1 Penium margaritaceum | reverse complement strand
GGGGGGGTTGCAAGACACGGTGCACACGGTGACAGAAGAAAGGGGACCTGTCGGGCCCCGCTACTTTGGGGTCCGGCAGGTGCCCGGGCAAGTGAAAAGACATAACCAAAATCCCTCACCGAAACTAGGGGGTTTGCAAAGGGTTCAAAATTTCGCCTTTGCGAACTCCCTATTTTGGGAGTTCGCACTTGCGATCGACCAAAGTCAGGACAGGCTGACTTCTGACACCGGCGACGCCAGTGTCAGAAGTCGCCGACATATCTTCTGCATTTGACGAGGTCCCAATCTGACTCCACCCTTCTGACACACCCTTCACACATCCAACTCCATCCATCCGAAGTCAGAGAGCTCCTAGTCTGTGGTGGATAACATCAAACGGGTTTGCATTCCGATCGATGCTTGGCGATTTTTTTTAATTACTATGGGTCGTCGGATTCCCTCTGAGTAGTGGATGTACAAAATGTTGTTATATCAACAAATATCTACGGTGCCTTTTGTCTGTAGGGACCATTGCACTAGTGCATTTTGTTCGCTTTTGCAGGTGATGTTTGGCATGCACTTCCTTGTACACTCAGCTCACACAGTTATGAGATTCTTGGGCGGGGGAGGGGGGGGAGGGGGGGGCCGGAACATCATCCCCTCCCCCACCGCAACCAGAAAAGTGCAATGTACAAGTGAAAGATGAAGTACATAACCTTCACACTGGAAAACGGATGCATTGTGCACAAGTGTGGCAGAAGAACCTTCCCTGATAGTTCCTCACTGAGAATGCACCAATGCACATTTCTACCAGATGTGCATCCCACCCGTTGTACATCCACGCATACACTCCCCGCATACACTTTGAGGGAGAAGGAGGGGAGAGGTCGGCGAACGATACAAAAAACGTACAGACTATATGCCGCAATCCTCGGTCCACGTCGAATCAAGGTCTTTTTGTGTTTTGCAAATGTTAGTTCATCGAATGGACTCACCGGTATGTCACTTTGTCTACAAGTAGACACATATAGGTCATCTTAACTCTCCAAGAACAGGTGGAGTTTTTGGACCGTGCATTGAAATGTTTATCTTATTTGTAGTTTCCCAAGCATTTCTTGTTTTTTTCTTCTTAAGCACATAGTTTGTGATTTTTCAACCGTAAGAATCAGTTTTCACATCAGTTTAAAGAAACCAATTAACACTTTTTTTGCATGTATTGGTGTACTAGGAACTTCCACAAAATCATTGTCAAAGTGATTCATAAGTATTGGACGTTCTGCTTGTGTTATGGAAGTTTATCAACATCTTTCTTCATTCAGAACTGAAAATGAGGAAGTTTCTTAGAAGCTTGTCCTTCATGGTTACATGTGGTGTGCAGAGTTTGAGGAGTGCACGAGTCAGGGGTGACTTGTCCTCAATGACGTATTGAGGGTCGCTGTACATGCTAGTTCAAAACCAATATTCCGAAACCATTGTTTCCCCCTCTGACCATTTGTGACTCGTGTTATGGGTTGTGAATGTTGACCACCCATATTGAAATTCTTTCGTCATGGTCGGTGACATATGCCTACTTTGGTTGTTCGGTGTGCATAGTAGCCACACTTTGCCACTACTCATTGAACTTATTTGTCCTTTCTAGTCAATACATAGGGTTCCCAAACCATTGTCTCTCCCTCTAACAATTTGTGACTCGTGTTATGAGTTGTCAATATTGACCACACATGGTGGACTTCTTTGGTCATAGTCAGTGACGTATGCATCCTTTGGTTGGTCACTGTGCACGCTAGCCACAGCGTGCCACTACCTGTTGAAGGTCTTTGTACTTGCTAGTTGATAACTAGTGGTCCCAACCCATTGTTTCCCCCTTTGACCATTTGTGACTCGTGTTATGAGTTTTCAACGTTGACCACACACTGTGAAATTATTTTGGTCATGGTTAGTGGCATATGCCTGTCAGAATACTCTCACAATATCACAAGTTTGCCCCAACTGAGAATCATACTCCACAAATGTCCCTTCTCGGCAAAACAAGGGCACACGGATATTGGACACCGAAAACCTCTGACGGTGGCCAGCTCATCTCCGAGACGATGGTTCCCCACAGGAACTGGTTCGGACATTCCCTGATGGACACTTCACAAACGACCGGCTGCACAATGACGGTCACCCAGGACCCGCGCTGCGGACCTCGCTCCACGCTCACATGGTGGAAAAGCGCCCTCTCGCCCATGTACCGAAAACAGGCACAGATGAGCAACGCCGGCGCACCACTCCAGGACTACGTGCCTTCAAGATGCCTCGCACCGCTCTTGTTCGTGCCGAGCCAAGCGGCTGCGGCACCACTTGGGTTATCACCCCTTATAGTAGAATCTATGACCAGTACTTAAGTAGCTCAGTACTCTTTGTATTTTTTGCCTCTGTTATTATCAATCATCGTTCATCTTTCATCTATCTATTACTTTCCAGTTTTCCTTTTATGCCCTCCTTCTTGGCTGTGGCACCCGCTTGTTCGCTTTGCTCACTCGCCTTTCCTTGCCCGCACTAGACAGTTGAGGCTTGGTCTGCTGCCTTGCTCGCTTCTTGCTGCTGTGGCAACGTTCTCCACATCTCAGCGCCCGTACTTCAAGTATTACGCCCGCGTTTCTACCACAACCATCGTTGCTTCTGCTCGCGCCTCAGTGCTGTGGCACCATTTCTTTTCAGCTGTACTTTGCGCCCATGCTGGTTGGCACTGCGTCCACTTTGTCAACTCCTCATTGTATCTTCATCGCATCATCCGACATCGATCAGCCCACTCCACTTCACCACTGTTCTTGCACTCTCCTAGCGCGTGTCTCAGCACCTTGGGCCTATCTGGCTCGCGCCACGACACTGCAACCAAGTACCTTGCTCCATCGCCTCCGCTCCGTCGCTCCTTCAGCAATTCATCAGTAATCTTCCGCTTGCCGTCCTTCCTCTTACATCACGCTGTTCAGTGTGTGACGTCAGCAGGTTGTCAGCCATCTGCAACTTTGCTGCAGCTTCCGCCTCCACCACATCGACACAGCTGAGACATCCACTGAGCGGTTAAGTTTCCTGACATGGTATTAGAGCACAGGGAAAGAACCTGCATCATCCTCCGCTCTCCTCCACAACTCAGACGTCTGAACCACCACGCCAAGCAATGCCCATGCCGATCGAACCGCACCATCGCTCCTAGCAAACAAAATTGCCAAGGACATACTTCCTCCCTCCACTGCAAGGCTAACGATGTTGTGTATGGGCACAGCTTCCAAAGTCTTTGTAGCAGCAACAGCTCCATTGCCTTCAGCAACAGGAGCACTACCACACAGGCAGTCTACTCCCACCTCGACATCGTTCCAAGCGTTTTGCTTGACTGCGTATGGGCACGGCTCAGTGACAGCGCTACACACGACTAGCAGCAGCTTGCAGCAGCTGAGTCTCCTCACCTCTTGCAGCAATGTCGCCACATCTTAGTAGCGCTACGCATGTCTCCTCCTTCAACGGGGCATCATAATCTTCTACGTACTTTGTTGCCTTGCCGTAGCAGCCTGGCATCAGCACAAGCAACAAAAACAGCATCTGCAGCATCCTGATCCTCAGCCATCCTCCGACGTATTAGTTGCATCTACTGCCATCACCCACGCCAACCTTCCCCAACCTCAGTTGACGGAAGACCATGACTCTCCTCCTGAAACAATTGTCTCAGCAGAGTCTCACTCACCCAACCAACTCCTCACCTTTTCATTATCTTCAGACCCTACACTGTGTCCACAAACAAACAGTCCTCCAATCACAGCTCCCCACTACATGTCCTCCTCTCTGTTAAATTGAAGCACACGAGCCCCTCTTTCCGGCAACATCTTCTCCGTAGCTGTTGGGACAACTGGGTGCAGCAAGCATTCACCACCATCCACATCCTAAACCTACTACATGCCCCACGGCACCTCCTCCACCGCCACCAGCAACCAACCAGCCGCTCCCATGTCAAAGAGCAAATCATCCCACCGACGGCGCCAACTACTCGCGCAAGCCTACTGCTTGTCGAGCTCTACAACACCATGCTCAGTCCTCCAATAATTCTCCATCCGGGCATCTCCCTCTCCAAACGACGTGAACCATCACTCCTTTGACTCAGGAGAATGGTACTCTGCAGCAGCCACAAATGCCTCCTCTCCTTACCCAGACGCTATTAAATCCATGGAACTACTACTCTACTCCAACACTCCACTTTTCACCAAAGAGGAGCTTAACAACTTCATGATACTCAACTACGGCACAACCATCCACAACACAATGCCATAGCAGCAAGACGAGCCTGAACCGCCATCAGCCACCACAATTGCTGTTGCCTCCACGACAACGACCCTTTCACTCACCGCAGATCCGTCACCTCATGTGTCATCATATTCTCAATCAAGAAACCTGGAACCATGCATACCTGCACTGTCTTCCCCAGCAGCAGCAGCAACCATCTATCTCCTCCCTCATCAGCAACAAGCAGGGCAACAGCAGCATCTCAGCCAGCAGGATAACTCATCAGCATCCCCAGCATCTCCTACCAGGACCAACCTCCTAACCACCAATCACTCCACAACGGACGGTGCTGAACTCGTTCTTGTCCTCTGGAACTCCATCCTCTTGGGCCGTGCCTTCCTTTGGCTGAACACACAAGTCCTGAAGCAGCACCCCCCGAATGGTGAACGCCTTCTCCTCCCAAATCACCTCTGGATGGAAGAGGGTCACTCTGTCAGCAGTTCAGCACAGGGAGTCTCTCTCAGCACCCCTGATTCCCATACAGAGCATCGAGGAACTACTTCAGTGCACACATCTGGGCAACCTCTTGCCAGCCTCCCACCAGCAATTGCAGCAAGCCACCACATCAACTTCAACCACCTGGATTCCCACCTCTCAGCCACAGAAGTAGACTTATGACGTTGAGAGCGGGTGTCAGAATACTCTCACAATATCACAAGTGCACCCCAACTGAGAATCATACTCCACAAATGCCCCTCCTTGGCAAAACAAGGGCACACAAATATTGGACCCCAAAACCTCTGTCGGTGGCCAGCTCATCTCCGAGACGATGGCTCCCCGCAGGAACTGGTTCGGACATTCCCTCACCAACACTTCACGAACGACCAGCTCCACGATAACGGTCACCTAGGACCCGCGCTACGAACCTCGCTCCGCGCTCACATGGCAGAGAAGCGCCCTCTCGCCCACATACCAAAAACAGGCAAAGATGAACAACACCGGCGCACCACTCCAGGACTACGTGCCTTCAAGATGCTCCGCACCGCTCTTGTTTGTGCCGAGCCGCAAAGCGGCTCCGCACCCTGCCTCCATGGCAGAAGCAGCCATGCAGCTGCGGCACCACTTGGGCTATCGCCCCCCATAGTAGAACCTAGGACCAGTACTTAAGTAGCTCAGTACTCCTTGTATTTTTTGCCTCTACTATTATCAACCATAGTTCATCTTTCATCTATCGATCGCTTTCTAGTTTGCCTTTTATGCCCGCCTTCTTGGCTGTGGCACTTGCTCGTTTGCTTTGCTCACTCGCCTTTCCTCGCCCACACTAGACAGTTGAGGCTTGGTCCGCTGCCTTGCCTACTTCTTGCTACTATGACAAACGTTCTCCACATCTTGGCGCCCGTAATTCAAGTATTGCGCCCGCGTTTCTACCACAACCATCGTTGCTTCTGCTCGTGCCTGGGTGTTGTGGAACCATTCCTCTTCAGCCATACCTCGTGCCCGTGCCGTTTGGTACTGCGCCCACTTTGTCAACTCCTCATTGTGTCTTGATCGCTTCATCTGACATCGATCAGCCCGCTCCGCTTCACCACTGTTCTTGCACTCTCCGAGCCGGTATCTCAGCACCTCGGGCATGTCTGGCTCGCGCCACGAAACTGCAACCAAGTACCTCGCTCCGTCGTCTCTGCTCCGTTGCTCCTTCAGCAAGTCATCAGCAATCTTCCGCTTGCCATCCTTCCTCTTACATCACGCTGTTCAGTCTGTGACGTCAACAGGTCTTCAGCCATCTCCAGCTTCGCCGCAGCTTCCGCCTCCACTGCATCGGCACATCTGAGACATCCGTTGCGCAGTTTAGTTTCCTGAAAATGCTTACTTTGGTTTTTCATTGTACATGGTTGCCATGCCATGTCACTACGTATTGAAGGTCCTTGTGCTTTCTTGAACGTTGACCACATGAACTGAAATTCTTTGGTCCTATTCTATGAGAGATGCATACTTTGGTTAGACACAGTGCATTGTAGCCATACTGTGCCACTGCATATTGAACGTCTTTGTACTTGCTAGTCAATAACAAGTATTCACAAACCATTGTTTCCCCGTCTGACCATTTGTGACTCGTGTTATGAGTTGTCAAAGTTGACCACACATAGTGACATTCTTTGATCATGGTCAGTGACATATGCCTGCTTTGGTTGGTTATTGTACATGGTAGCCACACCGTGCCACTACTGATTGAAGGTCCTTGTGCTTCGTAGTTGATACCTGGTGTTCCCAAACCATCGTTTCCCCCTCTCACCATTTGTGACTCATATTATGAGCTGTCAACATTGACCACACACAACGGATTTCTTTGGTCAAAGGCAGTACATATGCCTACTTTGGCCGGACATTGTGCATGGTAGCCACACCGTGCTACTATTTATTGAAGGACGTTATACGTGCTAGTTTAAAACTAATATACCGAAACCATTGTTTCCCCCTCTGACGCGTGTTATGGGTTGTGAACGTTGACCACCCACATTGAAATTCTTTGGTCATGGTCAGTGACATATGCCTAGTTTGGTTGTTCGGAGTGCACAGTGGCCACACTGTGCCACTTCTTATTGAAGTTCTTTGACCTTTCTAGTCGATACATAGGGTTCTCAAACCGTTGTCTCTCCCTCTGGCCATTTGTGACTCGTGTTATGGGTTGTCAACGTTGACCACACATAGTGGAATTCTTTGGTTGTAGTCAGTGACGCATGCATCCTTTGGTTTGTCACTATGCACGCTAGCCACACCGTGCCACTTCTTGTTAAAGGTCTTTGTACTTGCTAGTTGATACCTAATGTTCCCAGCCCATTGTTTCCCCTTTGACCATTTGTGCCTCGTGTTATGAGTTTTCAACGTTGACCAGACACTGTGAAATAATTTTGGTCATGGATAGTGGCATATGCCTACATTGGTTTTTCATTGTACATGGTTGCAACACCCTGTCACTACGTATTGAAGGTCTTTGTGCTTTCTAGTTGATAGCTAGTGTTCCAAAACCATTGTTACCCCATCTGACTATCCGTGAATCTTGTTGTGAGTTGCCAACGTTGACTACATGAAGTGAAATGATTTGGTCATGGTCAGTGACATATGCATACTTTGGTTGGTCACTTTGCATGGTAGCCACACTGTGCCACTGCATATTAAAGGTCTTTGTACTTGCTAGTTGATAACTAGTATTCACAAACCATTGTTTCCCCCTCTGACCATTTGTGACTCATGTTATGAGTTGTCAAAGTTGACCACACATGGTGACATTCTTTGGTCATGGTCGATGACATATGCCTACTTTGGTTGGTCATTGTACATGGTAGCCACACCGTGCCACTACTTATTGAAGATCCTTGTGCTTGCTAGTTGATACCTGGTGTTCCCAAACCATCGTTTCCCCCTCTCACCATTTCTGACTCGCATTATGAGTTGTGAACGTTGACCACACATAGCGGATTTCTTTGGTCAAAGGCAGTACATATGCCTACTTTGGTCGGTCATTGTGCATGGTAGCCACACCGTGCTACAACGTATTGAAGGTCGTTGTACTTGCTAGTTGAAAATCAATATTCCGAAAGCATTGTTTCCCCCTCTGACCATTTGCGACTCATGTTATGGGTTGTGAACGTTGACCACCCATATTGAAATTCTTTAGTCATGGTCAGTGACATATGCCCAGTTTGGTTGTTCGGTGTGCATAGTAGCCACACCCTGCCTTTTCTTATCCAAGTTCTTTGTCGTTTCTAGTCGATACATAGGGTTCCCAAACCATTGTCTCTCCCTCTGACCATTTGTGACTCGTGTTATGAGTTGTCAATGCTAACCACACATGGTGGATTTCCTTGGCCATAGTCAGTGACGTATGCATCTTTTGGTTGGTTACTGTGCACGCTAGCCACACCGTGCCACTACTTGTTGAAGGTCTTTGTACTTGCTAGTTGATAAGTAGTGTTCCGAACCCGTTGTTTCCCCCTCTGACCATTTGTGACTCGTGTTATGAGTTTCCAACATTGACCACACACTGAAACTCTTTTGTTCATGATTAGTGGCATATGCCTACTTTGGTTTCTCACTATACATGGTTGCCACGCCGTGTCACTACGTATTGAAGGTCTTTGTGCTTTGTAGTGATAGCTAGTGTTCCGAAACCATTGTTACCCCTGTTATGCCCTTTTTTGCCAGCGGCCGAAATCGGGTCTGACAGTATGCGAGGATCAGCTTCGGCATATGTTTCGCTCGTTTTACTGTATCCCGCGGATCCACACAACCTATTTTCCCACTTTAGGCTTGGCTACCTTATCTATTTCTGTTTGATTGATCGGACGACTTTCCTTAATGTTCGATGGATCATTCACCGAATCAGTGCTGCATAATAGCACAAATAGACAATCCTTCCTTATGATTGACCGGCCATTTTCCCTATGATAATCTCCGCTATCTTCAGAATAGCCAATATACGAATACTTCATTCATTTACTCACTCCAATCCATCATAGTAGATCAATCATGCACCGGATATCATGGCACCAAGTGGGAGAATTCCTTCTAATAGCTCACAATACAATGGTTTGAGCAATCCACGTAATTCTGTTGATTTAAGAAAAACACACACACCGCCAGTACTTTCCTTCTACCTACATGAACAACATCCTACACATCCCCAAGCAAGACACGCAAACCATAGGCCTCTTGTGTCGTTGGATCATCCACTGGCGCTGGTCCCCGCGCGAGCACCATACGGTGCGCGGCGCCCTCGTTGCTCGCCCGTGGAGCGGCTCGACGCAACTCCAATGGTCCTCCTATGGGCCGACCTGCAGTGGAAACAGCACGTGTTGAGTCCTCTTCGCGTAGCTGGGTAAGCTCCTGCTAGTACCGCCGGTATGCTCGCTACGCCTCGGCCCGCTCCTCGGCCGCCTCCGCAGCATGTCGTCCGACGTCACGCGCAACCTCTCACCAGCTCTCCACGCGGCGGGGCTCGTCGTCACGAGGAAGCCTCTGCAGCCAGGGCCGCCAGACCTGCTCCATGGCTCCACCTTCGGGATGGTGCAACCATTGCATTACTCCCAGGACCGTCCGTGCGCTGAGTCGATGGGGAACATTGCAACAGTTGCAGATGGCATAGAATGCCACGGGAGAGTCTCGGGGACCGTGCCTGGAGCTCGGTGGCTGGTGTTCCCACAGGAACTCAGGGCCAGGCCATGATGGCTCTGTGACATGCTCCTCCGGGAGCGACCTTCCCATTCGAGGATGACCCATACCCACGCACGCGTACGCGCACACACACACACACACCCCTATGCTAGCTTCTCTACTCTAGCTTGTCGCGAAATGGGACGCAAGTCCCGCTCGACGGTCTGATTCGGCCGAGGGGCAGCAATCTCTCGGCTTGGCCGGGCACTGCCGGGCTTGCTCCCTGCATGCGGGTCTGGCCAGGGATCAGCTGTCGTAGTCCTCCAACTGGCAAATGCCGCCTCGTGAGTCGGAGGCCAAGACGCTGAGAATTAGTGCTGAATGGATGTCGCGGGTGGCTTCGGAAACTCGTTGTCGTCAGCAACTTTTCTCATCAGCAGTCGTCTTCTTGTTGCTCCCCCTCCTCTTATTTTTCCTTCGCACCGCCTTTCCGAGGTCTTTTCCAGCTGGTCATCCCCTCCCCTTCCGCGGCTCACACATCAAAATGCCTTTGGATAAGGCGCCTCGAGCTCCACTCCTCTTTTGAGGTTTGGGCGCGACCCCGCTTCCATCAAGCCAGCCTTGGACCGCCTTCCGTTCCTCTCGGCCGGTCTGATTGGTTCACGTCGTCTGCCGCGATATCTTTCGTCGCGCTCCGTTGCCTCCCAGATTCGAACTGTCCTCCCCGCAATTTCTTTTCCTCGCTCAAACAGTCGGTGGATGATTCATCGACTCTTCCCTTTCCTTTTCTTTTCCTTGAACCCAGGTCCCAGCTCCTCTTCTCATTCTCCGCTCGATGAACGAAACACCATTAACACTGTTATACCCTACTCCCGCAAAACGAGCTGGACCTCCCCGTCCATCCGTCCTTCCTTCCTGGTTTGGTTCATCCATTCCCTTTCTTCCGCCAGGTCATCCGCCGTACGGCTAACGCCCTCGTCCTCCTTCCAGTGCAATATGCCTTTTCATTTCATCCGGTGAAGAATACTCCTCCTCCGCCCATCTCGTCCTCTCCACTTCTTCCAATTCTCGATGGAGCCTCTCTTGCTGTATCCCTTCATTGCGCGCCTTGGGACTCCGTCGAGGGGTTATCCTGCGTTCTCCTCCTTCCCCAGATCCCCTTTACCGCTGCTCCTGCATACGACGCGCCACTTCCCTCTGCTCCACCTGCACCCTCCTTCTTGCATCGTCGCTCTCTTCGCAGGGCATACAGAGCGGTCCATGGAGCCCTGTTTGTGCGTTGCTGTACCAACGAGCACAGGCGAGGTGTACCCGCTGGTGGCAGCTAATGCAGTGGCACCTGCGGATCCGCACCGGGCCCCTGCAGGTGGCATAGGGCTCAGTTGGCGATCTTGTACACCGGAGGCATTGGTACAGCGAGATGCGCCCTCCATGGCGCAGTTTCCTCTCCCCTACCTTCTTTATGCATTCACTGTGCGAGAAGCATGCACACTTCTCCCACCATGGAGTTACTCCTCTCAATTCTCTGAGTCAGCTGGGACAGTCTCCTTCCGCCGTGCTAGTGCGTGGTCGTATCCAACAGTTGCTGCATTTATCCCGTCCCTCCTCATTGGATTTTAGGCAGGCAGCGTGTGTTGCTCTTTTGCAATAGTCGCATTTTCCATGAGGCACCTCCAGCGGTCTCCTGCAACCGTAGCACACAATGTATGTCACGGCGTTGTGTTCTTACCCGAGCATGACTCTCACTTCCATGGGGATCCCCTGCTTGATCTTCAGACAGGGCACGCATAGCCATCCCTTTTCCGCATCCCTCATTCTGCATTCCCGGTGCGTGTGACGCGTGCAACTCCCGCACTGCCTGGCAGGCAGTCGTATCCTCCTCTCACACCATGGACAACTTCCTGCCCGTGGTATCCTCCCTTCTCCTTGTTCCTCTTCCACACCTGTGCCCCTCATCTCCCTTCTTCCTGCTTCCGGGTCCCTGATCCATGCTTGTTCCCGTCCTGCTCCTGCTCATTCATCCCTGCTGACTCTTTCTCGCCCCGTCCCTACTTCAATTTCAGGCCCCTACTGCCCCTCGCTCCTTTTCTGCTACATCGATGATCCCACACCTGTGCTTCATGGGGCTCGCACTATTTCCACATCTCCCCCGCTTGTCGCTCCTCGTCCTTCTTGGTGCGCCCCGCGCATCCCTCCGAATGTTGATCCCCTCGCTAGTGAGAACTGGCGGGGCACTATCTCTGTTCCTGGATCCCTCTGTTGCCTTCCCGGGGTCATGGGATGGTTACATCGACGCACCGGTGCATGATCGGCTGGAGCTCCGGGGCGCTCCATTGTCCTAGGGCACCCAAGCGTCTAGACCTTTTCTCCGGCCTTTTCTCCTTGGTCATGCTGACGTCCCCTTGCTGCTCTTGGTCGTTCTGAGGATCAGGCAGGTCAATGTTCTGCCAGAGGTGGAAGAGGGTGGACTGGTATGTTTGGTCCTTGTGAGGCTGGGGATTGTGCTACTGCCGGTAGTGATTGGTCTTTCAAGAGGCACCATTGAGGCGTCACTGCCACTGCCTCATTCACCATTGCCAGCACCTTTCTTCTTACATCGGGAACGTCCCTGCTCCCTAGCGCCCTCATGGCCAAGACTGCTCTTCGAGCTACCACTCCCTCCTATCCAGGCAATGCCACCGCATTGCGGTAGAGTTGTTCCACTGGGTGGGAATCTGCATATGAGCGTGGTGCACTCCGATCCTCCGTGTCCTAACTTCCCTCTTTTTGCTACTTCTGATCTCATACCCGGGCCTCGAGGAGTCGTAGTCTTGCCACGCATTTCTCACAATGAAGTCCCACCCCTGACAGCATTTGCCCACATGGGCGATGGAGCGGTTGGTGGCATCCTTCGCACCACTCTGTGGCACCATAATTATCACACTCTGTGCAACTCAGGCGCCGCTCCACTTCCACTTTTCGCCGATCTTCCTTTCCCCGTTCTCCTCTCTCCTCTCGCATCCTTTCATTCAGTTGTGGAGCACACGCCGGACAGAAATGCACTGCTTTTTGTTGTAGTAGCTCCTCCTCCCCGCACATATAGTGTAGGGCCACCCTGCAATTGAAACAATGATTCTTCTGCGTCCTCACCGGCCACTTGCACTTTTTGCACTCCTCCGTCTCTTCCACCCCAGGCGCACTTGGCCCTGCAGCCTGTCCATCCTTCCTGCCGACCTCCTGCTCTTCTTCCATCAGCCTCCAGATGCAACCTTTGCAATGTTGTCCCAATCCCAGAATCTTTGTCCTGCACCTGGGATGAGTGGTGCTTTACATTCATAACACCAGCTTGCCTCCATGCGGTCATGTGGGTCACCGCACACTTGACATCTTTCAATCCACCGCTTGGGGGCAGGCTTGTTCTTCCTTCTGTCCTCTTTGTCTGCCCTTTGGTGCATGAGAGGTACAAACTTTTTGCACCCGACCACTTTCCGGCGGGTGCGTATCTTCGAGTCCTAGCAGGCTTCATGAATGGGATGTCTGCACACGAAGCAACGAAACAAAGTGGTGGCACTCATAGGCTCTTCACAGTTGCCGCATGGCTCCTTCTCGTCTTGCGGTACACTAGATTTCCAGGGTGTAGCTCCAATTCCCGAGCGGGTTTTCTCTTCCTGACTCTCTTTCTGCAGTTCCTCTTCACTGTCTATCCCCATGTTCTCCTTGAAAGTCGTTGCGCAGGCCTCACACATCTTCATGTCGTGCATGATGTCAAGATCCAGGTCACAGCATGCCAGATGGAGGCTGGCTCTGCATCCTTCACATGCCGCCTCCCCTTTTTCGGCGACCGGGTGTTTTCAGGTTGCACAGAGTTGCAGCGTCGCATGCTCCTCTCCCTCCTCTTCATCCTGGTCATCCACCTCAATGCTTACTTCAAGCTCTTCATGCTGACGCTCCTCTTCTCTCTGCGCTGGTGTGTGCTTTCCAAGCTCCACTGGTGCTTCCAGCTGAGAACTGGTTGGCCACAGGGACCTGTCATCAGGGGGGAGTGGCTCCCATTCTATAGAAGGGACATGGAGCAGACTGTACTGCTCTTCATGCACTAGTGGAGGCGCCCCTTCCTCTCCCTGTGTCTCTAGTCTCCTCCGTTGTTTCCTTTCCCCCGTACGAGTCCCCCGGAACACCTTTTGTTTCTTCTTCCGTTGCTCCTTCGGTCGTTCCTCTTTCACAACTGCTGCTGCGGGCAAAGCCGGTGACCCAAGCGCCACGCCGAGTGCGGCTGCCGCAGGTGGCAGAACCTCCTGTGCCCGCTACTCTGCTGTTGCTGCTGGTGGCGCTGGCGGCTCGGGCGCCGTGCTAGGTACAACTGCTGTAGATGGCAGCACTTCCTGTGCGCGCTACTCTGCTGCTGCTGGTGGTGGCGCTGGCGGCTCGGGCGCCGCGCTAGGTGCAACTGCTCCAGATGGCAGCACTTCCTATGCCCGTTGCTGTGCTGCTGCTACTAGTGGCGCTGGCGGCTCGGGCGATGCGCCAAGTGCAACTGCTGCAGATGGCAGCACCTCCTGTGCCCGCTGCTCTGCTGTTGCTGCTGGTGGCGCTGGCGGCTCGGGCGCCGCGCCATGTGCAACAACTGCAGATGGCAGCACCTCCTATACCCGTTGCTCTGCTGCAGCTGCTGGTGGCACTGGCGGCTCGGGCGCTGCGCCAGGTTCAACTGCTGCAGATGGCAGCACCTCTTGTGCCCGCTGCTCTTCTGCTGCTGCTGGTGGCGCTGGCGGCTTGGGCGCCATGCCAGGTGCAACTGCTGTAGATGGCTGCACCTCTTGTGCCTGCTGCTCTGCTGCTGCTACTGATGGCGTTGGCGGCTCGGGCACCGCGCCGGGTACAGCTGCTACAGATGGCAGCACCTCCTGTGCCCGTAGCTCTGCTGCTACTGCTGGTGGCGCTGGCGGCTCGCGCGCCGCGCCAGGTGCAACTGCTGCAGATGGCAACACCTCCTATGCCTGCTGCTATACTACTGCTGCTGATGGCCCTGGCGGCTCGGGCGCCGCGCCAGGTGCAGCTACTGCAGATGGCAGCACCTCTTGTGCCTGCTGCTGTTGCTGGGGTTTTCCGGACCGCACTCCTGACGGCATTACAGCCGACATCAACAAATCGAGACTATGTTGAGCTGCTGCCGATGTAAGTTGATTATCCGTCGTGCGTGGGCTGATTCCAGCATTTTGTCGCCTTGCCCGCTTTATTCGTGTGGCTGTCGTTGTCGCATCGGGTGTTACGCTAAGGCTTGGGTGTGCCTGCTTTGAGTCCAGCTACCTTGGAACATCCGACGCTTCGTCTGGGGTAGTCCCACAAGAAGGCGATTGTCGTTGGACTTGTGCTTCGATCCCTGATGACACCTCCTCAGTGGTCCTCATCCGCCGGGTGGGGAGCTCTTCTTTCCCTGTCCGACTTCGGTTGTTAGTGATGCCTTCTATTTCCGTCACGGCATGTTGTGCCTCTTCTCCCGCTGCCCTTTTCTACTTCTATTGTTGTGATGTTGCGCTTGTCCCGGCTCCCTGCTTGTCTACTTCTTTATCCTGTCATGCAGGGGGTGTAATCCCAATACCCGACAAAACAAGCCAGGTCCCCCCGGCCAAAAAGCCTGGTAGTGTGTCGACCACAGGGGCTGCAGTTGCGGTGATGGGTGGGGGAGGGAGATGAGGGCGAGCTGGGGATTGAGGCATTGCTGCAAACGTGGCCGCCACTTCTTCTGCGTCATCGTTTGTACCGATGCGGGATGGGTGACGTTCGGCCGCAAGCGTCTGCCAACGGACGGAGAGTTTCTCAAGTCACTCCGGGTGCACCATGATGTTGGAAGTGTGGCGACTCTCGAGCCACACATATACTCCGTTGACGGCCCATACCTGGTAACATTGGTTGAGGAGTGTTGCTTCATTGTGGCGCGCCTTACCCACCTCTTTCCGTTTTGGCCCCACGCCATCACCGACCTGGAGGTCATCAAGCATGAGGCCGGCGTTGACACGGTCCACCCCACGCTGTGCTGCGACAGACCCCCGGGTGCGAGCTTCTTATAGGCACCGTTTTCATGAATTCCACTTCGTCGGCCACGGTCAAACCCTCCTGCGGCGGCACCAGCGCGTCAGGCATGAGCGGCAGAGTAGCTATGGTCCAATGTTGTCGGCCGTGCCGCAGCATGTAGGGTGAGAAGCTGGTGGAAGAGTGAGGTGTGATGTTGTATTCGTAGACGATGTCCTCCAGCTGCTCATCCCATTGCGCATTGTCATCCGACAGCTTCCGGATGGTTGGGGTGATGGCTCCGTGCATTCGTTCGACCTGACCTTGTGTCTACGGCCAATATGGTGCCCCATTGTCGATCTGGATTTTGAAATAGGCTGCCACCTCCGCGAACGTGCCGGCGAAGTGAAATCCATTGTCACACTAGATGATCCTACATCCTCCGCCTCTGTAGATGACTTCCTCCTTCAGAAAGACTGCAACATGCGCTACATCGGCCTTCGAGACAGCCCGAGCCATGACCCACTTGGTCATGTGGTCGATGCCGAGGATCCAGTGTACGTTTTTGCGTTGGGTGGTGCAAAGGGGGCCATGGAAATCGATGATGACTTTCTGCATAGGTGTGCCGATACGGGTGCACATGAAGCGGGGTTGGTGGATGCGTTGGCGAGGATGGTGGCAGATGCAGGTTCCACATGTGGCAATGACTTGTCCAATCTGATTCTTTAATCCCACCCAGTACACCTGAGGGACTAGAGTCTCGTATATTGTGGTGGATCGTGTGTGCATCCTTTCATGGTATTGCATGATCAGCTTGTCTTGCAAGGCTACCGGTGTACACCAGCGCAGTGGGTATGCGTCGTCTTCACGTCTCCAGAGCCGTCCCTAAAGCCACACATACTTGTTGGGGGTTGCCTTGGCATCGGAGCAAACGTGGGCATCTGGGTAAATTTCCACTGTGGTGCGGCTACCAGATAGGATTTGGGCTAGCGCCTAATCAAACCATTCATAAGTTTTGATCGCTAGCTCGTGTTGCCAATGCTGCAGGTTGCCTCCCGGTGCCAGAGCTAAGAGGCAACATCGTAGTTCTTCAAAGGACTCCTGTGGTAGAGGTGCTCCGCCTGCAGACTCAGCCTGATGCTGCTCCTCACCCGCCCCAAGAAGGCGTCAGTACGTGTGCGTCTGGAGGAACTCCGTGTGACGACTGGGTCCGCTGTGCCCGTGGAAGTCGTTGTAGCGGAGCGCCGGATGCGGGATGAAGCACGCCGCCCCGTGGCTGGGAGTGCGAAAGGTGCTTCACCATCGGATGGTGTGCTAGCTCTAGCGGGGTGAGCTTCTGCAGTCCCCGGCTCGGGGATAGCCGGTGGATCATCCACCGAAGGCGGCGTTGCTCCTACTGCGGGGGGCACTTCCAAGAGAAGAGGGCGAGTCACTACAGGTCCTTCTCTGCCTCGAGACGACGGATGATTTGCCGTGGTGGCTCCAGCGGGGTGAGTTTCTGCAGGCGCCGGCTCGGGGATGGCCGGTGGATCATCCACCAGAGGCAGCATCGCTCCTGCTGCGAGGGGCGCTTCCAAGAGAAGAGGGCAAGTCGCTGCAGGTCCTTCTCTGCCTTGGGACGACGGATGATTTGCCGTGGTGGCTCCAGCGGGGTGGGTTTCTGCAGGCGCCGGCTCGGGGATGGCCGGTGGGTCATCCACCGGAGGTAGCGTCGCTCCTGTTGCGAGGGGCGCTTCCAAGAGAAGAGGGCGAGTCGTTGCAGGTCCTTCTCCGCCTCGAAACAACGGATGATTCGCCAGCGTCTCTGCGGCCAGGGATGCCGATGATGTGAAAGCAGTAGGGGAAGGGGAAGGAGAGGGGGGGCGGGGAAGACGGCCAAAGACTGGCAGCATGATGAGGGTCTCGCGGCGGTCAGGACAAAAGGGAGGTAGAGGAGCAACAGGGGAAGATGGTACCTGATCCAACGCAAGCAACGCCGTCGCTAAAAAGGTGCCTGTCGTACGAAAGGATGGTATGGGCCGAGGGCGCGTCCAGCCCATGCCATCGTCCACTCGGATTGGTGGCGAGGGAGGAGGGGGAATTGACGCCAAAGGCGAGATGGCAGGTGATGGTGGCTGATCCACGGAGGAGAGCTCCTCGCGGTCACGAGGCAACCTTTCACCGGTGGTGCTTGAACTGGACGCCAAGGAGGAACCAAGTCGCTGCCGGTGAAGCCAGCACATGAACACCCACAGTGCCATCCCCTCGCGAGGGTTGGCCGTTTGTGCTGGGAAGATGCGTGTAAGGTGCACATGATCACGCTGATCAGCTTCCACATGGCGGTAGGAGACCCATGGGATGATTCCATGGCGAGCAAATGGATGCAGAATCACTGGGAGGGGATTCTGCTGGTGATGCTGTACCATCCAGTGAAGGAAGCAGCGGAAGGCTCTCCAGTCAAGAGAGAAATCGAGGGGGTAAAGGAAACGGAGGAACTCATGATGGTGCAGATTGAAGCTTGTTGTTAGGACTGGGAGAAGGCCGGACCGGACGCGTTCTGGGTGGTCAGGGGTCATTATCCAGTGCAAGTAGTAGCGGAAGGCCGCCGGGCGGGCGGCTGTAGAAACGTCCAGTGGGGAGAGGTGTCGTAGCTCTTCGAGGTGTTCCCCCCATTCATCCTCCAGCCTGCGTACGGCATTGGTGATGAACGCGTGGGTCACGTCCCCAATGAACTGTTGTTGGAGGCATCGCTCGCGCTCCTCGATGAGTTGCTTAGCTTGGTCAACCAACATGCAGATGGTTCGGTATTGCTGGGAGACGTCCTCACGGAGGGCGAGGACCCTTGCTCGCTGTTGCGTCATGTCCTGCAATCTTGCACAGACGCCTGCCCACTCTTCTTCACATTCAGTCCGTAGCAGCCGCAGATTGGAAAGGTGTGTCTCAAGCTGCTACAGTTCTGAAGTGGAACGAGTCACCTCTGCACGCCGCGCTCTGAGGGTTCGCCCCAGTTCTGCGCGTTGGTCAATTAGACGTTGTCCTTCAACCGCAGGTGGATCATCACCTCTGTCGGCGGCCTCGTTCCATGCATCTTGTAGGCACCGCACCTCCCTAAGCCTTGCTTGGATAGTCAATACATTTGTCGCCTGTTGCTGGAGACGCTGTTGGCTGTCATTGCGGGCAGATTCGCACGCAGAGAGGGCAGTCCTAGCTTGCGCCAGGTTGGCGGCAGAACTGCGCACATGGTCCGCATACGACCTGAGTCATTTTGTGTGTTGTTCCCAGAGCCTCTCCACTCTTCCAGCCCATGTTCGATTTTGAGTGATATGATGTGCGAATGTCTGCCACAGTGCGTTGCCGTCATGGGGGTCAGGTATTGCAGGTGAAGGTGGGGGTACCGGGCAGGGGTCGCCCACACTCGAGACTGTGAGAAGGTCCGTTGCCTCGGCCATGGTGAGAAACGCTGCAAGTGCATGGGCCTCAAACGCAGGGGTATCGCCCGCGTGCACCGTGCTGTCTGCAAGGTCGTACTCATATCGTGCCTAGGCAAGGTTGGCCATCTCTGGCGTGGCGTTGGTGGTGTTCCTCTGTTGTCGTTCTTGCGTAGCAGTCTTGTGAGTCATTTGTTCTGGGTCGTCCAAGGCTATGTCTGTCTTCGGCGTGGATCGTTGGCTATGTGAACGGCGTGAACTAAGTGAACAAGAATTAGAGGGTTGCCGTCGGGACCCTCGAATCGGTGCCCGGACGGTTCGGGTTGGCCGGGCTGGATGGGCGTGCCGCCGTGGTCGTCGGAGAGCGAGGGGCATGTCAGAATCTAGGTCACGTTGGCGTGTAGGGAGGTCTCCTTGGATCCCCGTTGATCGTGTAGTGATGTGTTAACCTAGGAGAATGATGTCCTCCGAGGGTTCTGCCGTCCCCTGCATGTGTTGCACGATGCGAGCATGCGCTTCTGTTGGATACGGTGCATGATCCTCCGGAGAGTCGCTGCTATCCGTGGACGACGCTGGTGCGTCGGCGGTGAGTCTCATGAAGTGTGGGCCGGTGGATTGATCGTCTGCATGCGTTGAGCGGCTGGGGGAGGAGGTCTGCCCCATCAGCAGTTGCGCATGCCGCTAAGGTGGCACTTCCATTGCTTTGAAGTGGAGCGGAACGTACGATGGCGCCCTGTCATCATCGTGCAGCGTCATGCATTTGCCCCCAAGTAAAATTATCACGTCGCATACCGTCAACCAAACGTTCGCAAGGAGGACATCATACGTATAGGTTTCATACACTTGTACTGGCAAGCTCCGGTGAATATTTCCGACCTGAAGGGGAAAAAGATCAATTTGACCCTCGGATTGGGTGATCTCTCCTCCCGCTGTGCCAAAGCACAGATTGACCTCTCGAATGAGGTTCGACCAATTAAACCGCCGGATGACGCGCATGGCGACTGTGGTATGCATTGCACCAGTATCCACGATGGCAATGAATTTTACGCCAGCAATCCAAACAGAGCATGAGACAACCGTACAGGTGTACTCCGGCATAGGTTGATGGCAGAGCGTCATGGATCACCATGCAAGAGCTCCTGCCTCAATGATCTTGTGGATAGTCCGTCGGGTCCCATCGATATGATCCCTCAGCATGCGGTGACCTGGCGACTCGAGCCAACAGTTTACTCTCCAGCCGGATGATGCCAGCGCGGCGTTAATTTCCTCGAAGAATATCTCCAGCTATGTACTTTGCCCTGGGAGATGGGTAAGGACCTCCATCCAGGGTAGCGCAAGGTGAGTTTGATCAAAGAATTGCCAGATGGCGTCCGCTGCTGGTGAACGGACCGTGCTTGTTAGCGCCACAACTGGTGGGGTGCGTACTGTGGGTGTAGAAGCGGAGTTGCGTCTTATGTGGCGAAGCCAATCCCCATATTCCTTGTGCGTCCACCCAGGCGCATCTCTGAAGAGGTCAGTCTTGCGTTGCACATTGATGTGGCCCACGTCATCATCATGTTGAGAAAAGCCATCAAGAGGGTATGCCCAGCGGTACTCCTCAGCGGTGAGATCACGTGCTTGACCCTGAATCATAACAGTCTTGTCAGAAGGGAGCTCAGGCGGAGGTGAGCCATCTCCGTATGATGGTATTTCAAGGGAGCTACGGTCTTTCCATCCTTCCCGTGGTAACCGACTAAGGGCATCTGCGTTGCGATTTGCGAATGCTGGTTGGTACTTTATTGTGAGGTTGTATCCTTAAAGAAACAAGGCCCATTTGCCAAAGATTCCTTCATGATTCCGCGTATTGAGCAGCTATTGGAGGGCCTAATGATCCGTGAGGATGGTGAAGGGTTTGCCTTTTTTGACGTAATCTCGGTAGAACTGGATAGCCCACAGCACCGCCAGACATTCTCCCTTCACCGGAGGGTACTTAGCCTTTGCATCGTTGAGTGCACGGCTGCCATTGCAGACCACCCTCATCATGCCGTCGTCTCCTCGTTGAGACAGGATGGCCCCAATGCCTTCTTGTGAGAAGTCTGTTGTGATGACGAAGGGTAGATTGAAGTTCGGGAATTCTAACATCGGGGCTGTGATGAGGCGGTGCTTGATCTCAATCCATGCAAGCTGACATACTTCAGTCCACTCAAAGGGTTCATCTTGATGGGTAAGGCACTGCAATGGACGAACAATCTTCGCGTGGTCATGGACGAATTTGCGGTAGAAGCTGACGAACCCCTGGAAGATCTTGACCTGAGATGAGGTGATCGGGCGTTTCCAGTCACAGACGGCTGCGATCTTGTCTGGGTCCGTGGATATTCCTTGTGCATTTATGATGAATCCCAGGAATTCCATGCTGTCTGCCCCGATGACACATTTGGCGGCCTTCAAACGAAGGTTCGCGGAACGTAGGGCTGAGAACACAGCGTCAAGGGAAGCCATTAGCTCTTGGAAGCTAAATGCAACGACCATGACGTCATCTACATAGCAGCAGGTATTGGGAACATCACGCAACACTTGGTCCATCAAACGTTGAAATGTAGCACTGGCGTTGCGCAGCCCAAAGGGCATATGGGTGAAGGCATACAACCCATCCGGAGTAATGAAAGTCGTTTTCAGCATTGAGTTGCGATCCATGGGGATAGTATGACAGGTTGATTTGACGTCGAGCTTGGCGAACCAGCTCTTCTCGCGTTGGCGTTCTTGAATGTCAACAATGAGTGGCATAGGATATGAATCCTCAACAGTAACCTTGTTAAGGTCACGAAAGTCAACACAGAACCGTTTTGTGCCATCCGGCTTCCCCACAATCACCAGATTAGAGCGCCATGGGCTTTCCACCTCAACGATCACACCCTGTTCTTTGAGTTCACATAGGCCTTCGTTAATGATGTCCTTCTAGTCCTGGAGCAGACGTCGAGCTTTCTGCTTATGTGGTGGCGCGTCTCCTGGCTCGTCTCATAGGTACGGGCCACAGTGACTTGCATTCGTACAGCTTCATGAATGAGACGCACTTGTAGGGGAAGGTCATGTACGATGCCATGCCCCGCATCCATGCCGCCGGATGCATTCGTGAACACCTTGGTCGTTGGTCGAATCTTGTAGTGCCAGCCAACAGCTTGCAGAACTTGAAGCGTTACCGTGGTGTGGGTAGCACCAAGGTCAATGATTGCGAGGAACTTCTTGCCGCATATCCACACGAAGCAGCTGGTTACTTCGTGGTTGGGAGCTTGTGTCCTTGGTGGTGCCAAGGGCATGGGCTGCCACCCCCATGTATCCGGTTCGGCCCTAATGGCTAGCCTGCTGAGTCGGTCATGTGGGGTTTGGGTGCACGTAAGGCGGATGCCAGCTGGTCTAAGCTTCTCTGTATACTCCTGCAGAACCGCTGCAAAGTCAAGGAGATCAACAGAGTTCTGTTGTAAGTACTCTCCCAAGGATACCTCCTGAAAGGGCCGGTGGAAGGAGGAGCCCATGACATTCGCCGTGGGCTCGTTGCGTGCCATAGGTTCAAATGTCACCCTCTGGCGTCGCGGTGGTGTGGGACCTCTCAAAGGGCGGGTACGCGGTTCGGGTGGAGGCTGCGGGGACTATGCCATTATCTGACTTGGTAGATGTGTTGCGCGTGCTTCGATACATGTTTCTAGGTCTTCTGCGGCCTGTTCCTGTTGCTCTTTGTATCGACGCATGCGTTTATACATCTCCGCAATGGACCATCCTTCTACACCTTGCGCTTGAGCCTCCGTGACCAACTCCCGTTCCGCGACTGTTGGAGGGGTCTCTGTGGTCTGTTCTCCCAAGCGGGGGAGTCTGAGCCTCACATTCCGTGCAGGCGCCTCTGAAGTAGACGGCTGGGTGGCAACTGGCGTCTCCCCGGTCTCCAACTGCTGCACATAGGCCTTCCATTGGGCAGGTCCATTGTCCCCAGTCTTCATGCGGATGGTACGAATCTGGAGCTCTACCTCTTCCAGGCTCATGAGGTTGAAGCGCTTGGTCATTCTGCTCGCCAAATCTTCAAAGTCGGCAAAAGGACGTTCCTTATGCTCTGCTGTGAACCATTCCAAGGCTTTCCCTTGCAGTACAAGGTGTACCGCTAGGACGATGTAGTCAAGAGACAACAGTCCATAGTCGAGACAAGTGCCCAACTTGGACAGCCACATGGCGGGGTCCTCATCTGGTTCACCCTTGAAGACGTCGAGCTTAGGGAGGGTGTAAGAAGCCTTCGCCGCTGGGTTTGGGGTCAGTTCCTGCGAAGCCACCATCTGCACCTGTGCCCGCGGCGGGGCCCCCAAGTGGGACTGATGTGTCTGCGCTAGGCCAACTGCCCTAGAGCCAGCCGCCAAAGCGACTGCTGCCCTCCTTGTTCGAATACGTCCTGCATCGGTTCCTCCCAGTCCAGAACTTCCCATATGATGTCTTGTTGTTCTTGCCTGTATCCGTATGGCGTACTGCTTGTTTCCATGAGCCACCAATCCTTGCCGAGGTCCAGCCATTCCATCCGCCACTCGGGGTTGCTGCTGGAGTTTTCCTGCTGCTGGCGCGGTAGACGTCTTGCCTGCTAAATGATGTGAAGACTGCCACTTTGCCTACACTGGTGGTATGGTGTACTTAGTCGACGGAATCCCCGTTGGGATTTGTGTGTCTACCATGGCTCGAACTTGCTTGGTAGGTCCAACCGTGGATGAAGCATTGGCTCCTCCCTGGGTTGGGGCTTCTCGGCGGCGCGATGCAGTCAAGGCAGAGGACACCCTACTTACAAATTACTGATGTTGGAGTTGTTGCATGGGACCTAGGCGATGCGCGGTCACCACGGATGGGTCTTTTGGCCTAGTTCCTCTTAGCCGTTGTCCCATTGTCCCCAAGTTCCTCTCTGCCCGAGGTGGAGAGATGCCACTGTCCGAAGCCGGTCAACGGGGGTGGGTAGTGGGGCTAGAGGGAACCACCCGAGGGCGGAAGACGACAGGTTGATGCAGGGAGTGTAATGCCTGCACCGAAGGATGATCCAAGGATGCATCATCCTACTCTGCTTGGTTCTCCTGGTCATCGCGCAGGTCTGCATAGTCCCTGTCGTGGATGGTGGAGGGTACAGGTGAGGGAGTCCTTGGGGTAGAGAATTCGTGTCGCCCTGGTGCATCCTGCGCCGGTGTCATATCCACCGCCTTGTAGATGGTCCTTCCATCTGGCGTTGTAATCTCATGAAGCAAAACGGGCCCTTCATCCCCCTCGGGTTCTTGCTCTTTGTCTGATGCATGATCTTCCACCTGCATGGACTCGCGCCGCCCATGTAGATCATGCGCGTCCTCTTCCTCCGGATCCTCCTGCACTGGGTCGGCTAACCATCCTTGTCGGATGGCCCTCCACTCACGGAGTTCCTCGAGTCGCCGCAGGTGGAACTCTTCTTCTTCGTCAGGGTCCATGTCCTGTTCTACGTTGTACAGCTGCGGGGACCGATCATTCGCCGAATCCCACTCAAGTTTACGGTCAAGCCCTGGTGGGTCTTCAGGGCTCCTCTCGTAGCCGCACGTGGCAAGGGCTCTTCTCATCCTTGCTTCGGAAGCGCGAGACGCGCCGGGGCTCGTCCTTGCATTGCTAATGGTATTCGTTGGATGATTTGTCGGCACGGATACTTTATTCCTACGCCAGGGCGCCTTTCACTTGGTTGAAAACTCAACGGCTCTCCTCGTAAAGAACCTCGTCCCGGATTATAGACTGATCTGCAGGCACATGTCACACTCGTCACAGAAAACAAGTGAGTCCACACTCACCGCACCATGAACACTGTTATACCCTTTTTTGCCATCAGCCGGAATCGGGTCTGATAGTATACGAGGATCAGCTTTGGCATATGTTTCGCTCATTTTACGGTATCCCGCGGATCCACACAACCTATTTTCCCACTTTAGGCTTGGCTACCTTATCTATTTATGTTTCATTGATCGGACGACTTTCCTTAACGTTTGATGGATCATTCAACGAATCAGTGCTGGAAAATAGCACGAATAGACAATCCTTCCTTATGATTGACCTGCCATTTTCCCTATGATAATCTCCGCTATCTTCAGAATAGCCAATATACGGATACTTCATTCATTTACTCACTCCAATCCATCATAGTAGATCAATCATGCACCGGATATCATGGCAGCAAGTGGGAGAATTCCTTCTAATAGCTCACAATACAATGGTTTGAGCAATCCACGTAATTCTGTTGATTTAAGAAAAACACACACATAGTCAGTACATTCCTTCTACCTACATGAACAACATCCTACACATCCCCAAGCAAGACACGCAAACCATAGGCCTCTTGTGTCGTTGGATCATCCACCGGCGCTGGTCCTCGCGCGAGCACCATACGGTGCGTGGCGCCCTCGTTGCTTGCCCGTGGAGCGGCTTGACGCAGCTCCAATGGTCCTCCAGTGCGCCGACCTGCACGGGAAACAGCACGTGTTGAGTCCTCCTCGCGTAGCCGGGTAAGCTCTTGCTAGTACCGCCGGTATGCTCGCTACGCCTCGGCCCACTCCTCGGCCGCCTGCGCAGCATGTCGTCCGACGTCACGCGCAACCTCTTGCCAGCTCTCCACGCGGCGGGGCTTGTCGTCACGGGGAAGCCTCTGCAACCAGGGCTACCACAACTGCTCCACGGCTCCGCCTGCGGGATGGTGCGACCATTGCATTACTCCCAAGACCGTCCGTGCGTTGAGTCGATGGGGAACATTGCAACAGCTGCAGATGGCGTAGAATGCCATGGGAGAGTCTCGGGGACCGTGCCTGGAGCTGGGTGGCTGATGTTCCCACGGGAACTCAGGGCCAGGCCATGATGGCTCTGTGACATGCTCCTCCGGGAGCGGCCTTCCCATTCGAGGATGATCCGCAACCATGCACGCGTACGCGCACACACACACACACACACACACACACACACACACCCCTATGCTAACTTCTCTACTCTAGCTTGTCGCGAAACGGGACGCAAGTCCCGCTCAACGGTCTGATTCGGCCGAGGGGCAGCAATCTCTCGGCTTGGCCGGGCACTGCCGGGCTTGCTCCCTGCACGCGGGTCTGGCCAGGGGTCAGCAGTTGTAGTCTTTCCAAATGGAGAACGCCGCCTCGTGACTCGTAGGCCGAGACGCTCAGAATTCGTGAAGACTGGATGTCGCAGGTGGCTTAGGAAGCTTGTTGTCGTCAGCAGCTTTTCTTGTCAGCAGGCGTCTTCTTGTTGCTCCCCTTCCTCTTATCTTTCCTTTGCACCGCCTTTCCAAGGACCCTTCCAGCTGCTCAGCCCCTCCCCTTCCGTGGCTCGCACATCAAAATGCCTTTGGATAAGGCGCCTTGAGCTCCACTCCTGTTTTTGAGGTTCGGGCGCGACTCCGCTCCCATCAAGCCAGCCTTGGACCGCCTTCCGTTCCTCTTGGCCGGTCTGATTGGTTCACGTCGTCTGCCGCGATATCTTTCCTCGCGCTCCGTTGCCTCCCGGATTCGAACTGTCCTCCCCGCAATTTCTTTCCCTTGCTCAAACAGTCGGTGGATGATTCGTTGACTCTTCCCTTTCCTTTTCTTTTCCTTGAACCCAGGTCCCATCTCCTCTTCTCATTCTCTGGTGGATGAACGAAACACCACTAACAACCCCCTTTGGCTATTTGTGACTCGTGTTATGGGTTGTTGATGTTGACCACACATAGTGACATTCTTTGCTCATGATCAGTGACATATGCCTACTTTGGTTGGTCATTGTACATGGTAGGGACACCGTGCCACTACTTATTGAAGGTCCTTGTGCTTGCTAGTGTATACCTGCTGTTCCCAAACCATCGTTTCCCCCTCTGACCATTTGTGACTCGCATTATGAGTTGTCAACGTTGACCACACGGAGCGGATTCATTTGGTCAAAGGCAGTACATATGCCTGCTTTGGTCAGTCATTGTGCATGGTAGCCACACTCTGATAATACTTATTGAAGGTCGTTGTACTTGCTAGTTGAAAACTTATATTCCGAAACCATTATCTCTCCCTCTGACCATTTGTGACTCGTGTTATGGGTTGTGAACGTTTACCACCCACATTGAAATTCTTTGGTCATGGTCAGTGACATATGCCTATTTTGGTTGTTTGGTGTGCATAGGGTTCCCAAGTTACACCGTGCCACTACTTATCCAAGTTCTTTGTCCTTTCTAGTTGATACATAGGGTTCCCAAACCATTGTCTCTCCCTCTGACCATTTATGACTCGTGTTATGAGTTGTCAATGTTGACCGCACATAATGGATGTATTTGGTCATAGTCAGTGACGTATGCATCCTTTGGTTGGTCACTGTGCACGCTAGCCACACCGTGCCACTACTTGTTGAAGGTCTTTGTACTTGCCAGGTCATAACTAGTGTTCCCAACCCATTGGTTCCCCATCTGACCATTTGTGACTCGTGTTATGAGTTTTCAATGTTGACGACACACTGTGAAATTCTTTTGGTCATGGTTAGTGGCATATGCCTACTTTGGTTTGTCACTATACATGGTTGCCACGCCGTCTCACTACGTATTGCAGGTCTTTCTACTTTCGAGTTGATAGCTAGTGTTCCCAAACCATTGTTACCACCGCTGACTATCTGTGATTCTTGTTGTGAGTTGTCAACGTTGACCACATGAAGTGAAATTCTTTCGTCATTGTCAGAGACATATGCATACTTCGGTTGGTGGCAGTGCATGGTAGCCACACTGTGCCACTACATATTGAAGGTCTTTGTACTTGCTACTCGATAACTAGTATTCACAACCCATTGTTTCCCCCTCTGACCATTTGTGACTCGTGTTATGAGTAGTCAAAGTTAACCACACATACTGACACTCTTTGGTCATGGTCAGTGACATATGCCTACTTTGGTTCGTCATTGTACATGGTAGCCACACCATGCCACTACTTATTGAATGTCCTTGTGCTTGCTAGTTGATACCTGCTGTTCGCAAACCATCGTTTCCCCCTTTGACCATTTGTGACTCGCATTATGAGTTGTCAACGTTGACCACACAGAGCAGATTTATTTGGTCAAAGGCAGTACATATGCCTACTTTGGTCAGTCATTGTGCATGGTAGCCACACCGTGCTACTGCTTATTGAAGGTCATTGTACTTGCTAGTTGAAAACTAATAATCCGAACCATTGTTTCTCCCTCTGACCAATTGTGACTCGTGCTATGGGTTGTGAACGTTTACCACCCATATTGAAATTCTTTGGTCATGGTCAGTGACATATGCCTAGTTTGTTTGTTCGGTGTGCATAGTAGTCACACCGTGCCACTACTTATCAATGTTCTTTGACCTTTCTAGTTGATACGTAGGGTTCCCAAACCATTGTCTCTCCCTCTGACCATTTGTAACTCGTGTTATGAGTTGTCAATGTTGACCGCACATAATGGACTTATTTGGTCATAGTCAGTGACGTATGCATCCTTTGGTTGGTCACCGTGCGGGCTAGCCACACCGTGCCACTACTTGTTGAAGGTCTTTGTACTTGCTAGTTGATAACTAGTGTTCCCAACCCATTTTTTCCCCCTCTGACCATTTATGACTCGTTCTATGAGTTTTCAACGTTGACCACACACTGTGAAATTCTTTTGGTCATGGTTAGTGGCATATGCCTACTTTGGTTTGTCACTGTACATGGTTGTCACGCCGTGTCACTACTTATTGAAGGTCTTTGTGCTTTCTAGTTGAAAGCTAGTGTTCCCAAACCATTGTTACCACCTCTGACTATCTGTGACTCTTTTTGTGAGTTTTCAACGTTGACCACATGAAGTGAAATTCTTTTTTCATGATCAGAGACATATGCATACTTTGGTTGGTCACTGTGCATGGTAGCCACACTGTACCACTACATATTGAAGGTCTTTGTACTTGCTAGTCGATAACTAGTATTCACAACCCATTGTTTCCCCCTGTGACCATTTGTGACTCGTGTTATGAGTAGTCAAAGTTGACCACACAGTGACATTCTTTGGTCATGGTCAGTGACATATGCCTACTTTGGTTGGTCATTGTACATGGTACCCACACCATGTAACTACTTACTGAAGTTCCTTGTGCTTTCTAGTTGATGCCTGTTGTTCCCAAACCATCATTTCCCCCTCTGACCATTTGTGACTCGCATTATGAGTTGTCAACGTTGACCACACACAGCGGGTTTCTGTGGTCAAAGGCAGTACATATGCCTACTTTGGCCAGTCCTTGTGCATGGTAGCCACACCGTGCTTCTACTTATCGAAGGTCTTTGTACTTGCTAGTTGAAACTAATATCCCGAAACCATTGTTTCCCCCTCTGACCATTTGTGCCTCGTGTTATGGGTTGTGAACGTTAACCACCCATATTGAAATTCTTTGGTCATGGTCAGTGACATATGCCTAGTTTGGTTGTTTGGTGTGCATAGTAGCCACACCGTGCCACTACTTATTGAAGTTCTTTGTCCTTTCTAGTCGATACATAGGGTTCCCAAACCATTGTCTCTCCCTCTGACCATTTGTGACTCGTGTTATGAGTTGTCAATGTTGACCACACATAGTGGACTTCTTTGGTCATAGTCAGTGATGTATGCATCCTTTGATTGGTCACCGTGCACGCTAGCCACACCGTGCCACTACTTATTGAAGTTCTTTGTCCTTTCTAGTCGATACATAGGGTTCCCAAACCATTGTCTCTCCCTCTGACCATTTGTGACTCGTGTTATGAGTTGTCAATGTTGACCACACATAGTGGACTTCTTTGGTCATAGTCAGTGATGTATGCATCCTTTGATTGGTCACCGTGCACGCTAGCCACACCGTGCCACTACTTGTTGAAGGTCTTTGAACTTGCTACTTGATAACTAGTGTTCCCAACCCATTGTTTCCCATTTATGGGTAATCACCCTTCTTTTACACACAGTCAAAACAGTGAACAGTCACACGTGGCCACAGACGAACCTTCCTGGAAAGAACAAATATTCACTGTCTCGACCGGAAGGCTTCACACAAAACTTCCCTCAAACAACACAGAGTTTACACAACTTCCACAAATTCTCCCAATGGCTACTACATTCCAAGCATACAGCAAGAACACAGTGAACAAACGCTGACACCCACAAAGGAAGCATCCCAAACATTCCGGACACATGCACAGCTCCTTCTAGGAAACAGGGTACACCAACTTCATAAACTTCCAAGTCACACAATAAACAACCACGAAAGAGCCTGAAATACACACACATTCCAAGCTATTTCCGTACCATGACATGTCCAAACCAGTTCAAAATGAAGACAGTGACAATGCAATGATCAATACATACGAACCTTCCATCACATTTCATTGAGACAAACGGCACCTTCTACCAAAGTACCCAATTGCTCCATCAGATACTGAGGACATGCAAGAAAATTCCTTGGAACAAACCATACGCAGGAATGGGTAGAGGAAACTAACATCACGACAAGACGCTTATATTCCGACAAAAATTGAACAGCAATGACCTAAGATGATACTTGAATACATTTCCAATTATCCCCCCCCCCTCCCCCAAACAAGTAATGGTGTATTGCAAGAGTGTACTGGATAGTGTATCACAAAAAGCATGGCAATTCACTTTGAAGATACACTAGTGTACACAACTCCAAAAATAAACAACAATAATTTTAACGACACACGGATTGCATTGCAACACCCCATACACTAGTGAACAAAGTTAACACCCCACCACATACACTGTCCAATACAATGTACCAATACACTCCCCCCCCCCCCCCCCCCCACCCTCCCCCTTCCACCCACCTCCACCCACACACAATAAGAGACAGACCACATGCATTGCAATGCCCCATACACTAGTATACCAAATTAACCCCCCACCATATACACAGCCCAATACAATTTACCAATACACGTCCCCCCCCCCCCACCCCTCACCCTCCCCCTTCCACCCACCTCCACCCACACACAATAAGAGACAGACCACATGCATTGCAATGCCCCATACACTAGTATACCAAATTAACCCCCCACCATATACACAGCCCAATACAATTTACCAATACACGTCCCCCCCCCCCCACCCCTCACCCTCCCCCTTCCACCCACCTCCACCCACACACAATAAGAGACAGACCACATGCATTGCAATGCCCCATACACTAGTATACCAAATTAACCCCCCACCATATACACAGCCCAATACAATTTACCAATACACGTCCCCCCCCCCCCACCCCTCACCCTCCCCCTTCCACCCACCTCCACCCACACACAATAAGAGACAGACCACATGCATTGCAATGCCCCATACACTAGTATACCAAATTAACCCCCCACCATATACACAGCCCAATACAATTTACCAATACACGTCCCCCCCCCCCCACCCCTCACCCTCCCCCTTCCACCCACCTCCACCCACACACAATAAGAGACAGACCACATGCATTGCAATGCCCCATACACTAGTATACCAAATTAACCCCCCACCATATACACAGCCCAATACAATTTACCAATACACGTCCCCCCCCCCCCACCCCTCACCCTCCCCCTTCCACCCACCTCCACCCACACACAATAAGAGACAGACCACATGCATTGCAATGCCCCATACACTAGTATACCAAATTAACCCCCCACCATATACACAGCCCAATACAATTTACCAATACACGTCCCCCCCCCCCCACCCCTCACCCTCCCCCTTCCACCCACCTCCACCCACACACAATAAGAGACAGACCACATGCATTGCAATGCCCCATACACTAGTATACCAAATTAACCCCCCACCATATACACAGCCCAATACAATTTACCAATACACGTCCCCCCCCCCCCACCCCTCACCCTCCCCCTTCCACCCACCTCCACCCACACACAATAAGAGACAGACCACATGCATTGCAATGCCCCATACACTAGTATACCAAATTAACCCCCCACCATATACACAGCCCAATACAATTTACCAATACACGTCCCCCCCCCCCCACCCCTCACCCTCCCCCTTCCACCCACCTCCACCCACACACAATAAGAGACAGACCACATGCATTGCAATGCCCCATACACTAGTATACCAAATTAACCCCCCACCATATACACAGCCCAATACAATTTACCAATACACGTCCCCCCCCCCCCACCCCTCACCCTCCCCCTTCCACCCACCTCCACCCACACACAATAAGAGACAGACCACATGCATTGCAATGCCCCATACACTAGTATACCAAATTAACCCCCCACCATATACACAGCCCAATACAATTTACCAATACACGTCCCCCCCCCCCCACCCCTCACCCTCCCCCTTCCACCCACCTCCACCCACACACAATAAGAGACAGACCACATGCATTGCAATGCCCCATACACTAGTATACCAAATTAACCCCCCACCATATACACAGCCCAATACAATTTACCAATACACGTCCCCCCCCCCCCACCCCTCACCCTCCCCCTTCCACCCACCTCCACCCACACACAATAAGAGACAGACCACATGCATTGCAATGCCCCATACACTAGTATACCAAATTAACCCCCCACCATATACACAGCCCAATACAATTTACCAATACACGTCCCCCCCCCCCCACCCCTCACCCTCCCCCTTCCACCCACCTCCACCCACACACAATAAGAGACAGACCACATGCATTGCAATGCCCCATACACTAGTATACCAAATTAACCCCCCACCATATACACAGCCCAATACAATTTACCAATACACGTCCCCCCCCCCCCACCCCTCACCCTCCCCCTTCCACCCACCTCCACCCACACACAATAAGAGACAGACCACATGCATTGCAATGCCCCATACACTAGTATACCAAATTAACCCCCCACCATATACACAGCCCAATACAATTTACCAATACACGTCCCCCCCCCCCCACCCCTCACCCTCCCCCTTCCACCCACCTCCACCCACACACAATAAGAGACAGACCACATGCATTGCAATGCCCCATACACTAGTATACCAAATTAACCCCCCACCATATACACAGCCCAATACAATTTACCAATACACGTCCCCCCCCCCCCACCCCTCACCCTCCCCCTTCCACCCACCTCCACCCACACACAATAAGAGACAGACCACATGCATTGCAATGCCCCATACACTAGTATACCAAATTAACCCCCCACCATATACACAGCCCAATACAATTTACCAATACACGTCCCCCCCCCCCCACCCCTCACCCTCCCCCTTCCACCCACCTCCACCCACACACAATAAGAGACAGACCACATGCATTGCAATGCCCCATACACTAGTATACCAAATTAACCCCCCACCATATACACAGCCCAATACAATTTACCAATACACGTCCCCCCCCCCCCACCCCTCACCCTCCCCCTTCCACCCACCTCCACCCACACACAATAAGAGACAGACCACATGCATTGCAATGCCCCATACACTAGTATACCAAATTAACCCCCCACCATATACACAGCCCAATACAATTTACCAATACACGTCCCCCCCCCCCCACCCCTCACCCTCCCCCTTCCACCCACCTCCACCCACACACAATAAGAGACAGACCACATGCATTGCAATGCCCCATACACTAGTATACCAAATTAACCCCCCACCATATACACAGCCCAATACAATTTACCAATACACGTCCCCCCCCCCCCACCCCTCACCCTCCCCCTTCCACCCACCTCCACCCACACACAATAAGAGACAGACCACATGCATTGCAATGCCCCATACACTAGTATACCAAATTAACCCCCCACCATATACACAGCCCAATACAATTTACCAATACACGTCCCCCCCCCCCCACCCCTCACCCTCCCCCTTCCACCCACCTCCACCCACACACAATAAGAGACAGACCACATGCATTGCAATGCCCCATACACTAGTATACCAAATTAACCCCCCACCATATACACAGCCCAATACAATTTACCAATACACGTCCCCCCCCCCCCACCCCTCACCCTCCCCCTTCCACCCACCTCCACCCACACACAATAAGAGACAGACCACATGCATTGCAATGCCCCATACACTAGTATACCAAATTAACCCCCCACCATATACACAGCCCAATACAATTTACCAATACACGTCCCCCCCCCCCCACCCCTCACCCTCCCCCTTCCACCCACCTCCACCCACACACAATAAGAGACAGACCACATGCACTGCAACGCCCCATACACTAGTGAACAACATTTACCCCCCACCACATACACCGCCCAATACAATCTACCAATACACTGATCCCCCCTCCACCCTCACACAACAAGAGAGAGAGAACATGCACTACAACACCTCATACACTAGTGAACAAAAATAGACCCCCACTACATACACTGCCCAATTCAATGTACCAGTACACTAGCGCCCCACCCCTCTACCCCAATACACTACTACCAGATGGTGCGTGCAACAGAAGCTTTGTACACTAATACAATGGCGTACAGTGTCCATAGTGTATCTTGACCGGTCAGTCATCATATGCCTATGTACATTACTGTTGCAATGTACATGCAGAGACCCCGACCAAAGAAATAGTACACAGACCCAACAGTGTTCAATTTCATTCTTATACACGAAACACATTCTATACACAATCAACTCAGTTCATGTGAGAATGTATTAGTACCTGAGGTATGTAATATAGTATATCTGCCGTATACAAAGATACTTCAGTGTATGAAAGACATGCAATTGCCTATACCTCTTGTTTCCCCCTCTAACCATTTGTGACTCGTGTTATGAGTTTTCAACATTGACCACACACTATGAAATTCTTTTGGTCATGGTTAGTGGCATATACCTACTTTGGTTTGTCATTGTACATGGTTGCCACACCGTGTCACTACGTATTGAAGTCTTTGTGCTTTGTAGTTGATAGCTAGTGTTCCCAAACCATTGTTGTCCCCTCTGGCTATCTATGACTCTTGTTGTGAGTTGTCAACGGTGACCACATGAAGTGAAATTCTTTGGTCATGGTCTGTGACATATGCATACTTTGGTTGGTCCCTGTGAATGGTAGCCACACTGTGCCACTACATATTGAAGGTCTTTGAACTTGCTAGTCAATAACTAGTATTCACAAACCATTGTTTCCCCCTCTGACCATTTGTGACTCTTGTTATGAGTTGTCAAAGTTGACCACACATAGTGACATTCTTTGCTCATGATCAGTGACATATGCCTACTTTGGTTGATCATTGTACATGGTAGCCACACCGTGCCACTACTTATTGAAGGTTCTTGTACTTGCTAGTTGATACCTGGTGTTCCCAAACCATCGTTTCCCCCTCTGACCATTTGTGCCTTGTATTATGAGTTGTCAACGTTGACCACAAACAGCGGATTTCTTTGGTCAAAGGCAGAACATATGCCTACTTTGGCCGTTCATTGTGCATGGTAGCCACACCGTGGTACTACTTATTGAAGGTCGTAGTACGTGCTAGTTAATAACTAGTATTCCAAAACCATTGTTTCTCCCTCTGACCATTTGTGACTCGTGTTATGGGTTGTGAACGTTTACCACCCATATTGAAATTCTTTGGTCATGGTCAGTGACATATGCCTAGTTTGGTTGTTCGGTGTGCATAGTAGTCACACCATGCCACTACTTATCGAAGTTCTTTGTCCTTTCTAGTTGATACATAGGGTTCCCAAACCATTGTGTCTCCCTCTGACCATTTGTGACTCGTGTTATGAGTTGTCAATGTTGACCGCACATAATGGATTTACTTGGTCATAGTCAGTGACTTATGCATCCTTTGGTTGGTCACTGTGCACGCTAGCCACACCGTGCCACTACTAATTGAAGGTCTTTGTACTTTCCAGTTGATAAGTAGTGTTTGCAACCCATTGTTTCCCCATCTGACCATTTTTTACTTGTGTTATGACTTTTCAACGTTGACCACACACTGTGAAATTCTTTTGGTCATGGTTAGTGGCATATGCCTACTTTGGCTTGTCACTGTACATGGTTGCCACACCGTGTCACTACGTATTGAAGGTCTTTGTGCTTTTGAGTTGATAGATAGTGTTCCCAAACCATTGTTACCACCTATGACTATCTATGACTCTTGTTGTGAGTTGTCAACGTTGACCACATGAAGAGAAATTCTTTGGTCATGGTCATTGACATATGCATACTTTGGTTGGTCACTGTGCATGGTAGTCACACTGTGCCACTACATATTGAAGGTCTTTGTACTTGCTATTTGATAACTAGTATGCACAAACCATTGTTTCCCCCTCTGACCATTTGTAACTCGTGTTATGAGTTGTCAAAGTTGACCACACATAGAGACATTCTTTTGTCATGTTCAGTGACATTTGCCTACTTTGGTTGGTCATTGTTCATAGTAGCCACACCGTGCCACTACTCATTGAAGGTCCTTGTGCTTGCTAGTTGATACCTGCTGTTCCCAAAACCATCGTTTCCCCCTCTAACCATTTGTGACTCGCATTATGAGTTGTCATCGTTGACCACACACATCGGATTTATTTGGTCAGGCAGTACATATGCATACTTTGGCCAGTCATTGTGCATGGTGGCCACACTCTACTACTACTTATTGAAGGTCGTTGTAATTGCTAGTTGAAAACTAATATCCCGAAACCATTGTTTCCCCCTCTGACCATTTCTGACTCGTGTTATGGGTTGTGAACGTTGACCACCCATATTGGAATTCTTTCGTCATGGTCAGTGACATATGCCTAGTTTGGTTATTCGGTGTGCATAGTGTCCACACCGTGCCACTGCTTATTGGATTTCTTTGTCCTTTCTAGTCAATACATAGGGTTCCCAAACCATTGTCTCTCCCTCTGACCATTTGTGACTCGTGTTATGAGTTGTCAATGTTGACCACACATAGTGAACTTCTCTGGTCATAGTCAGTGACGTATGCATCCTTTGGTTGGTCACCGTGCACGCCACACCGTGCCACTACTTGTTGAAGGTCTTTGAACTTGCTAGTTGGTAACTAGTGTTCCCAACCCATTGATTCCCCCTCTGACCATTTGTTACTCGTGTTATGAGGCTTCAACATTGACCACACATTGTCAAATTCTTTTGGTCATGGTTAGTGGCATATGCTTACTTTGGTTTGTCACTGTACATGGTTGCCACGCCATGTCACTACTTCTTGAAACTCTTTCTGCTTTGTAGTTGATAGCTAGTGTTCCCAACCATTGTTACCCCTTTTGACTATCTGTGACTCTTGTTGTGAGTTGTCAATGTTGACCACATGAAGTGAAATCATTTGGTCATGGTCTGTGACATATGCATACTTTGGTTGGTTACTGTGCATGGTAGCCACATTGTACCACTACATATTGAAGGTCTTTGTACTTCCTAGTCGATAACTAGTATTCACAAACCATTGTTTCCTCCTCTAACCATTTGTGACTCGTGTTATGAGTTGCCAAAGTTGACCACACATAGTGACATTCTTTGGTCATGGCCAGTGATATATGCCTACTTTGGTTGGTCATTGTACATGGTAGCCACACCGTGCCACTACTTATTGAAGGTCCTTGTGCTTGCTAGTTGATACCTGGTGTTCCCAAACCATCGTTTCCGCCTCTGACCATTTGTGGCTCGTATTATGAGTTGTCAACGTTGACCACACACAGCGGATTTCTTTGGCCAAAGGCAGTACATATGCCTACTTTGGCCTGTCATTGTGCATGGTAGCCACACCGTGGTACTACTTATTGAAGTTCATAGTACGTGCTTGTTAAAACCTAATATCTTCAAACCATTGTTTCTCCCCCTCACCATTTGTGACTCGTGTTATGGGTTGTGAGTGTTCACCACCCATAATGAAATTCTTTGGTCATGGTCAATGACATATGCCTAGTTTGGTTGTTCTGTGTGCATAGTACCCACACCGTTCCACTACTTATTGAAGTTCTTTGTCCTTTCTAGTCGATACATAGGGTTTTCAAACCATTGTGTCTCCCTCTGACCATTTGTGGCTCGTGTTATGAGTTTTCAATGTTGACCACACATAGTGGACTTCTTTGGTCATAGTCAGTGACGTATGCATCCTTTGGTTGGTCACCGTGCACGCTAGCTACACCGTGCCACTACTTGTTGAAGGTCATTGTGCTCGCTAGTTGATAACTAGTGTTCCCAACCCATTTTTTCCCCCTCTGACCATTTGTTACTCGTTCTATGAGTTTTCAACGTTGACCACACGCTGTGAAATTCTTTTGGTCATGATTGGTGGCATATGCCTACTTTGATTTGTCACTATACTTGGTTTCCAGGCCGTGTCACTACGAATTGAAGGTCTTTCTGCTTTGTAGTTGATAGCTAGTGTTCCCAAACCATTGTTACCCCCTCTGACTATTTGTGACTGTTGTTGTGAGTTGCCAATGTTGACCACATGAAGTGAAATTCTTTGGTCGTGGTAAGTAACATATGCATACTTTGGTTGGTGACTGTGCATGGTAGCCATACTGTGCCACTACATATTGAAGGTCTTTGCACTTGCTAGTTGATAACTAGTATGCACAAACCATTGTTTTCCCCTCTCACAATTTGTGACTCTTGTTATGAGTTGTCAAAGTTGACCACACATAGTGACAGTCTTTGGTCATGGTCAGTGCCATATGCCTACTTTAGTTGGTCATTGTACATGATAGCCACATCGTGCCACTACTCATTGAAGGTCCTTGTGCTTGCTAGTTGATACCTGTAGTTCCCAAACCATCGTTTCCCCCTCTGACCATTTGTGACTCGCATTATGAGTTGTCAACGTTGACCACACAGAGCGGATTTATTTGGTCAAAGGCAGTACATATGCCTACTTTGGTCGGTCATTGTGCATGGTAGCCACACCGTGCTACTACTTATCGAAGGTCGTTGTACTTGCTAGTTGAAACCTAATATTTGGAAACCATTGTTTCTCCCTTTGACCATTTGTGACTCGTGTTATGGGTTGTGAACGTTTCCACCCATATTGAAGGTCTTTGGACATGATCAGTGACATATGCCTAGTTTGGTTGTTCGGTGTGTATAGTAGCCACACCGTGCCACTACTTATTGAAGTTCTTTGTCCTTTCTAGTCGATACATAGGGTTCCAAAGCCATTGTCTCTCCCTCTGACCATTTGTGACTCGTGTTGTAAGTTGTCAATATTGACAAAACATAGTGGAATTCTTTGGTCATAGTCAGTGACATATGCATCCTTTGGTTGGTCACTGTGCACGCTAGCCACACCATGCCACTACTTGTTGAAGGTCTTTGTACTTGCAAGTTCATAACTAGTGTTCCCAACACATTGTTTCCCCATGTGATCATTTGTAACTTGTGTTATGAGTTTTCAACGTTGACCACACACTGTGAAATTCTTTTGGTCATGGTTAGTGGCATATGCCTACTTTGGTTTTTCACTTTCCATGGTTGCCACGCCGTGTCACTACGTATTGAAGGTCTTTGTGCTTTCGAGTTGATAGCTAGTGCTCCCAAACCATTGTTACCACCTCTGACTATCTGTGACTCTTGTTGTGAGTTTTCAACGTTGACCACATGACGTGAAATTCTTTGGTCATGGTCAGTGACATATGCATACTTTGGTTGGTCACTGTGCATGGTAGCCACACTATGCCACTACATATTTGAGGTCTTTGTACTTGCTAGTCAATAACTAGTATTCACAAACCATTGTTTCCTCCTCTGACCATTTGTTACTTGTGTTATGAGTTGTCAATGTTGACCATTCATAGTGACATTCTTTGGTCATGGTAAGTGACATATGCGTACTGTGGTTGGTCATTATACATGGTAGCCACACCGTGCCACTACTGATTGAAGGTCCTTGTGCTTGCTAGTTGATACCTGGTGTTCTCAAACCATCTTTTCCCCCTCTGACCAGTTGTGACTCGTGTTATGAGTTGTCAACGTTGACCACACACTGCGAATTTCTTTGGTCAAAGGCAGTACATACGCCTACTTTGACCGGTCATTGTGCATGGTAGCCACACCGTGCTACTACGTATTGAAGGTCGTTGTACTTGCTAGTTGAAAACTAATATTCTGAGTCCATTGCTTCCCTCCCTGACCATTTGTGCCTCGTGTTATGGATTCTCAATGTTGACTACCCATATTGAAATTCTTTGCTCATGGTCAGTGACATATGCCTAGTTTGGTTGTTCGGTGTGCATAGTAGACACACCGTGCCACTACTTGTTGAAGTTCTTTGTCCTTTCTAGTCGATACATGGGTTCCCAAACCATTGTCTCTCCCTCTGTCCATTTGTGACTCGTGTTATGAGTTTTCAATGTTGACCACACATAGTGGACTTTGTTGGTCATAGTCAGTGACGTATGCATCCTTTGGTTGGTCAACGTGCACCCTAGCTACACCGTGCCACTACTTGTTGAAGGTCATTGTACTTGCTAGTTGATAACTAGTGTTCCCAACCCATTTTTTCCCCCTCTGACCATTTGTGACTCGTTCTATGAGTTTTCAACGTTGTCCACACACTGTGAAGTTCGTTTGGTCATGATTAGTGGCATATGCCTACTTTGGATTGTCACTTTACATGGTTTACACGCTGTGTCACTGCGTATTGACAGGTCTTTGTACTTTCTAATTGATAGCTAGTATTCTCAAACCATTTTTACCCCCTCTGACTATCTGTGACTCTTTTTGTGAGTTGTCAACGTTGACCACTTGAAGTGAAATTCTTTGGTCATGGTCAGTGACATGTGCATACTTTGGTTGATCACTGTGCATGGGAGCCACACTGTGCCTCTACATATTGAAGGTCTTTGTACTTGCTAGTCAAGAACTAGTATTCACAAACCATTGTTTCTCCCTCTGACCATTTGTGACTTGTTTCATGAGTTGTCAAAGTTGACCACACATAGTGACATTCTTTGGTCATGGTCTCTGACGTATGCTTACTTTGGTTGGTCACTGTACATGGTAGCCACAACGTGCCACTACTTATTGAAGGTCCTTGGGCTTGGTAGTTGATACCTCGTATTCCCAAACCATCGTTTCCCCCTCTGACCATTTGTGACTCGCATTATGAGTTGTCAACGTTGACCACACACAACGGATTTATCTGGTCAAAGGCAGTACATATGCCTACTTTGGTCGGTCATTGTGCATGGTAGCCACACCGTGCTACTACTTATTGAAGGTCGTTGTACTTGCTAGTTGAACACTAATACTCCAAAACCATTGTTTCCCCCTCTAACCATTTGTGACTCGTATTATGGGTTGTGAACATTGACCACCCATATTGAAATTATTTGGTCATGGTCAGTGACATATGCCTAGTTTGGTTGTTCGTTATGCATAGTAGCCACACCGTGCCACTACTTATCGAATTTCTTTGTCCTTTCTAGTTCATACATCGGGTTCTCAAACCATTGTCTCTTCCTCTGACCATTTGTGACTCGTGTTATGAGTTGTCAATGTTGACCACACATAGTCGATTTCTTTGGTCATAGTGAGTGCCGTATGCATCCTTTGGTTGGTCACTGTGTACGCTAGCCGCACCGTGCCACTACTTGTTGAAGGTCTTTGTACTAACTAGTTGATAAGTAGTGTTCCCAACCCATTGTTTCCCCATCTGACAGTTTGTGACTCGTGTTATAAGTTTTTAACGTTGACCACACTCGGTGAAATTCTTTTTGTCATGATTAGTTTTATATGCCTACTTTGGTTTGTCACCGTACATGGTTGCCACGCCGTTTCACTACGTATTGAAGGTCTTTGTGCTTTGTAGTTGGTAGCTAGAGTTCCCAAACCATTGTTACCCCCTCTGACTATTAGTGACTCTTGTTGTGAGTTGTCAACGTTGACCACATGAAGTTAAATTCTTTGGTCATGTTTAGTGACATATGCATACTTTGGTTGGTCAATGTGCATGGTAGCCACACTGTGCCACTTCATATTGAATGTCTCTGTACTTGCTAGTCAATAACTAGTATTTGCAAAGCATTGTTTCCCCCTCTGATCATTTGTGACTCGTATTATGAGTTGTCAAAGTTGACCACACATAGTGAGATTCTTTGGTCATGGTCAGTGACATATTCCTACTTTGGTTGGTCATTGTACATGGTAGCCACACCATGCCACTACTCATTGAAGGTCCTTGTGCTCCCTAGATGATACCTGCTGTTCCCAAACCATCGTTTCCCCCTCTGACCATTTGTCACTCGCATTATGAGTTCACAACATTGACCACACACAACGGATTTATTTGGTCAAAGGCAGTACATATGCGTACTGTTGTCAGTCATTGTGCATGGTAGCCACACCGTGCTACTACTTATTGAAGGTCGTTGTACTTGCTAGTTGAAAACTAATATTCTGAAACCATTGTTTCTCCCTCTGACCATTTGTGACACGTGTTATTGGTTCTGAACCTTTACCACCCATATTGAAAGTCCTTGGACATGGTCAGTGACATATGCCTAGTTTGGTTGTTTGGTGTGTATAGTAGCCACACAGTGCCACTACTTAGTGAAGTTCTTTGTCCTTTCTAGTTGATACATAGGGTTGCCAAACCATTGTCTCTCCCTCTGACCATTTGTGACTTGTGTTATGAGTTGTCAATGTTGACCACACATAGTGGACTTATTTGGTCATTGTCAGTGACGTATGCATCCTTTGATTGGTCACTGTGCACGCTAGCCACACCGTGCCACTACTTGTTGATGGTCTTTGTACTTGCCAGATGATAACTAGTGTTCCCAACTCATTGTTTCCCTATCTGATCATTTGTGACTTGTGTTATGAGTTTTTAACGTTGACCACACACTGAAATTCTTTTGGTCATGGTTAGTGACATATGCCTACTTTTGTTTTTCAATGTACATGGTTGCCTTGCCGGGTCACTACGTATTGAAGGTCTTTGTGCTTTCAAGTTGATAGCTAGTGTTCTGAAACCATTGTTACCACCTCTAACTATCTGTGAATCTTGTTGTGAGTTGTCAACGTTGACCACATGAACTGAAATTCTTTTGTCATGGTCAGTGACATATGCATTCTTTGGTTGGTCACTGTGCATGGTCGCCACACTGTGCCACTACATATTGAAGGTCTTTGTACTTGCTAGTCGATAACTAGTATTCACGAACCATTGTTTCTCCCTCTGATCATTTGTGACTCGTATAATGAGTTGTCAAAGTTGACCATTCATAGTGACATTCTTTGGTCATGGTCAGTGACATATGCCTACTTTGGTTGGTCATTGTACATGGTTGCCACACCGTGCCACTATTGATTGAAGGTCCTTGTGCTTGCTAGTTGATACTTGGTGTTCCCATACCATCGTTTCCCCTCCTGACCAGATGTGACTTGCATTATGAGTTCTCAACGTTGAGCACACACAGCGGATTTCATTGGTCAAAGGCAGTACATATGACATATTTGTCATTTTACAGATTTGTCATTTTGCATAGTTATCATTTTACATAATAATCATTTTAAATTTTTTTCATTTTACATGTTTGTCATTTTAGAGATTTGTCACTTTACATATTTATCATTTTACGTATTCGTCATTTTACATATTTGTCATTTTACATAGTTGTCATTTTACATATTTTTCATTTTACATATTTATCATTTTACATACTTGTTATTTTACATATTTGACATTTTACATATTTGTCATTTTACATATTTGGCATTTTACATATTTGTCCATTTACATATTTTGTGGAAACACGGTACAGATTGTGTCCAAACTCACCTGTGTTCTGACAAAGATGATACAGAATGACGGAATCAATGTTGGAGGCCACTCTGCTCAATATGATACAGTAAATCAAGCAAGGGAGCAGTAGCGAGCGAGCGACAGATATGCCAGCATGGCACTTTGAAGCAAAGCGACGCTATGCTGTCCGGTCGACCATTGACTGAGGCGTCTGCTGAAGAGCGCGGACAATTAGCGCAAGACAGGAGGAACCGGACTACCTCTACTTATACTTTCTCAGCACCAGGCAGTAGCTAGGCTATGTAGTAGTTTGCTTTGTACTTCGTCACTTCTTAATGGTTCTGAGTGATTCTTTCACTGGTCACTCGTCTGGACTCTCTTCTTGTGTTCCAGCTACCATTCATGAGCAATTCAGGCTGACAGAGATATCACAGAGAACAGATGTGTGACGGATCGTCAAACTCAGGACACTCACACATGAGAGCAGAAGCAGACCACATATTGGCAACGGAGTTTTTACCTGATGAGCATTCAAGAACCTGGCGGACTATTTTTNACACTCGACCCACGAGCTGCGTGGAAGGCACTGAAGCAAAGATATGACAAAGTCAGTGATCTGGAACTCAGCATTCTACTCAAAGAGTTTCATCAGCAGAAGATGGCAGAAGGAACTCGATTGGAAGATCATATCACATACATCAAAACATTGGCCAGCAGAATCACTAGGATGGGGGAGGCCATTTCTGAACGAGTCCTAATGCTAACCCTGTTCAGTGGACTTCCAAGTAGATTTGACCAGACAGTTGAAAGACTGTTAACATTTCAAGAACAAGGACGACTCTGTGACGAACGACTCAAGGCACTTGAAGCAAGACTAGCAGGCGGTGGAGATGCAAATCAACAAGCTATTACACCAGCACCAACAGGGACATCACCATGCAAGCTGACCATGGAGAAGGCATGTGAAGCACTACTCCATGCGGAGGACAAGATGATCAAAGAAGCAGGAGGGGAATCAGTGCTGTATACCACACTTCAAAACCAGCGACAGAAGAAGTATGAGAGTCACATGAATGGTCGCGGCTACGGACAAGGGCGATTGGCATCACCACAACGCCAAGACACTAAACCGTATCAACATCACGAGCTACTGCCTTTTCATCCTGAAAACATCAGAAATCATGGATCTGGGGGCTCTAGATTCAATTGCTTTGCCAATGTGACCTGCTACAAGTGTGGCAAGAAGGGTCACACTTTTTGAGTGGGCTCGCTGCCTCGCCGAGGCATACCACAACAACAACATGCTCTTCTAACATCTGTTGTGCATGATGTGAAGGATGCAGTAACCAAGCAAGCTGAAATGGCTGCAATGCAAACACCCACAGGAAGTGCCAAAGGTACTAACCGTCTTCGAGGAGATTCCGATCAGATCAGCCCTATGGGTGACTCCCTACAGACTGCAGCACAACATCATCCAGTAGGCTCATCAAACCCAGACGGAGCTCTCTCCAATGATGATCACAGTCATCTGGTTCTGGAAGAAATGGCATTCTGTTCAATTGACAGTGCGTTCCTCCTCGCAGCCGGGATCCTTGCCTGGATCATTGACTCTGGGTGCACTCAGCATATGACGTGCCACAAAAGCTGGTTTACTGACTACAAAGACTTAGCAGCACCAAAGGCAGTCCGCATTGGTGATGGACGGATCATTCCAGCCATCGGCATCGGGACAGTTCGAGTTGCCATCGAACTGGAAGGGAAAACTACCATACACCTTTTCATGGACACCCTCTATGTCCCTGACCTCGCTGCAAATCTCCTCTCAGTGGGCAGACTCAATGACAAGGGCTTGAAGGTCACCTTTGATGCTGACAAGAGCTGAAAATATTCACCAAGGATGGAAAGACCACAGCTGTGGCACGACGACAAGGACATTTAACAATTCTTCAGACGAAAACACCACCACCATCATCAGCACCAACCCAACCAGAAGTGGCCTTCGCCGTCACCACTCCAAACTCTACCCCCGGCATTTCTCCCGCATCCCCGACAGCAGATACATCTCCTGCAGCCCTCTGGCATCAACGTCTTGGTCATGTCGGCTATCAAACCTTGAGCAACATGGTGACCAAGGGACTGGTTCACAACCTTCCGACATCCCTCGCAACTCCATCCGAGAGGCCATGCACAGGCTGCCTTACAGGTAAACAAACCCAGGCATCTTTTCCTAACCACTCTGAGATCTCCACCACACAGCCACTTGAGCTGATCCACATGGATCTATGCTATCTCAAAGAAGCATCCATGGCTAGGAAACACTACTTTCTGGTTCTCCTTGATGACTACACCCACAATGTCCGGGTGAAACTCCTTCGCTACAAGTCTGAGGCTCCAGATATCATTATGTCCTGGATCTAGGAAATCGAGAACCAGACTGAGACCTCTGTCAAGAACATTCGCAGTGACAATGGTGGAGAGTTTGTCAACGCCATCCTCAAACGTTTTTACGTTAGTAAGGGCATCATCCATCGGACAACAGTGCCACTTACTCCGCAGCAGAATGGGAAGGCGGAACGGATGAACAGAACACTTCTCGATCGTGCGCGCACCATGCTCCACACCGCTGGTTTCTCCACCAAGTTCTGGGGAGAGGCTCTTTCTACAGCTGCTTACACCACAAACCGACTTCCCACCAAGAAGTTGCCTGCAGGGTGCGGCATACCATATGAAGCCTGGAGTGGCCATCGTCCCAACGTAAGCTATTTCCGCATCTTTGGCTGCACAGCTTACGCCTGGATTCATCCAGAAAAACGCACCAAGCTGGGATCCCACAACAGGAAAGACTACCTTCTTGGTTGTGAGGAAGGTGGCAACGCTTACCGTCTGTGGGACAACGAAACCAAGACAGTTTTTTGCAGTCGCAGCGTCACGTTCGATGAATCCTTTCAAGATCGCTCCATCCCTACCGCACCACCAACACTTACAACGATCACTGCTCTGGATGACGCTCTCGACTTCAACCAGCATTTGCAGAAATCTTCCATGGATCCCACGCCTGATGAACATGGAGTTCTGCCCCCTATCATCCCAACAGAACATGTTCCGCCCTCTCAAGCTCTACCACTTCCAGAGCTGCTATCTCAACAGGGTTTGCCTCCTATGCCCCTGGCACAATCAGCTCTGCGCCGATCGGCACGGCTTGCGGCTTCACAGGTTTCCTCTGCATATCTCAATGCCGATTGTCTCACTGCTGATGACTTCGACATTTCCCTTGTGACTCAGATCATTGACCCCATCAGTTACAAGGACGCTCTGTCACGACCTGATGCTGCAGCTTGGCACGTTGCTGCTGTCGAGGAATTTGAGCAACTTCAGAAGCAAGCCACTTGGACAGTCGTTCCCCGGCCTGCAAATACTCCAATTGTCACCTGCAAGTAGGTTTTTAAGCAGAATTTGGACGCAAATGGCGACCCCTGTCGCTATAAGGCTTGCCTGGTGGCTCGCGGCCTCAGCCAGGTCCTTGGAGTTAATTACTCCGACACCTTTGCGCTTGTCGCCAAGTATTCCTCTATTCGTGTGATCTTGGCATTCGCCGCCTCCAATGACTGGCACCTCCATCAGATGGACGTTAAGTCTGCCTTTCTGAATGGCGACCTTGAGGAAACCGTCTACATGACCCAGCCCAAGGGGTTCGTTGAGCAGGGGGGGAACACCTCGTGTGCCTGCTCAACAAATCCCTCTACGGCCTCAAACAAGCTCCGCGCCAGTGGAACAAGAAGATTCATGAGTTCTTCCTGTCCCAAGACCTTCAGTGCCTTCATTCGGACCATTCTGTTTACTTTCGCCATGGTCCATCCCCTCTCGGCGTCATCCTGTATGTCGACGATCTGATCGTCTTTGGCCCGGCCCTCCCGATGATTTCCACTTTCAAACAGCAACTGGCCCTGACCTTCGAAATGCAAGATATGGGGTAGCTCAACTACTACCTGGGGATACAGATACATCATGACATGTTTCAGCCTCAATTCTCTCTTTCTCAGGCAACATATGTTCAGCATATGGCTGAGAAGTTCAACCTAGGTCAATCTGCTCCTATCTCCACACCGCTGGTTCCAAACCATGGGCATACCAAGCCCCCAACTCAAGACACCCTGGTCTCTCCAGCCGAAGCAAAAGCCTACCCATGTATGGTTGGATCCCTCATGTATGCCTCTGTTGGAACTCGCCCTGACCGATCCTACGCAGTTGGGATCCTAAGTCAAGGCTGCAAGGCGCCAACCAAGGATCACCTGATAGTAGCGAAGCGATGCATCTGCTATCTTCGCAGCACATCAACTATGGCGACTCGCTACACCAAGACATCAGGTCCCCTCCTTACCGGTTTTTGTGATGCAGATCTCTAAGAAGATCAGAGCAACAGTAAATCATCATCTGGATACGTCTTCAAGATCAACGGCGGACCGGTGTCCTGGAGATCCAAGAAGCAATCAGTAGTGGCTCTGTCATCAACACAAGCAGAATGTATCGCACAGAGCGAATGCACCAGAGAGGCCGTATGGCTTCGAATGCTGCTGGGAGAATTGGGTTTTGATCAGATGGATCCAACTGTCATCTACTGCGACAACCAAAGTGCCATTGCACTGGCTGAAGACCCTATGCTTCATGACAGAACAAAGCACGTGAAGCGGCAGTTCCACTACGTAAGGGACGCAGTGGCAGAAGGGGAAGTGGACATGGTCTACATTGAAACCAAAAAGCAAGATGCAGACATCTTTACCAAGTCTCTGGACACGAAGCAACACCTTGAGCTATGTGAACGCTTGGGTCTTACTCAAGAATAGCGACAGAAGAAGAGTGCATGGGGACAAGCAGCAGAATACGACAAGCTACGACAGACCTCGTCAGTGGCAAGGACTGCAGCCTGACCTGCCAGCACTGGATCACGGGTCCCTTGACTGCTTGACTGCTTGACTGATTGACCAAAATACTGACTATGAGAGTGAGTGGGGCAGTGGGACAGTACACTGAAACCGCAACCCTATTTTTGGGATATGCGGAGTGAGGATTGAGAGGAAAGGCACTGGTCCAACTGCTCCTCTTCTCAAAAATCGCAAAATAAATGCTTAAACCACTAACCACCTGCTTCTTCTTCTATGTGCAACAACCTCACCAGAGTTAGAGATACAAACATGAAGGGAGCAAAATGAGTGTATCCAAACTTTAATGCTTCAGATCACAAGGATCAGAACCACACAGTATGAGATTGGATCACAAAGGGGGGAATGTGGAAACACGGTATAGATTGTGTCCAAACTCACCTGTGTTCTGACAAAGATGAT
>SZWC01000312.1:286143-303235 GCA_023375785.1 Penium margaritaceum | reverse complement strand
GGGATGGAGGCCGGTGGGGAGGGAGGGCGGGACGGAGGGAGGATGGGAGGGACGTAGAGGAGGAGGGAGGAAGGGAGGGGGCGGAGAGAGGGAGGGAGGGACGGAGGGAGGAAGGGAGGGAGGATGGGAGGGACGGAGAGGAGGAGGGAGGAAGAGAGGGGACGCAGAGAGGGAGGCACGAACGGCCGGACAGACTAACGAGGGGGAGGGGGGAGGATGGGATTGATGGAGAGGGAGGGGGATGAGAGCGAGGGAGAAAGGGATGGGGAGGGAAAGGGGGAGGGAGGGACGGGCGGACGGGTGGGCAGAAGGACGGACGGACGGGCGGATGGGTGGACAGACGGACGAATGAATGATCAGACGGACAGACGAACGGATGGAAGAACGGAAGAACAGAAAGATGTACGGAAGGACGGACGGAAGGATGGGCGTGTGGAAGGAAGGACAAATGGATGGACGAAGAAGGAAGAAAGGACGAACGAGGATGGACGGACGGACGAAGAAGGGGAACTGGGGAATGAGAGGAAGGAAGGACGGAAGAACAGAGGGGGGAGGAGGGACAGAGAGGGTGGGAGAAGCGAGATGGCAAGTGAGGAGAGGGAGAAGGGAGGAAGGAGGAAGCTCAAACGCAGGAGAAGGGGAAAGGAGCGCCACTGGCACGGACGCACCGCGGGCTGGAGGGGGGGTTGCGCCTCACACGCAGAGGTGGAAAAGAGCCGAAGGGAATCGGTGTGTAAGAAGTGGATCAGGAAAGGTTGGAATGGTCAAATCAAGGAGTGAAGTGAGACCAGGCCGGATGTCGACAACTATAGTCGCCCACCCGGCCAGCGCCAAGGAACACATTTGTCATGGCCAAAGGCACGTATCCACTTCCAGTAGCCTATCTGCCACTTAGGCGATACACGGATCCACCCATTGGCCAGTGGATTTTCCACTGACCCCGGAGATCTTCACAAGAAATAATGTGACGAGCGACCCGGATCATTTCCATGGCCAAAGTAGGCTACCTAAGAGAAATGTTTCTCTACTTTTACACATATTTGTCATTTTACATATCTATCATTTTACACATTTGTCATTTTACATATTTGTCATATTACACATTTGTCATTTTCCACTTTTGTCATTTCACATATTTGGCATTTTACATATTTGTTATTATGCATATTTGTCATATTACATATTTGACGTTTAACATATTTGTCATTTTACATATTTGTCATTTTACATATTTTTCATTTTCAATATTTTTCATTTTATTTATTTGAAATTTTACATATATGTCATATTTTATACTTGTAATTTTACATATTTGTCATTTTAAACATTTGTCATTTTACATATTTTCTATTTTATATATTTGACATTTTACACAATTGTCATTTTACATATTTTTCATTCTACATATTTTTCATTTTACATTTTTTCATTCTACATATTTGTCATTTTACATATTTGTCATTTTTCATGTTTGTCATTTGACATATTTGTCCTTTTACATATTTGTCATGTTACATATTTGTCATTTTTAAAAACTTGTCATTTTACATATCTGTCATTTAACATATTTGTCATATTACATATTTTTCATTTGACTTATTTGTCATTTTATGTATTTGTCATTTTACATATTTTTCATGTTACATATTTGTCATTTGACATACTTGACATTTTACATATTTGTCATTTTACATATTTAACATTTTACATATTTGTCATTTTACATATTTGTCATTTTACATGTTTTTTATCTTAAATATTTGTCATTATACATATTTGTCATTTTACGTTTTGTCATTTTGCATACTTGGCATTTTACATATTTTCCATTTTAAATATTTGTCATTTTGCATAGTTGTCATTTTTCATATTTGTCTGTTTACATATTTTTCATTTTACATATTTGTCATTTCACATATTTGTCATTTTATATATTTGTAATTTCACATACATGTCATTTTACACATGTCATTTTTAGTATATGTCATTTTACATATTTGTCATTTTATATATTTGTCATTTTACATATTTCTCATTGTACATATTAGTCATTTTAAATGTTTTTCCTTTTACATATTTTCCTTAAACATATTTGTCATGTTACATGTTTGAAGTTTTACATATTTGCCAATATACATATTTGTCATTTTACATATTTGTAATTTTACATATTTCTCATTTTACATGTTTTTTATGTTATATATTTGTCATTTTACATATATTCCATTTAACATATTTGTCATTTTACATATTTGACATTTTACATGATTGTAATTTTAAATATTTAACATTTAACATATTTTTCATTTTACATATTGGTCATTTTTAATTTTTTTCATTTTACATATTTGTCAATTTACATATTTGTCATTTTCCATATTTGTCATTTTACATGTATGTCTTTCTACATGTTTGTCATTTTACATATTTTTCATTTTACATATCTGACATTTTACATACTTTACATGTTAAATACTTGTCATTTTGCATTTTTGTCATTTTACATATTTGTAATTTTACACATTTGGCATTTTACATTATTTTCATTTTACATATTTGTCATTGGACATATATGTAATTTTACATATTTCTCAATTTACATATTTCTCATTTTACATATTTTACAATTTACATATTTGTCATTTTACATATTTGACATTTTACATATTTGTCATTTTACATATTTTTCATTTACATATTTGTCATTTTACGTATTTTTAATTTTACATATTTGTCATTTTACATATTTGTCATTTTACATGTGTTATTTCACATATTTTTCATTTTACATATTTTTCATTTAATACATATGTTATTTTACACATTTGTCATCTTACGAATATGTCGTTTTACATATTTTTCATTTTACATATTTTTCATTCTACATATTTTTCATTTTACATATTTGTAATTTTACATATTTTTCATTTTACATATTTGTCATTTTACATATTTGTCATTTTACATATCTGTCATTTTACATATTTGTCAGTTATATGTTTGTCGTTTTACATATTTGACATTTTACAAATATTTCAATTTTTTTACTTGTCATTTTACATATATTTCATTTTACATATTTGGAATTTTACAAATTTTTTAATTTAAATATTTGCCATTTTACATATTTTCCATTTTACTATTTGTCCTTTCACATTTGTTAAATTTAACACATTCATCAATTTACATAGTTGCCAATTCACATTTTTGTCATTTTACAAATTTGTCATTTTACATATTTGTCTTTTGACATATTTGACATTTTTCATATTTGTCATTGTACATATTTGTCAATTTACATAGTTGTCATTTTACAAATGTGTAATTTTACAAATGTTGCATTCTAAACATTTGTCATTTTGAATATTTGTCATTTTACATAATTTAAACTTTCTATTTTTGTCATTTTACATATTTATCATTTTAAATATTTGTAATTTCACATATTTGTCATTTTATATATTTGGCATTTCACATATATGTCATTTTACAACTGTCATTTTACGTATATGACATTTCACATATTTGTCATTTTATATTTTTGTCATTTTACATATTTGTCATTTTGCATATTTTTCATTTTATATATTTGACGTTTTACATATTGGCCATTTGACATATTTTCTCATTTTACATATTTGTAGTTATATATGTTTTTCAATGTACATATTGCCAATTTACATATTTGTCATTTTACATATTTGTCATTTTACATTTTTATCATAATATATACTTGTAGTTTTACATCTTTGTCATTTTACATATTTGAAATTTTATATGTTCTTCATTTGACATATTTGGCATTTTACATATTTGTCATTTAACATATTTGTCATTTCACATATATGACATTTTACATATTTTTCATTGTTCATATTTTCCATTTTACATATTTGTTATTTTACATATTTGTCACTTTACATATTCGACATGTTACATAATTGTCATTTTACATATTTGTATTTTCACATATTTTTTATTCTATATATTTCTTATTTTACATATTTTTAATTTAATATATTTGTCATTTTAAGTATTTGTCATCCTCCATATTTTTCAATTTTCACATTTGTCATTATACATATTGTGATTTGCAATATTTGTTATTTTACGTGTTTGTCATTTTACATCTTTGTCATTTTACATATTTGTCATTTCACATATTTGCCATTTTACATATTTGTCATTTTACATATCTGTCATTTTACATATTTGACATTTTACATGTTTGCCAATTTACATATTTGTCATTTTACATATTTGTCATTTTACACATTTGTCATTTTACATATTTGTCATTTAACATGTTTTGCATTTTACATATCTTTCATTTTACATATTTGTCATTTCACATATTTGTCATTTTACGTGTTTTTTTATTTACATATTTATCAATCTACATATTTTCCAATTGACCCATTTGTCATTTTATATATTTGTCGTTTTACATATTTGTCATTTCACATATTTGTCATTTTACGTGTTTTTTTATTTACATATTTATCAATCTACATATTTTCCAATTGACCCATTTGTCATTTTATGTATTTTCCATTCTACATATTTGTCAATTTACATACTTGTCATTTTAAATATTTTTCACTTAACATATTTGACATTTTACAGATTTTTCATTTTGCCTATTTTTCATTTCATACATTTTTCATTTGGCTTATTTGTCATTTTACATATTTAACATTTTACATATTTTGCATATTTCATAGTTTCCATTTTACATATTTGTCATTTTACATCTTTTTTATTTTAGATATTTGGCATTTTACATATTTGACATTTTCCATAATTAACCTTAACATATTTCTCGATTTACATATTTTTTATTCTACATATTTGTCATTTTACATATTTCTAAATATACATATTTGTCATTTTACATATTTGTCATATTACATATTTTGAATTTTTCATATTTGTCATTTTACATATTTGGCATTTTACATATTTGTTATTTCACATATTTTTCATTTTAGTAAATTTTCATTTTAAATATTTATCATTTGTCATATTTGTGATTTTACATGTTTTTCATTTTACGTATTTTTTGTTTTACATATTTGTCATTTTACATATTTATCATTTTACATATTTGTCATTTTACATGTTTTTCATTTTACATATTTGATATTTTACATATTTGACGTTTTAAATATTTGCCAATCTACATATTTGTCTTTTTACATATTTTTCTTTTTACATATTTCCCATCTTACATATTTTCTTGCATTTTTGTCATCTTACATGATCGGCATTTTGAATATTTGTCATTTTACATATTTGTCATTTTACATATTTGTAACTGTACATATTTGCCAATTTACGTATTGCCAATTTACATATTTTTCATTATAATTATGTGTTATTTTACATATTTGTCATTTTTCATATTTGTCGTTTTACATCTTAATCATTTTACATATTTGTCATTTTACATCTTTGACATTTTACATATTTGTCATATTTAATATTTTTCATCTTACATATTTGTCATTTTACATATTTGTCATTTTACATATTTGTTATTTTACATATTTGTCAATTTACATATTTCCAATATACATATTTGTTATTTTACATATTTGTCATTATACATCTTTCTTTAATATTTTTCATTTCACATATTTGTCATTTGACATATTTGACATTTCACATATTTGTCATATAGCATATTTTTCATTTTACATATTTGTCATTTTACATATTTGTATTTACACATATTTTTCATTCTGTATATTTGCCATTTTACATATTTTCATTGTCAATATTTGTCATTTTGAATATCTGTCATTTTACATATTTGTCAATTTTCATATTTGTCATTTTACATACTATAATATTCAGTATTTTTAATTTTACATGTTTTTCATTTCACATTTTTGTCATTTTTTATATTTGTCATTTTACATATCTGTCATTTTACATATTTGACGTTTTGCATATTTGCAAATTCAAATATTTTTATTTAACATATTTGTCATTTTACACATTTGCCCTTTTACATATTTGTCATATCACATATTCCGCAGTTTACATATTTTTATTTTTACATGTTTGTTATTCCACATGTTTGTCATTCTACACATTTTTCATTTTACATATATGTCAATCTACATATTTGCCCATTGACATATTTGTCATTTTACATATTTTTCATTTTACATCTTTTTCATTTTACATATTTGTCATATAACATATTTGTCATTTTACATATTTGACATTTTACATATTTGTCATTTTACACGTTTGTCATTTGGCGTATTTGTCATTCTACATATTTAACATTTATTATATTTGCCATATTTCATATTTATCATTTTACATATTTGTCATTTTACATATTGCCAATTTAGATATATGCAAATTTACATATTTGTTGTTTTACATGTCTGTTATTTTTCATATTTGTCATTATACATCTTTGTCCTTTTTATATTTGTCATTGTACATATTTGACATTTTACATATTTGTCATATTTCATATTTTTCAGCTTACATATTTGTCATTTTACATATTTGTCATGTTACATATTTGTGATTTCACATATTTGTCAATTTACATATTTCCAATCTACGTATTTCTCATTTTACATATTTTTCATTTCATATATTTGGCATTTTACATCTATTTCATTTTAGATACTTGACATTTTACATATTTTTCATTTTACATATTTGTCATTTTAAATATTTGTCATTCTACATTTTTGTCATTTTAAATATTTGACATTTTACATATTTGTCATATTTCATATTCTTCATTTTACATATCTGTCATTTGACATATTTGTCACTTTAAATATTCGACATTTCACATAATTGTAATTTTATATATTTGTATTTTTACATATTTTTCATTTTATGTATTTGCCATTTTATATTTTTTTCATTTTCCTTATTTGACATTTTACATATTTGACATTTTACATGTTTGTCGATTTACATATGGCGAATTTACATATTTGTCATTTTACATATTTGTTATTTTACATGTTTGTCACTATACAAATTTTTCATTTTTCATATTTGTCATTTCACATACTTTTTATCTTACATACTTGTCATTTTATTTATTTGAAATTTTACGTATTTGAAATTTTACATATTTGTCCTTTTATGTATGTCATTTTTTATATTTGTGATTTTACATATTTGTCATTTTACATATTTCGTCATTTCATTTATTTTTCATTTAACATATTTGTCATTTTACATATCTTTTATTTCACATATTTGTCATTTTACATATATTTCATTTCACATATTTGTCATTTTACATATTTGTCATTTTACATATTTTTCATTTCAAATATTTTTCATTTTATATATTTGTCATTGAACATATTTGGCATTTTAAACATTTGTCATTATACATATTTGTCATTTTACATATTTGTAATTTTACATATTTGTCAACTTACATATTGCCAATTTCCATATTTGTAATTTGACATATTTGTTATTTTACATATGTTTCATTTTTCATATTTTTCGTTTTGCACCTGACATTTTACATATTTGTCATTTTACATATTTCACATTTTACATATTTGTCATATTTCATATTTTTCATTTTACATATTTGTCGTTTTACATATTTGTGCATTTAAATATTGCCAATTTACATATTTGTCATTTTACATATTTGACATTGTACATATTTTTCATATTTCATATTTGTCATTTTACATATTTGTCATGTTTCATATTTTTCATTTTATATATTTGACATTTTACATATTTGTCATTTGACATATTTGTCATTTTACATATTTGTCATTTAACATATTTGTCATTTAACATATTTGTCATTTTACATATTTTTCATTTTATGTATTTGTCATTTTACATACTTGTCATTTTACTTATTTGTCATTTTAAATATTTGAAATTTTACATATTTGTCATTTTACATATTTGACATTTAACATATTTGTCATATTTCATATTCGCATTTTACATATTTGTCATATTTCATATTTTTCATTTTACATATTTGTCATTTGACACATTTGTCATTTTACATATTTGTCATTTTACATATTTGTTATTTTACATATTTGTCATTTTACATATTTGTCATTTTACATATTTGGTAGTTAGTGTTCCAAAACCATTGTTACCCCCTCAGACTATTAGTGATTCTTGTTGTGAGTTGTCAACGTTGACCACATGAAGTGAAATTCTTTGGTCATGGTTAGTTACATATGCATGGTTGGTCACGGTGCATGGTGGCCACACTGTGCCACTTCATATTGAAGGTCTCTGTACTTGCTAGTCAATAACTAGTATTTTCAAAGCATTGCTTCCCCCTCTGATCATTTGTAACTCGTATTATGAGTTGTCAAAGTTGACCACACATAGTGACATTCTTTGGTCATGGTCAATGACATATTCCTACTTTGGTTGGTCATTGTACATGGTAGCCACACCGTGCCACTACTCATTGAAGGTCCTTGTGCTTGCTAGATGATACCTGCTGTTCCCAAACCATCGTTTCCCCCTCTGACCATTTGTGACTCGCATTATGAGTTCTCAACGTTGACCACATACAACGGATTTACTTGGTCAAAGGCAATACATATGCCTACCTTTGTCGGTCATTGTGCATGGTAGCCACACCGTGCTACTACTTATTGAAGGTTGTTTTACTTGCTAGTTGAAAACTAATATTCGGAAACCATTGTTTCTCCCTTTGACCATTTGTGACTCGTGTTATTGGTTGTGAACCTTTACCACCCATATTGAAAGTCCTTGGACATGGTCAGTGACATATGCCTAGTTTGGTTGTTTGGTGTGTATAGTAGCCACACTATGCCAATACTTATTGAAGTTCTTTGTCCTTTCTAGTTGATACAAAGGGTTGCAAAACCATTGTCTCTCCCTCTGACCATTTGTGACTTGTGTTATGAATTGTCAATGATGACCAGACATAGTGGACTTATTTGGTCATAATCAGTGACGTATGCATCCTTTGATTGGTCACTGTGCACGCTAGCCACACCGTGCCACTACTTGTTGACGGTCTTTGTACTTGCCAGTTCATAACTAGTGTTCCCAACCCATTGTTTCCCCATCTGACCATTTGTGACTCGTGTTATGAGTTTTTAACATTGACGACACACTGTGAAATTCTTTTGGTCACGGTTCGTGACATATGCCCACTTTTGTTTTTCAATGTACATGGTTGCCTTGCCGAGTCCCACATGAAGTGAAACTCTTTTGTCATGGTCAATGACATATGCATGCTTTGGTTAGTCACTGTGCATGGTAGCCACACTCTGCCACTACATATTGAAGGTCTTTTTACTTGCTAGTCGATAACTAGTATTCACAAACCATTGTTTTCCCTTCTGATCATTTGTGACTCGTATAATGAGTTGTCAAAGTTGACCATTCATAGTGACATTCTTTGGTCATGGTCTGTGACATATGCCTACTTTAGTTGGTAATTGTACATGGTATCCACACCGTGCCACTATTGATTGAAAGTCCTTGTGCTTTCTAGTTGATACCTAGTGTTCCAAAACCATTGTTTCCCCCTTTGACCAGTTGTGCCTCGTATTATGAGTTGTCAACGTCGACCACACACCGGATTTCTTTGGTCAAAGGTAGTACATATGCCTACTTTGGTCAGTCATGTTGAATGGTAGCCAGACCGTGCTACTACTTATGGAAGGTCGTTGTACTTGCTAGTAGAAAACTAATATTCCAAAACCATTGTTTCCCCCTTTTACCATTTGTGACTCGTGTTATGGGTTGTCAACATTGACCACCCATATTGAAATTCTTTGGTCATGGTCAGTAACATATGCCTAGTTTGGTTGTTTGGTGTGCATTGTAGCCACACCGTGCCACTACGTATTGAAGTTCTCAATCCGTTCTAGTCAAAACATAGGTTTCCCAAACCATTTTCTCTCCCTCTGACTATTTGTGACTCGTGTTATGAGTTGTCAATGTTGACCACACATAGTGGACTTCTTTGGTCATAGTCAGTGACGTATGCATCCTTTGGTTGGTCACTTTGCACGCTAGCCAAACCGTGCCACAACTTGTTGAAGGTCTTTGTACTTGCTAGTTGATAACTAGTGTTCTTAACACATTGTTTCCCCCGCTGACCATTTGTGACTCGTGTTATGAGTTTTCAACGTTGACTACACACTGAGAAATTCTTTTGGTCATGGTTAGTGGCTCATGCCTACTTTGGTTTCTCACATTACATGGTTGCTACTCTGTGTCACTGTGTATTGAAGGTCTTTGTACGTTCTAATAGATAACTAGTGTTCCCAAACCATTGTTACCCCGTCTGACTATCTGTGACACTTGTTGTGAGTTATCAACATTGACCACATGGTCATTGACATATGCATACTTTGGTTGGTCACTGTGCATGGTAGCCACAATATGCCACTACATATTGAAGGTCTTTATACTTCCTAGTCGATAACTAGTATTCACAAACCATTGTTTCCCCCTCTGGCCATTTGTGACTTGTGTTATGAGTTGTCAAAGTTCACCACACATAGTGACATTCTTTGGCCATGGTCAGTGACATATGCCTACTTTGGTTGGTCATTGTACATGGTAGCCACACCATGCCACTACTGATTGAAGGTCCTTGTGCTTGCTAGTTGATACCTTGTGTTCCCAAACCAGCATTTCCCCTTCTTACCATTTGTGACTCGTAATACGAGTCACAAATGGTAAGTGGTCAAAGTGGTGTGTGGTCAATGTTGACCACACACACCAGATTGTTTTGATCAAAGGCAGTACATATGCCTACTTTGGCCTGTCATTGTGCATGGTAGCAACACAATGCTACAACGTATTGAAGGTCGTTGCATTTACTACTTGAAAACTAATACTCGGAAACCATTGTTTCCCCCTCTGTCCTTTTGTGACTCGTGTTATGGGTTGTCAACATTGACCACCCATATTGAAATTCTTTGGTCATGGTCAGTATCATATGCCTAGTTGCTTGTTCGGTGTGCATAGTAGCCACACCGTACCACTACTTATTGAAGTTCTTTGTCCCATCTAGTCGATACATAGGGTTCCCAGACCATTGTCTCTCCCTCTGACCATTTGTGACTTGTGTTATATGTTGTCAATGTTGACGTCACATAGTGGACGTCCTTGGTCATAGTCGGTGACGTATGCATCCTTTCGTTGGTCACTGTGCACTCTTGCCACACCTTCCCACAACTTGTTGAAGGTCCTTGTACTTGGTAGTTGATAACTAGTGTTCCCAACCCATTGTTTCCCTTTCAGAACATTTATGACTCGTGTTATGAGTTTTCAATGTTGACGACACACTGTGAAATTCTTTGGTCATGGTTAGTGGCATATGCCTACTTTCCTTTCACCCTATACATGGTTGCCACGCCGTGTTACTACATATTGAAGGTCTTTGTGTTTTCTAGTTGATAGCTAATGTTCCCAAACCATTGTTACATCCTCTAACTATTTGAGATTCTTGTTGTGAGTTGTCGACATCGACCACATGAAGTGAAATTCTTTGGTCGTGGTCAGTGACATATGCATATGTTGGTTGGTCACTATGCATGGTAGCCACACTGTGCCAGTACATATTGATCTTTGTACTTGCTAGTCCATAACTAGTATTCACAAACCATTGTTTCCCCCTCTAAATATTTGTGACTCGTGTTATGAGTTGTCAAAGTTGACCACACATGGTGACATTCTTTGGTCATGGTCAGTGACATCTGCCTACTTTGGTGTGTTATTGTACATGGTAGCCACACCGTGCCACTACTTACTTAAGGTCCTTGTGCTTGCTATTTGATACCTGGTGTTCCGAAACCATCGTTTCCCCTTTTACCACTTGTGACTCGCATTATAAGTTGTCAACGTTGACCACACACGGCAGATTTCTTTGGTAAAAGGCAGTACATATGCCTATTTTTGCCGGTCATTATGCATGGTAGGCACACTGTGCTAGTACTTATTGAAGGTCGTTGTACTTGCTAGTTGAAAACTAATATTCCAAAACCATTGTTTCCCCCTCTGACCATTTGTGACTTGTGTTATGGGTTGTGAACGTCGACCACCCATATTGAAATTCTTCGGTCATTTTCAAAGACATATGCCTAGTTTGGTTGTTTGGTGTGCATAGTAGCCACACCGTGCCACTACTTACTGAAGTTCTTTCTCCTTTCTAGTCAATCCATAGAGTTCCCAGACCATTGTCTCTTGCTCTGACCATTTGTGACTCGCATTATGAGATGTTCAGGTTGACAACACATAGCAGACTTCTTTCGTCATATTCAGTGACGTATGCATCCTTTGGTTGGTCATTGTGGACGCTAGCCACACCGTGCCACTACTTGTTGAAGGTCTTTGTACTTGCTAGTTGATAACTAGTGTTCTTAATCCATTGATTCCCCCTCTAACCATTTATGACTCGTGTTATAAGCTTTCAACGTTGACTACACACTGTGAAATTCTTTTTGTGATGGTTAGTGGCATATGCCCACTTTGGTTTGACACTGTACATGGTTGCCACGTCGTGAAACTATGTATTGAAGGTCTTTGTGCTTTCTAGTTGAGAGCTAGTGTTCCCAAAACCATTGTGACCCCCTCTAACTATCTATGACCCTTGTTGTGAGTTGTCAACATTGACCACATGAAGTGAAATTCTTTAGTCCTGGTTCGTGACATATGCATACGTTGGTTGATCAATATGCATGGTAGCCACACAGTGCCACTACATATTGAAGGCCTCTGTACTTGCTATTCGATATCTAGTATTCAAAAACCATTGTTTCCCCCTCTGACCATTTGTGACTTGTGTAATGAGTTGTCGAAGTTGACCACACATTGAGACATTCCTTGGTCATGGTCAATGACATCTGCCTACTTTGGTGTGTCATTGTACATGGTAGCCACACTGTGCCACTACTTGTTTAAGGTCCTTGTGCTTGTTAACTGATACCTGGTATTCCCAATCCATCGCTTCCTCCTCTGACCACTTGTGACTCGCATTATGAGTTGTCAACGTTGACCTCACACAACGGATTTCTTTGGTCAAAGGCAGTACATATGCCTACTTTGGTCGGTCATTGTACATGGTAGCCACACCCTGCTACAACGTATTGAAGGTGGTTGCACTTGCTAGTTGAAAATTAATATTCCGAAACCATTTTTTCCACCTATTACCATTTGTGACTCGTGTTATGGGTTGTGAACGTTGACCACCCATACTGAAATTCTTTGGTCATGGTCTGTGACATATGCCTAGTTTGGTTGTTCGGTGTGCATGGGAACCACATCGTGCCACTAATTATTGAATTTCTATGTCCTTTCTAGTTGATACATAGAGTTCCCAAACCATAGTCTCTCCCTCTCACCATTTGTGACTCGTGTTATGAGTTGTCAATGTTGACCACACTTAACGAACTTCTTTGGTCATAGTCAGTGACGTATGCATCCTTTGGTTGGTCACTACGCGCGCTAGCCACACCGTGCCAGTACTTGTTGAAGGTCTTTGTACTTGCTAGTTGATTACTAGTGTTCCCAACTCATTGTTGCCCCCTCTGACCATTTGTGACTCGTGTTATGAGTTTTCAATGTTGACCACACACTGTGAAACTCTTGTGGTCATGGTTGGTGGCATATGCCTACTTTTGTTTGTCACTATACATGGTTGCCACGACGTGTCACTACGTATTGAAGGTCTTTGTGCTTTCTAGTTGATAGCTAGTGTTCCCAAACCATTGTGACCACCTCTGACTATCTGTGACTTGTTGTGAGTTGTCAACGTTGACCACATGAAGTGGAATTCCTTGGTCATGGTCAGTGACATATGCATACTTTGGTTGGTCACTGTGCATGGTAGCCACACTGTGCCACTACATATTAAAGGTCTTTGTACTTGCTATTTGATGACTAGTATTCACAAACCGTTGTTTCCCCCTTTGACCATTTGTGAATTGTGTTATGAGTTGTCAAAGTTGACCATTCATGGTGACATTCTTTGGTCATGGTAAGTGACATATGCCTACTTTGGTTGGTCATTGTACATGGTAGCCACACCGTGCCACTACTTATTGAAGGTCCTTGTGCTTGCTAGTTGACACTTGGTGTTCCCATACCATCATTTCCCCTCCTAACCAGGTGTGACTCGTAGTATGAGCTCTCAACGTTGACCACCCACAGCTGATTTCATTGGTCAAAGGCAGTACATGTGACATATTTGTCATTTTACATATTTTTCATTTTGCATAATTGTCATTAAATTTTTCTCATTTTACATTTTTGTCATTTTAGAGAGTTTTCACTTTATATATTTGTCATTTTACGTATTTTTCATTTTAAATACTTGTCATTTTACATAGTTGTCATTTTACATATTTGTCATTTTACATATTTATCATTTTACATACTTCTTATTTTGCATATTTGACATTTTAAATATTTTTCATTTTACATATTTGAATTATACATATTTGTTCATTTACATGTTTGTCCTTTCACATATTTTTCATTTTACATATTCTTCATTTAGAATATTTGTCATTTATTCTTCATTTTGCATATTTCAAGTTAACATATTTTTCAATTTTCATATTTTTTATTTTACATATTTTTCATTTTACGTATTTGTCATTTTATATATTTGTAATTTTACATATTTGTCATTATACATATTTGACATTTTACGTATTTTTCATTTTACATATTTGGCATTTTACATGTTTGTCATTTTACATATTTGTCATTTTACATGTTTGTAATTTGAGATATTTGGCATTCCAAAAATTTTTATTTTTACATATTTGTCTTTTTTCATGTTTTTCATTTTACATTATTCTAATTTTACATATATGTCATTTTACATATATTTCTTCCTGCATATTTGTCATTTAAAACATTTGTCATTTTGCATGCTTGTCATTTTACATATTTGTCAGTTTACAAATTTGTCATTTTACATATATTTCAGTTTACATATTTGTAATTTTACATATTTTGTATTTTACATATTTGTCAGTTTACGTATTTGTCTATTCACATATTTGTCATTTTACATATTTCGCATTTTACATGTTTGTTATTTGACATACTTGTCACATGAAATATTTGTCATTTTACATCTTTGTCACTTTACATATTTTTCATTTTACATATTTGTCATCTTACATATCTGACATTCTACATATTTTTCATTTTACATATCTTTCGTTTTACATATTTGTCATTTTATATATTTATCATTTTACATGTTTGTGATTTAACATATTTGTCATTATACATATCTGTCCTTTAACATATTTCTCATTTTAAATATTTGTTATTTTACATATTTGTCATTATACATATGTGAAATTTTACATGTTTGTAGTTTTACATATTCATAAATTAAAAAATTTGTCATTTTACTTATTTGTTTTTTTACATGTGTCATATGACATATTTGTCATTGTACATATTTCTCATTTTATATATTTGTCATTTTACATATTTTTAATTTTACATATTTGCCATTTTATTTATTTTCAGTTTACATATTTGTGATTTTACATATGTGTCATTTTACATGTTTATCATTCTACACATTTGTTGTTTTAGATATTTGTCATATTAAATATTTGTAATTTTACATATTTGTCATTTCACACATTTGTCATTCTACATATTTTTCATTTTACATGCCACATTAAACATTTGACATTTGACATATTTGTCATTTTACATATTTGTCATTTTACATATTCGTCATTGTACATACTTGTCAATTTACATGTTTGACATTTTACATAATTGTCGTTTTACATATTTGTCTTTTTACACATTTGTCATTGTACATATTTGTCATTTTACATATTTGTCATTTTACATATGTGTCAATTTTCATATTTGTCATTTTACATATTTGTCATTTTACATATTTGTCATTTTACATATTCGTCATTTTACATATTTGTCATTATACATATTTGTCATTTTAAATATTTGTCATTTTACATATTTGTTATTTTAAATATTTGGCATTTCACATATTGTTGAATAAATTGATGTGAAAGAACTGGATCAAGAAAGGTTGGAACGGTCAGATCAAGAAGTGACGTGAGACCAGGCCGTATGTCGAAAACTAAAGTCGCCCACCCGGACAGCGCCAAGGAACACAGCGTGACATGGCCAAAGGCACGTATCCACTTCCAGCAGCATATCTGCCACCTAGGCGATACATGGATCCACCCATTGCCCAGAAAAGTTTCCATTGACCCCAGAGATCTCCACAAGGAATAATGTGACGAGCGACCCGGATCGTTTCCATGGCCAAAGTGGGCTACCTAAGTGAAATGTTTCTCTGCTTTAACATCATAACACAAGCGAGTGATGAATGGGAAACCTACCATGGCTCCCACACGGGGATGGGTCTCACCATTATTCTACTTCAACATGCTAGTAGGAGCAAGACAGAAGAAGCAAAACATTATGGCTCCCACACACACGTGGGTCTGGCGAGTACTGTACTTCAACATGCTAGCAGTAGCAGGACAGAAGAGGGAAAACATCACGGCTGCCACAAAGAGGTGGGTCTCACAATGATAGAACGTGAGCATCAAGACGGGTCCTACAGAAGGGAGGATGTCTCCAACCCTCTGCACACCACTGAACAGGAGTTACAAGATGATGATGAGGATGATCAGGAGGGTGAGGATGATGATGATGATGATGATGATGATGATGATGATGATGATGATGATGATGATGGGGAGGAGGATGGTGAGGTGATGGAAATGGTAATGATGATGAAGTAGATGAGGATGATGATGAGGAGGAGGAGGATGAGGATGGGCATGAGGATGAGGAGGATGAGGAGGAGGATGGATGGCGGGTGGGATCGAGGGGAGAGGCGGATGAAGGGGGAGGGGCGGATCGAGGTGTGGAGGGTGCAGGGGAAGGAGGTCAAAAAAAGAGGGATAGAGGGATCGTGGGAGAAAGTGAGGTAGAGGAAGGGAGAGGGAAGGTGAGGGAGGGGGGTTGGTGGAGGGGATCAAGATGGTTGAGGCCGATGCCAATGTGACGTGCTGTTGTCAAAGGGGGCGGA
>SZWC01000312.1:251480-272884 GCA_023375785.1 Penium margaritaceum | reverse complement strand
GCCGGATGTCGACAACTATAGTCGCCCACCCGGCCAGCGCCAAGGAACACATTTGACATGGCCAAAGGCACGTATCCACTTCCAGTAGCCTATCTGCCACCTAGGCGATACACGGATCCACCCATTGGCCAGTGGATTTTCCATTGACCCCGGAGATCTCCACAAGAAATAATGTGACGAGCGACCCGGATCGTTTCCATGGCCAAAGTAGGCTACCTAAGAGAAATGTTTCTCTACTTTTACACATATTTGTCATTTTACATATCTATCATTTTACACATTTGTCATTTTACATATTTCTCATATTACACATTTGTCATTTTCCACTTTTGTCATTTCACATATTTGGCATTTTACATATTTTTTATTATGCATATTTGTCATATTACATATTTGACGTTTTACATATTTGTCATTTTACATATTTGTCATTCTACATATCTTTCATTTTCCATATTTCTCATTTTATTTTTTTGACATTTTACATATATGTCATATTTCATATTCGTCATTTTACATATTTTTCATTTTTACACATTTGTCATTTTACATATTTGCCATTTCATACATTTGAATTTCTACATAATTTTCATTTTACATATTTTTCTTCTTACATGTTTTTCATTCTACATATTTTTCATTTTGCATATTTTTCATTCTGCATTTTTGTCATTTTACATATTTCTCATTTTACATATTTGTCATTTTGCATGTTTGTCATGACATATTTGTCCTTTTACATATTTGTCATTGTACATATTTGTCATTTTTAAAAACTTGTCATTTTGCATATGTGTCATTTAACATATTTGTCATATTACATATTTTTCATTTGACATATTTTTCATTTTTTGTATTTGTGATTTAACATATTTGTCATGTTACATATTTGTCATTTTATATACTTGACATTTTACATATTTGCCATTTTACATATTTGACATTTTACATATTTGTCATTTAACATATTTGTCATTTTACATGTTTTTCATCTTACATATTTATCATTCTACATATTTGTCATTTTAAGATTTTTTCATTTATCATATTTGGCATTTTACATATTTGCCATTTTAAAAATTTGTCATTTTGCATAGTTGTAATTTTTCATATTTGTCTGTTTACATATTTTTCATTTTACATATTTGTCATTTCATATATTTGTCATTTTATATATTTGGGATTTCACATACATGTCATTTTACACATCTGTCATTTTTAGTATATGTCAATTTACATATTTGTCATTTTACATATTTGTCATTTTACATATTTGTCATGTTACATATTTGTCATTATAAATATTTTTCATTTTACATATTTTCATTTAACATATTTTTCATGTTACATATTTGAAGTTTTACATTTTTTCCAATTTACATATTTGTCATTTTCCATATTTGTAATTTTACATATTGCTCATTTTACATGTTTTTTATGTTACATATTTGTCATTTTACATATTTGCCATTTTACATATTTTTCATTTTACATATTTGACATTTTACATGTTTGTTGTTTTACATATTTGACATTGAACATATTTTCCATTTTACATATTGGTCATTTTTCATTTTTGTCATTCTACATATTTGTCAATTTACATATTTGTGATTTTACATATTTGTCATTTTACATATTTGACATTGAACATATTTTCCATTTTACATATTGGTCATTTTTCATTTTTGTCATTCTACATATTTGTCAATTTACATATTTGTGATTTTACATATTTGTCATTTTACATAATTGTGATTTTACATGTTTGTCATTTTACATATTTTTCATTTTACATATCTCTCATTTTACATATCTGACAATTTAAATACTTTTAATTTTGCATTTTTGTCATTTTACATATTTGTCATTTTACACATTTGTCATTTTACATATTTTTCATTTTACATATTTGTCATTGGACATATATGTAATCATACATAGTTGTCAATTCACATATTTGTCATTTTACATATTTTACATTTTACATATTTGTCATTTTACATATTTCTCATTTTTCATATTTTTCATTTACATATTTTTCATTTTATATATTTGTCATTTTACATATTTGGTATTTCACATATTTTTCATTTTACATATTTTTCATTTTATATATATGTTATTTTACACATTTGTCATTTTACGAATATGTCATTTTACATATTTGTCATTTAATATATTTTTCATTTTACATGTTTTTCATTTTACATATTTGTCATTTTACATATTTGTCATTTTACATATTTGTCATTTTACGAATATGTCATTTTACATATTTGTCATTTAATATATTTTTCATTTTACATGTTTTTCATTTTACATATTTGTCATTTTACATATTTGTCATTTTACATATTTGTCAGTTTACATATCTGTCATTTTACATATTTATCAGTTCATATGTTTGTCATTTTACATATTTGACAGTTTACAAATACTTCAATTTTTATACTTATCATTTTAAACATATTTCATTTTACATATTTATCAGTTCATATGTTTGTCATTTTACATATTTGACAGTTTACAAATACTTCAATTTTTATACTTATCATTTTAAACATATTTCATTTTACATATTTGTAATTTTACACATTTGTTAATGTAAATATTTGGCATTTTACATATTTGCCATTTTACTATTTGACCTTTCACATTTTTAAAAATTTAATACATTTGTCAATTTACATAGTTGCCAGTTCACATTTTTGTCGTTTTACATATTTGTCATTTTACATATTTGTCTTTTGACATAATTGTCATTTTTCATATTTGTCATTGTAAATATTTTTCATTTTACATAGTTGACATTTTACAAATGTGTAACTTTACAGATTTTGCATTCTAAACATTTGTAATTGTAAATATGTGTCATTTTACATAATTTAAATTTTCAATATTTGTCATTTTACATATTTGTCATTTTACATATTTGTCATTTCACATATTTGTCATTTTATATATTTGGCATTTCACATATATGTCATTTCACACATGTCATTTTAAGTATATGTCATTTTACATATTTGTCATTTTATATTTTTGTCATTTTACATATTTGTCATTTTATATATTTGGCATTTCACATATATGTCATTTCACACATGTCATTTTAAGTATATGTCATTTTACATATTTGTCATTTTATATTTTTGTCATTTTACATATTTGTCATTTTACATATTTTTCATTTTACATATTTGACGTTTTACATATTGGAAATTTTACATATTTGTCATTTTACATATTTGTAATTATATATTTTTTTCAATTTACATATTGCCAATTTACATATATGTCATTATGCATACTTTTCATTTTACATATTTGTCATTTTACATATTTGTAATTATATATTTTTTTCAATTTACATATTGCCAATTTACATATATGTCATTATGCATACTTTTCATTTTACATATTTGTCATTATATATATTTGTAGTTTTACATCTTTGTCATTTTACATATTTGACATTTTATATGTTCGTCATTTTACATATATGTCCTTTTACATATTTGTCATTTTACATATTTGTCATTTCACATACTTGAAATTTTACATATTTTTCATTGTTCATATTTTTCATTTTACATATTTTTCATTTCAAATATTTCTCAATTTACATATTCTACATGTTATATAACTGTCATTTTACATATTTGTATTTTCACATATTTTTTATTCCATATATTTGTGATTTTACATATTCTTAATTTTAAATTTTTGTCATTTTAAATATTTCTAATTCTTCATATTTGTCAATTTTCACATTTGTCATTATACATATTGTAATTTTCAATACTTGTAGTTTTACGTGTTTGTCATTTTGCATGTTTTTCATTTTACATATTTGTCATTTTACATATTTGTCATTTTACATATCTGTCATTTTACATATTTGACATTTTACATATTTGCCAATTTACATATTTGTCATTTTTCATGTGTCATTTTACACATTTGTCATTTTACATATTTTTCATTTAACATGTTTTGCATTTAACATATTTGTCATTTTACACATTTGTCATTTCACATATTTTTCATTTTACATATTTTTTGTTTTACATATTTGTCACTCTACATATTGTCCAATTGACATATTTGTTTTTTTAACTTTCTACATATCTGCTATTTTTCATACTTGTCATTTTAAATATTTTTCATTTTACATATTTGACATTTGACAGATTTGTCATTTTACATATTTTTCATTTTATACATTTTTCATTTGGCGTATTTGTCATTTTACATATTTAACATTTTACATATTTGTCATATTTCATAGTTTCCTTTTTGCATATTTGTCATTTTACATCTTTGTCATTTTACATATTTGGCATTTTACATATTTGAAATTTTCCATAATTGTCCTTAACATATTTGCCGTTTAAAATGTTTTTTATTCTACATATTTGTCATTTTACATATTTGAAAATGTACATATTCGTTATTCTACATATTTGTCATTTTACATATTTTTCATTTTACATATTTGTCATTTTACATATTTTTCAATCTACATATTTGTCATTTTACATATTTGGAATTTTTCATATATGTCATTGTTACATATTTGGCATTTTACATATTTTTTATTTCACATATTTTTCATTTTATATATTTTTCATTTTACATATTTGTCATTTTACGTCTTCATCATTTTACATACTTGTCATTTTACATGTTTTTCATTTTGCATATTTGTAATTTTACATATTTGTCATTTTACATATTTATCATTTAACATATTTGTCATTTTATATGTTTTTCATTTCACATTTTGGTTTTTTTTACATATTTGAAGATTTGCATATTTGCCAATCTACATATTTGTCTTTTTACATATTTGTCATTTTATATATGTCCCATTTTACATATTTTCTTACATGTTTGCATTTTACATAATCGGCATTTCGAATATTTGATATTTTACATATTTGTAATTTAACACATTTGTAATTTTACATATTTGCCAATTCACGTATTGCCAATTTACATATTTGTCATTTTACATATTTTTTCTTTTACATATTTATCATTTTTCATATTTTTCGTTTTACATCTTTGTCATTTTACATATTTGTCATTTTACGTATTTGACATTTTACATATTTGTCATATTTCATATTTTTCATCTTACATATTTGTCATTTTACATAATTGTCATTTTACATATTTGTGATTCTACATATTTGTCAATTTACATATTTCCAATTAACATATTTGGTTATTTTACATATTTGTCATTTCACATATTTGATATTTTATATATTTGGCATTTCACATCTATTTCATTTTACATATTTGATATTATACATTTTTGTCATTTTACATATTTGTCATTTTACATATTTGTCATTTTACATAATTGACATTTTACATATTTGTCATATAGCATATTTTTCATTTTACATATTTGTCATTTTATATATTTGTATTTCTACATATTTTTCATTCGATATATTTGCCTATTTACATATTTTTCATTGTCAATATTTGTCATTTTGAATATTTTTCATTTTACATATGTGTCAATTTTCATATTTGTCATTTTACATATTGTAATTTTCAATATTTTTAATTTTACATGTTTGTCATTTAACATTTTTGTCAATTTTTATATTTGTCATTTTGCATATCTTTCATTTTAAATAATTGACGTTTTGCATATTTGCAAATTCACATTTATGTCATTTAACATGTTTTCCATTTTACACGTTTGCCCTTGTACATATTTGTCATTTTACATATTCCGCATTTTACACATTTTGAATTTTACATGTTTGTTATTCCACATGTTTGTCATTTTACATATTTTTTATTCTACAGATTTGTCAATTTACATATTTGCCCATTGAAATATTTGTCATTTTACATATTTGTCATTTTACATATTTTTCATTTTAAATATTTGTCATATAACATATCTGTCATTTTACATATTTGAAATTTTACATATTTGTCATTTTACATATTTGTCATTTTACATATTTTTCATTTTAAATATTTGTCATATAACATATCTGTCATTTTACATATTTGAAATTTTACATATTTGTCATTTTACACATTTGTTATTTGCCGTATTTGTCATTTTATATATTTAACATTTATCATATTTGCCATATTTCATGTTTATCATTTTACATATTTGTCATTTTACATATTGCCAATTTACATATATGTCATTTTACATATTTGTTAATTTACATGTTTGTTATGTTTCATATTTGTCATTTTACATCTTTGTCGTTTTACATATTTGTCATTTTACATATTTGACATTTCACATATTTGTCATATTTCATATTTTTCAGCTTACATATTTGTCCTTTTTCATATATGTCATTTTACATATTTGTTATTTCACATATTTGTCAATTTACATATTTCCAACCTACATATTTGTCATTTTACATATTTGTCACATCATATATTTGGCATTTTACATATATTTCTTTTTAGATATTTGACATTTTACATATTTTTCATTTTACATATTTGTCATTTTAAATATTTGTCATTCTACATATTTGTCATTTTAAATATTTGACATTTTACATATTTTTCATATTTCATATTCTTCATTTCACATATTTGACATTTGACATATTTGTCACTTTAAATATTCGACATTTTACATAATTTTCATTTTACATATATGTATTTTTACATATTTTTCATTTCATGTATTTGTCATTTTACATATTTGTCATTTTACTTATTTGACATTTTACATGTTTGACATTTTACATATTTTTCATTTCATGTATTTGTCATTTTACATATTTGTCATTTTACTTATTTGACATTTTACATGTTTGACATTTTACATATTTGACGTTTTACATATTTGCCAATTTACATATTTGTAAATTTACATATTTGTCAATTTACATATGGCCAATTTACATATTTGTCATTTTACATATTTGTTATTTTACATATTCGTTATTATACACATTTTTCATTTTTCATATTTGTCATTTCACATACTTTTCATTTTACATATTTGTCATTTTATTTCTATGTAATTTTACGTATTTGACATTTTACATATTTTTCCTTTTACGTATTTGTCACTTTTTATATTTGTGATTTTACATATTTGAAATTTTTCATACTTGTCATTTTCCATTTTTGTCATTTCACATATTTGTCATGTTACATATTTCATATTTCAGATTTGTCATTTTACATATTTGTCATTTTAAATATTTGTCATTTTACATATTTTGTCATATTACTTAATTTTTATTTAACATATTTGTCATTTTACATATTTTTCATTTCACATGTTTGTCATTTTACATATTTTTCATTTCACATATTTGTCATTTTACATATTTGACGTTTTACGTATTTGCCAATTTACATATTTGTCATTTTACATATTTGTTATTTTACATATTTTTCATTTCACATATTTGTCATTTTACATATTTGACGTTTTACGTATTTGCCAATTTACATATTTGTCATTTTACATATTTGTTATTTTAAATATTTTCATTTTTTATTTTTGTCATTGTACATATTTGGCATTTTAAATATTTGTCATTTTAAATATTTTTCATTTTACATATTTGTAATTTTACATATTTGCCAATTTACAGATTGCCAATTTCCATATTTGTAATTTGACATATTTTTTATTTTAAATATTTGTCATTTTTCATATTTTTCGTTTTTCACCTTTGACATTTTACATATTTGTCATTTTACATATTTGACATTTTACATATTTGTCATGTTTCATATTTTTCATTTTACATATTTGTCATTTTACATATTTGTGCATTTACATATTGCCAATTTACATATTTGTCATTTTACATATTTGACATTGTACATATTTGTCATATTTCATATTTGTCATTTTACATATTTGTCATATTTCATATTTGTCATTTTATATATTTGACATTTTACATATTTGTCATTTTACATATTTGTCATTTTACATATTTGTCATCTTACATATTTGTCATTTTACATATTTGTCATTTTATGTATTTGTCATTTTACATATTTGTCATTTTACTTAATTGTCATTTTACATATTCGGTAGCTAGTGTTCCCAAACCATTGTTATCCCCTCTGACTATCTGTGACTTGTTATGAGTTGTCAATGTTGACCACACATAGTGGACTTATTTGGTCATAGTCAGTGACGTATGCATCCTTTCATTGGTCACTGTGCACGCTAGCCACACCGTGCCACTACTTGTTGACGGTCTTTGTACTTGCCAGGTGATAACTAGTGTTCCCAACCCATTGTTTCCCCATCTGACCATTTGTGACTTGTGTTATGAGTTGTCAATGTTGACCACACATAGTGGACTTATTTGGTCATAGTCAGTGACGTATGCATCCTTTCATTGGTCACTGTGCACGCTAGCCACACCGTGCCACTACTTGTTGACGGTCTTTGTACTTGCCAGTTGATAACTAGTGTTCCCAACCCATTGTTTCCCCATCTGACCATTTGTGACTTGTGTTATGAGTTTTTAACGTTGAGCACACACTGTGAAATTCTTTTGGTCAGAGTTAGTGACATATGCCTACTTTTGTTTTTCAATGTACATGGTTGCCTTGCCGGGTCACTACGTATTGAAGGTCTCTGTGCTTTCAAGTTGATAGCTAGTGTTCCCAAACCATTGTTACCACCTCTGACTATCTGTGAATCTTGTTGTGAGTTCTCAACGTTGACCACATGAAGTGAAACTCTTTTCTCATGGTTAGTGACATATGCATACGTTAATTGGTCACTGTGCATGGTAGCCACACTTTGCCACTACATATTGAAGGTCTTTGTACTTGCTAGTCCATAATTAGTATTCACAAACCATTGTTTCCCCTTTTGATCATTTGTGACTCGTATTATGAGTCGTCAAAGTTGACCATTCATAGTGACATTCTTTGGTCATGGTCTGTGACATATGCCTACTTTGGTTGGTCATTGTACATGGTAGCCACACCGTGCCACTATTGATTGAAGGTCCTTGTGCTTTCTAGTTGATACCTGGTGTTCCCAAACCATCGTTTCCCCCTTTGACCAGTTGTGCCTCGTATTATGAGTTGTCAACGTCAACCACACAGCGGATTTCTTTGGTCAAAGGCAGTACATATGCCTACTTTGGTCAGTCATGTTGAATGGTAGCCAGACTGTGCTACTACTTATGGAAGGTCGTTGTACTTGCTAGTTGGTTGGTCAAAACCATTTTTTCCCCCTCCGACCATTTGTGACTCGTGTTATGGGTTGTCAACATTGACCACCCACATTGAAATTCTTTGGTCATGGTCAGTGACATGTGCCTAGTTTGGTTGTTTGGTGTGCATAGTAGCCACACCATGCCACTACGTATTGAAGTTCTCTGTATTTTCTAGTCAAAAAATAGGTTTCCCAAACCATTTTCTCTCCCTCTGACTATTTGTGACTCGTATTATGAGTTGTCAATGTTGACAACACATAGTGGACTTCTTTGGTCATATTCAGTGACGTATGCATCCTTTGGTTGGTCACTTTGCACGCTAGCCAAACCGTGCCACAACTTATTAAAGGTCTCTGTACGTGCTAGTCGATAACTAGTATTCACAAACCATTGTTTCCCCCTCTAACCATTTCTGACTCGTGTTATGAGTTGTCAAAGATGACCACACATGGTGACATTCTTTGGTCATGGTCAGTGACATCTGCCTACTTTGGTGTGTTATTGTACATGGTAGCCACACCGTGCCACTACTTACTTAAGGTCCTTGTGCTTGCTATTTGATACCTGGTGTTCCGAAACTATCGTTTCCCCTTTTACCACTTGTGACTCGCATTATATGTTGTCAACGTTGACCACACACGGCAGATTTCTTTGGTAAAAGACAGTACATATGCCTATTTTTGCCGGTCATTATGCATGGTAGGCACACCGTGCTAGTAATTATTGAAGGTCGTTGTACTTGCTAGTTGAAAACTAATATTCCAAAACCATTGTTTCCCCCTCTGACCATTTGTGGCTTGTGTTATGGGTTGTGAACGTTGACCACCCAGATTGAAATTCTTTGGTCATAGTCAGAGACATATGCTTAGTTTGGTTGTTCGGTGTGCATAGTAGCCACAGCGTGCCACTACTTACTGAAGTTATTTCTTCTTTCTAGTCAATACATAGTGTTCCCAAACCATTTTCTCTTGCTCTGACCATTTGTGACTCGCGTTATGAGATGTCAAGGTTGACAACACATTGCAGAATTATTTCGTAATATTCAGTGACGTATGCATTCTTTGGTTGGTCATTGTGCACGCTAGCCACACCGTGCCACTACTTGTTGAAAGTCTTTGTACTTGCTAGTTGATAACTAGTGTTCTCAATCCATTGATTCCCCCTCTAACCATTTATGACTCGTGTTATAAGTTTCCAACGTTGACTACACACTGTGAAATTATTTTCGTCATGGTAAGTGGCATATGCCTACTTTGGTTTGACACTGTACATGGTTGCCACATTGTGAAACTATGTATTGAAGGTCTTTGTGCTTTCTAGTTGTGAGCTAGTCTTCCAAAACCATTGTGACCCCCTCTAACTATCTGTGACTCTTGTTGTGAGTTGTCAACGTTGACCACATGAAGTGTAATTCTTTGGTCCTGGTTCGTGACATATGCATACGTTGGTTGATCAATATGCATGGTAGCCACACTGTGCCACTACATATTGAAGGTCTTTGAACTTGCTATTCGATATCTAGTATTCACAAACCATTGTTTCCCCCTCTGACCATTTGTGACTGGTGTAATCAGTTGTCGAAGTTGACCACACATTGAGACATTCCTTGGTCATGGTCAGTGACATCTGCTTACTTTGGTGTGTCATTGTACATGGTAGCCACACTATGCCACTACTTGTTTAAGGTCCTTGTGCTTGCTAACTGATACCTGGTATTCCCAAACCATCGTTTCCTCCTCTGACCACTTGTGACTCGCATTATGAGTTGTCAACGTTGACCACACACAGCGGATTTCTTTGGTCAAAGGCAGTACATATGCATACTTTGGTCGGTCATTGTACATGGTAGCCACACCCTGCTACAACTTATTGAAGGTGGTTGCACTTGCTAGTTGAAAACTAATATTCCGAAACCATTGTTTCCCCCTATTACAATTTGTGACTCGTGTTATGGGTTGTGAACGTTGACCACCCATATTGAAATTCTTTGGTCATGGTCAGTGACATATGCCTAGTTTGGTTGTTTGGTGTGCATGGGAACCACATCGTGCCACTACTTATTGAAGTTCTTTGTCCTTTCTAGTTTGTACATAGAGTTTCCAAACCTTAGTCTCTCCCTCTCACCATTTGTGACTCGTGTTATGAGTTGTCAATGTTGACCACACTTAGCGGACTTCTTTGGTCATAGTCAGTGATGTATGCACTCTTTGGTTGGTCACTGCGCACGCTAGCCATACCGTGCAACTACTTGTTGAAGGTCTTTGTACTTGCTAGTTGATTACTAGTGTTCCCAACTCATTGTTGCCCCCTCTGACCATTTGTGACTCGTTTTATGAGTTTTCAACGTTGACCACACATTGTGAAATTCTTCTAGTCATGGTGGATGGCATATGCCTACTTTTGTTTGTCACTATACATGGTTGCCACGCCGTGTCACTACGTATTGAAGGTCTTTGTGCTTTCTAGTTGATAGCTAGTGTTCCCAAACCATTGTTATCCCCTCTGACTATCTGTGAATTGTTGTGAGTTGTCAATGTTGACCACATGAAGTAGAATTCCTTGGTCATGGTCAGTGACATATGCATACTTTGGTTGGTCACCGTGCATGGTAGCCACACTGTGCCACTACATATAAAAGGTCTTTGTACTTGCTATTTGATGACTAGTATTCAAAAACCATTGTTGCCCCCTTTGACCATTTGTGAATCGTGTTATGAGTTGTCAAAGTTGACCATTCATAGTGACATTCTTTGGTCATGGTAAGTGACATATGCCTACTTTGGTTGGTCATTGTACATGGTAGCCACACCGTGCCACTTCTTATTGAAGGTCCTTGTGCTTGCTAGTTGACACTTGGTGTTCCCATACCATCGTTTCCCCTCCTGACAAGATGTGACTCACATTATGAGCTCTCAACGTTGAGCACACACAGCGGATTTCATTGGTCAAAGGTAGTACATATGACATATTTGTCATTTTACATATCTGTCATTTTTCAAAATTGTCATTTTATTTTTTTTTTTCATTTTACATATTTGTCATTTTAGAGAGTTGTCACTTTACATGTTTGTCATTTTTCGTATTTGTCATTTCACATATTTGTCATTTTACATAGTTGTCATTTTACATATTTATCATTTTACATACTTCTTATTTTGCATATTTGACAATTTACATTTTTGTCATTTTACATATTTCGAATTTTACATATTTTTCCATTTACATATTTGTCCTTTCACATATTTTTCATTTTACATGTTTTCCATTTAGAATATTTGTCATTTTAGATATTCGTCATTTTGTATATTTTAATTTAGCATGTTTTTCGTTTTTCATATTTGTTGTTTTAAATATTTGTCATTTTACATATTTGTCATTTTACATATTTGTCATTTTACATATTTGTCATTATACATTTTTGACATTTTACATATTTGTCATTTTATATATTTTGCATTTTTCATATTTGTCATTTTACATCTTTGTCATTTTACATATTTGTCATTTTACATATTTGTCATTATACATTTTTGACATTTTACATATTTGTCATTTTATATATTTTGCATTTTTCATATTTGTCATTTTACATCTTTGTCATTTTACATATTTGTCATTTTACATATTTGTTATTTTAGATATTTGGCATTTTAAATATTTTTAATTTTACATATTTCTTTTTTTACATAGTTTTAATTTTACATTATTCTCATTTTACATATATGTCATTTTACATATTTTGCATCTTGCATATTTGTCAAATTACATATTTTTCATTTTGCATATTTGTCATTTTACATATTTGTCAGTTTACATATTTGTAATTTTACATATTTGTCATTTTACACATTTGTAATCTTGCATATTTGTCATTTTATATATTTGTCATTGAACATATTTGTAATTTTACATAGTTTTCATTTTATATTTTTTAGTTTTAGATGTTTTTCATTTTACATATTTGACATTTTACCCATTTGTAGATTTACGTGATTGTCATTTTACTTATTTCTCTTTACATTTTTGTCATTTTATATATTTGTCATTTTACATATTTGTCATTATACATGTTTTCACTATAAATGTTTGTCATTTTACATATCTTTCAGTTTACATATTTTTAATTTTACATATTTTTCATTTTGCATATTTGTCATTTTACATATGTTTCATTTTACATATTTTTCATTTTACATATTTGTCAGTTTACGTATTTGTCTATTCACATATTTGTCATTTTACATATTTCGCATTTTACATGTTTGTTATTTGACATACTTGTCATACGACATATTTTTCATTTTACATATTTGTCATTTTACATATTTTTCATCTTACATATTTGACATTCTACATATTTTTCATTTTACATATCTTTCGTTTTACATATTTGTCATTTTACATATTTTTCATCTTACATATTTGACATTCTACATATTTTTCATTTTACATATCTTTCGTTTTACATATTTGTCATTTTATATATTTATCATTTTACATGTTTGTGATTGAACATACTTGTCATTATACATATCTGTCCTTTAACATATTTGTCATTTTAAATATTTGTCAGTTTACATATTTGTCATTATACATATGTGAAATTTTACATGTTTGTAGTTTTACATATTCGTAATTTAACATATTTTTCATTTTACATATTTGTCATTTTAAATATTTGTCAGTTTACATATTTGTCATTATACATATGTGAAATTTTACATGTTTGTAGTTTTACATATTCGTAATTTAACATATTTTTCATTTTTCTTAGTTGTCTTTTTACATGTGTCATATTACATATTTGTCATTGTCCATATTTGTCATTTTATATATCTGTCATTTAACATATTTGTCATTTTACATATTTGCCATTTTACATATTTTTCAGTTTACATATTTGTCATTTTACATATGTTTCATTTTGCATATTTATCATTCTACACATTTGTCGTTTTAGATATTTGTCATATTACATATTTGTAATTTTACATATTTGTCATTTCACATACTTTTCATTATACATATTTTTCAATTTACATACTTGTCACATTACACATTTGATATTTTACATATTTGTCAGTTTACATATTTTTCATTTTACATATTTGTCATTTTACATATTTGTCAATTTACATGTTTGACATTTTACATAATTGTCATTTTACATATTTGTCTTTTTACACAATTGTCATTGTACATATTTTTCATTTTACATATTTGTCATTTCACATATCTGTCAATTTACATATTTGTCATTTTACATATTTGTCATTTTACATATTTGTCATTTTACAAATTCGTCATTTTACATATTTGCCATTATACATATTTATCATTTTACATATTTGTCATTTTACATATTTGGCATTTTACATATTGTTGAATAAACTGATGTGAAAGAACTGGATCAAGAAAGGTTGGAACGGTCAGATCAAGAAGTGAAGTGAGACCAGGCCGGATGTCGACAACTATAGTCTCCCACCAGGACAGCGCCAAGGAACACAGCGTGACATGGCAGAAGGCACGTATCCACTTCCAGCAGCCTATTTGCAACCTAGGCGATACATGGATCCACCCATTGCCCTAAATGTTTTCCATTGATCCCGGAGATCTCCACAAGGAATAATGTGACCAGCGACCCGGATCGTTTCCCTGGCCAAAGTGGGCTACCTAAGTGAAATGTTTCTCTACTTTAACATCATAACACAAGCGAGGGATGAATGGGAAACCTACCATGGCTCCCACACGGGGGTGGGTCTCACCATTATTCTACTTCAACATGCTAGCAGGAGCAAGACAGAAGAAGCAAAACATTATGGCTCCCACACACAGGTGGGTCTGGCGAGTACTGTACTTCAACATGCTAGCAGGAGCAGGACAGAAGAGGGAAAACATAACGGCTCCCACAAAGAGGTGGGTCTCAATATGATAGAACGTGAGGATCAAAACGGGTCCTACAGAAGGGAGGATGTCTCCAACCCTCTGCACACCACTGAACAGAAGTTACAAGATGATGATGAGGATGATGAGGATGGTGAGGATGATGATGATGATGATGATGATCCCACTCCCGATCCCAGTCCCAATCCCAATCCCGATCCCAGTCCCGACGCCAGTCCCGATCCCAGTCTCGATCTGAGTCCTGATCCTAGTCCCCATCCAGGTTCCGATCCTAGCCCCGATCCCAGCCTTGGTGCCACTCCCAATACCGGCCCCGAACCCAGCCCCGATCCCAGCCCTGATTCCAGTCCCGATCCCTGTCCCGATCCCCGTCCCGATCCTGGTCCCAATCCGAGTCCCGATCCCGGTCCCGATCCCAGTCACGATCCCAGTCCCGATCCCAGTCCTCATCCCAGTCCGGATCCCAGTCCCAGTCCCAGTCCTGATCTTAGTCTTGATTCTAGTCTCGATCCCAGTCCCGATCCCAGTCCCAATACCAGACCCAATTCTAGTCCCGATCCCAGTCTCGGTACCAGTCCCGATCCCTGTCCCGATCCTAGTCCTGATCCCAGTCCCGATCCCAGTCTCGGTCCTAGTCCCGATCCCAATCCGGATCCCAGTTCCGATCCCAGTCACGATCCCAGTCCCGATCCCGGTCCCGATCCCAGTCTCCATCCCAATCCTGATCCCAGTCCGATCCGAGTCCCGATCCCAATCCTGATCCTTGTCCGGATCCCAGTCCCGTTTACAAATCTGATCCAGTCACGATTACGGTCCCAATCCTTATCTCGATCCCAGTCCCGATTCCAGTCTTGATCCCAGACCCAATCCCAGTCAAGATCCCAGTCCCGATCCCCGTCTTCATCCTAGTCCCGATCCCAGTCTCGATCCCACTCCCCATCCGAGTCTGGATCCCAGTCGTGCTCCGTGTCCCGATCCTAGTCCCGATCCCAGTCACAAATCAGTCCTGATCCCATTCCCAATCCCAGTCCCCATCCCAGTCCCGATCCCAGTCCCGATCCCGGTCCCAGTACCAATCTCGATCCCAGTCTCGATCCTAGTCCTGATCCCAGTCCCAATCCCAGTTTGGATCCTAGTTCTGATCCCAGTCCTGATCCCTATCCCTATCCTTGTCCTGGTCCCAGTCCCAATCCCAGTCCCGTTCCTTTTCCAAGTCCCACTCCCGGTCCTAGTCCCTGTATCTGTCCCACTCCTAGTCCCAGTCCCAGTCGCAGTCCCAGTCCTAGTCCCAGTCCAAGTCCCATAACAGTCTAAGTCCTTGTCCCCGTCCGAGTCCCAGTCCTAGTCCTTGTCCCAGTCCTTGTCCCAGTCCCAGACCCAGTCCCAGTCCTTGTCCCATTCCCAGTCCCAGTCCCACTCCCAGTCCCAGTTCACTCCCTGTCCCAGTCCCAGTCCCAGTCCCAGTCCAAGTCACAGTCCCAGTCCCGGTCCTAGTCCCAGTCCCAGTCCTGGTCCCAGTCCCAGTCGCAGTCGCAGTCCCAGTCCCATTGGCAATCCCAGTCCCAATCCCAGTCCCAGTCCCAGTCGCAATCCCAATCCCGATCCCAGTCCCGATCCGAGTCCCGATCCCTGTCCCGATCCCAGTCCCGATCCCAGTGCCGATCGTAGTCCCGATCCCAGTCCCGATTGCAATCGCGATCCCAGTCCCGATCCCTGTCCCGATCCCAGTCCCAATCCTAGTCCCGATCAAAGTCCGGTTCCTAGTCCCGATCTGTGTCCCGATGCCATACCCAATCCCAGTCCCGATCATATGTCCCTGTCCCAGTCCTGATCACATGTCTCAATCCCAGTCCCGATCCCATTCCCGATCCTAGTCCCGATCCCAGTCCCAATCCCAGTCCCGATCCCAGTCCCCATCCTAGTTGCGATCCCACTTCTGATCACAGTCCCGATCCCTGTCCCTATCCCAGTCCTGACCTCAGTCCTGATCCCTGTCCCAATCCCAGTCCCAATCCCAGTCCCGAACCCATTCCCAATCCGAGTCCCGAGCTGAGTCCTGATCCCATTCCTAATCCTGGTCTAGATCCCAATCCCGATTCCATTTGTAGTCCCTGTCCCGGTCTCACTCCTAGTCCAAGTCCCGATCCCAGTCCCAATCCGGGTCCCGATCCCAGTCCCGGTCCTAGGCCCTGTCCCAGTCCCAGTCCCAGTCCCAGTCCCAGTCCCAGTCCTGGTCCCGTCCTAGTCCTAGTCCCAGCCCCAATACTCGTCCTTGTCCGAGTCCCGCTCCCGGTCCCAGTCCAAGTCATAGTCCCAGTCCCAATCCTTCTTCGAGTCCCAGACCCAGTCCCAGTCCCAGTCCCCGTCCAAGTCCCAGTCCCAAACCCAAACCTGGTCCCAGGCCCAGTCCCTGTCCCAGTCCGAGGCGCAGTCCCAGTCTCAATCCCAATCGCAGTCCGAGTCCCAAGCCTGGTCCCGGGCCCAGTCCTAGTCCCAGTCCCAGTCCCAGTCCCAGTCCCAGTCCCAGTCCCAGTCCCAGTCCTAGTCCCTGTCCAACTCCCAGTCCCAATCCCAGTCCCAATCCCAGTCCCAGTCCTTGTCCCAGTCCCAGTCCCAATCCTCGTCCCAGTCCCAGTCCCAGTCCCAGTCCCAGTCCAAATCCCAATCCAGTTCCAGTCCCAGTCCTAATCTAAGTCCCAGTCCCAGTCCTGGTCCCGGTCCTGGTCACAGTCCCAGTCCCAGTTCAAGTCCCAGTCCTAGTCCTTATCCTAGTCCCAGTTCTCGTCCCTGTCCTAGTCCCAGTCCCAATCTAAGTCCCACTCGCAATCCCGATCCCAGTCCCGGTCCCAGTCCCAGTCACACTACCATTCCCAGTCCCTGTCTCAGTCCCACTCCCACTCCCAGTTCCACTCCCAGTCCCTGTCCCAATCCCAGTCCGAGTCCCTAACCCAATCTGAGTCCGAGTCCTAGTCCGAGTCCCAGTCCTAGTCCCCATTATTATCCCAGTCCCAGTCCAATTCCTAGTCCCAGTCCCAGTCCTAGACCCACTCCCACGCCCAGTCTCAGTCCCATTCCCAGTCCCAGTCCCGGTCCCAGTCCCATTCCCAGTCCCTGTCCCAATCCCAGTCCAAGTCCCAGTCTCCGTCCCACTCCAAGTCCAAGTCCCAGTCCTAGTCCCAGTCCCAGTCCTAGTCCAAGTCCCAGTCCTAGTCCCAATACCAGTCCCAGTCCCAGTCCCAGTCTTAGTCCGAGTCCCAGTCCCAGTCCCAGTCCCAGTCCCAGTACCAATCCAAGTCCCGATCCCAGTCCCAATCCCACTCCTGATCCCAGTCCCGATCCCAATCCCGAACCCAGTCCCGATCCCAGTCCCAATCCTAGTCTCGATCCAAGTCCCGATCCCAGTCCCCATCCAGGTCCCGACCCAAGCCCCGATCCCAACCCCAATACCAGTCCCAATCCCGGCCCCGATCCCAGCACCGATCCCAGCCCCGATTCCAGTCCTGATCACAGTCCCGATCCCCGTCCCGATCCCTGTCCCAATCTGAGTCCCGATCTCGGTCCGGTTCCCAGTCATGATCCCAGCCCCGATCCTAGTCCTGATCCCAGTCCGGATCCCAGTCCCAGTCCCATTCTCAATCCCAGTCCCAATCCTAGCCCCAGTCCCAATCCCTGTCTTGATTCCAGTTTCGATCCCAGTCCCGATCCCAGTCCCAATTCTAGTCTCGATCCCAGTCCCGATCCCAGTCACGATCCCAGTCCCGATCCTAGTCTTGATCCTAGTCCCGATCCCAGTCTTGATCCCACTCCCCATCCAAGTCCGGATCCCAGTCCCGATCCGTGTCCCGATCATAGTCCCGATCCCAGTCACGATCCTAGTCCCGATCCCAGTCCCGATCCCAGTCCCAGTACGAATCTCGATCCCAGTCCCGATCCCACTCCTGATCCCAGTCCCGATCCCAGTCCCAATCCTAGCCCCAGTCCCAATCCCTGTCTTGATTCCAGTTTCGATCCCAGTCCCGATCCCATTCCTGATACCAGACCCAATCCCAGTCCAGATCCCACTCTCGGTACCAGTCCCAATCCTTGTCCTGATCCTAGTCCCGATCCCAGTCCCGATCCCAGTCACGATCCCAGTCCCCTTCCCGGTCCCGATCCCAGTCCCGATCCCAATCCCGATCCGAGTCTGATCCGAGTCCCGATCCCAATCCCGATCCCAGTCCCTATCCCAGTCCCAATTCCAATTCCGATCCAGTCCCGATCCCGCTCTTAATCCTAATCCCGATCCCAGTCCCAATTCTAGTCTCGATCCCAGTCCCGATCCCAGTCACGATCCCAGTCCCGATCCTAGTCTTGATCCTAGTCCCGATCCCAGTCCCGATCCCAGTCCCAGTACGAATCTCGATCCCAGTCCCGATCCCACTCCTGATCCCAGTCCCGATCCCAGTCCCGATCCTAGTTCCGATCCCAGTCCTCATCCCTGTCCCAATCCTAGTCCTGGTCCCAGTCCTGATCCCAGTCCTGGTCCCGGACCCGGTCCCATTCCCGATCTGAAACCTGATCCCAGTCCCGATCCCAGTCCCGGTCCTTGTCCAAGTCCCAAACCCAGTCTCACTCCCTGTCTCAGTCCCTGTCCTAGTCCCAGTCCTAGTCCCAGTCCTAGTCCCAGTCCCAGTCCTAGACCCAGTCCCAGTCCTAGTCCTAGCCCCAGTCCCAGTCCTAGTCCCGGTCCTAGTCCCAGTCTTAGTCCTAGTCCAAGTCCTAGTCCCAGTCCTAGTCCCAGTCCCAGTCCTAGACCCAGTCCCAGTCCTAGTCCTAGCCCCAGTCCCAGTCCTAGTCCCGGTCCTAGTCCCAGTCTTAGTCCTAGTCCAAGTCCTAGTCCCAGTCCTAGTCCCAGTCCCAGTCCCAGTCGCCGTCCTAGTCTGTGTCCCAGTCCGAGTCCTAGTCCCATTCCCAGTCCCAGTCCCAGTCCCAGTCCTAGTCCCAGTCCCAGTCTCAGTCGCACTCCAAGTCCCAGTTCTAGTCCTAGTCCCAGTCCCACTCCTAGTCCCAGTCCCAGTCTAAGTCCCAGTACTCGTCCCTGTCCCAATCCCAGTCCCAGTCTTAGTCCGAGTCCCAGTTCCAGTCCCACTCCCAGTCCCAGTGCTAATCCCCATCCGAGTCACAGTCCCAGTCCTAGTCCCAGTGAAAGTCCTAATCAAAGTCCCACTCCTATTCCCAGTCCCTGTCCCAGTCCCAGTCCTAGTCCGAGTCTCTATCCCAATCCCAGTCCTAGTCCCAGTGAAAGTCCTAATCAAAGTCCCACTCCTATTCCCAGTCCCTGTCCCAGTCCCAGTCCTAGTCCGAGTCTCTATCCCAATCCCAGTCCTAATCCCAGTCCAAGTCACAGTCCCAGTCCCAGTCCCAGTCCCCTCCCAGTCCGAGTCCCTGTCCCCGTCCGAGTCCTAGTCCCAGTCCTAGTCCCAGTCCAAGTCCCAGTCCCAGTCTCAGTCCTAGTCCCATTCCCTTTCCCAGTCAAAGTCCCACTCCTAGTCCCCGTCCGAGGCCCAGTCCCAGTCCGAGTCCGAGTCACAGTCCTAGTCCCAGTCCCAGTCCGAGTCCCAGTCCCAGTCCCATTCCCGGTCCCAGTCCTTGTCCTTGTCCCACTCCTCGTCCCAGTCCCAGTCCCAGTAATTATCCAAGTCCCAGTCATCGTCCCTGTCCCACTCCCAGTCCCAATCCCAGTCCCAGTCCCAATCCCGATCTCAGTCCCTATCCTCGTTTCGATCCGAGTCCCGATCCCAGTCCCGATCCAGGTCCCGATCCCAGCCCCAATCCCAGTCCTGATCCCAGTCCTGATCCAAGTCCTGGTCCCGGTCCCGGCCCCAGTCCCGGTCCATGTCCCGGTCCCTGTTGCGGTCCCTATCCCGGTTCCTGTTCCGATCCCTGTCCCGATCCTAGTCCCGATCCCAGTCCCGATCCCCATCCCGATCCCAGTCCCGATCCCTGTCCGGATCCCAGTCCTGATCCCTGTCCTGATCCCAGTCATGATCCCTGTCCCGATCCCAGTCCCGATCCCAGTCCCGATCCGAGTCCCGACCCCAGACCCGATTCCTGTCCCGCTCCCAGTCCCGATCCTAGTCCGATCCCAGTCCCTATCCCAGTCCTGATCCTAGTCCCAATCCCAGTCCTGATCCTAGTCCCGATCCCAGTCCCAATCCCACTCTCGATCCCAGTCCGGATCCCAGCCCCGATCCCAGTCCAGATCCCAGCCCCGATCCCAGCCCCGGTCCCAGTCCT